>JBBIGC010000001.1:26574791-26594909 GCA_037576955.1 Lepidarchus adonis
TGGTAAAGTATTGAAGAGGTTTACTCACAGTTATGTGGTAAAAATACTGCTGTTAAATGTGCTCATCTTGTGTTAATATGGTCTCCAGTGAATACTGCAGATGTTGATTTTCTGTGCATATTTGCATCGATGCGTAAATGTGTTTCATAAACAAACAAATCGTAACAGATAAAAAGTGAAGATCCTTATTTAGTGATATGGTAATAACTCCATGTGTGTTTTTTTCTTTTATATTGAACATCATGTCATGTTTGTATTGCTAAAACAAAGACTTGCATAGTGACACCTTGTCAAGGCCAGCTTGTTCGCTCAGAGAACTGAAGCACAATATCATATAAAGGTGCCCAGAAAGCATGCGTTGATATTTATAGCTACCTCAGGTTTCATTGTTTTTTTCCCTCTGTGGAAAATCTGCACTCCCAGTGCAGTCAAAAGTTCGCTATGCCTACTCATCTTCAACTTATTGAAATGTCTTTTTCTGGTAATATGCATGGCATACATTCACATATACAGTGCTTTACAGTACCTGCCTGAGCAGGTCATATATATATAAAGAATAATTATAGAATAATACAAAAATGAACACAATAAGTTGTGATTTAATTTATGTCATTGTATTGGTGGGAGTTATGATCCAATAACTAGTTTTCCTTCATTAAAGTGAGAGAGAAATAGAGACAGAGAGAGGGGTTACAGTTTATAACAGTAAAAAAGTGAATTCTGTATGGAAAAATTAACAATGGGTGAAAATACATAGTTGTAAAAAATACAATGAGCAGCAAGTTTTTGAAGTTAATATGTCAGAAGCATAGACAGCCATTCACTTTGAGAAGAACCTTATTGTAATGACTACACGACTGAGTCAAAACAGTGTCTACAGTGGTTAGTCCCTGATACAAGAAAGTGCTGTCAGTGATAGAGTCATGGGGCCAAAGATCACTGATGTGTGATTGAAGCCACACATATTACGTATCATGCTTGTTGCATATGAAGTTGCGTAGACGGTCATAGACTGGTCAGATTGCCCATGCTGAACCCTGTAAACGGCTGAAAGTGCATCACTTGGATGGACAGTTGCACGTATGTCACTTACTGGGGTAAAGATGGCACCAGGATGCACTCTGGGAAGAAAGCAAGCCAGCCGAAGAAGCATAATGCTCTGGTGAATGTTCTGCTGGGAAAACTTGACTCCTCTTTAAAAATTGCTGCAGAACAAGTACTGCTGTGGAGCAGCCGTGGCCTAATGTTTAGAGGTGCGAGTTTTTGACTGAAGGGTTGTGGGTTTGATTCCCAAAACCAGCAGGAGATTGAAGTGCCCTTCATCATGGCACCTAACTGATCCCTAGATGCTGCTACAGTGGATACCCACTGCTCTAGGTGTTTATGCTCACTGCCTTGGTAAAATGCAATAAAAAATTTGTTTTTAAATGCCAAGAAGAATCACTCAGCGATTAACAGAGTGTAACGAATAAACAAAAAACCTGCATGACATTCGGTTATATGGTTATGTTTAATTGGCGCATATGCTAGAAATGTTATTGTATATATATATATTTAATAATGTGGACAATTCTGGACTTTGCAACTGCAGTGAAATATTAAATGCACTTCATTCTCTCCTGACCTCTCTGAACTGAAAGCTTTTTCAATTCATCCTTTGGAGTAGAAGTTTAAATGTGCCCACAAGGCAAATTGGTATATATAAACTTGCAGAGGGAGAAGCCCTGGTGGGCTCTCCGAGTGGAGAAATTAAGAGGCAAAGGTCATCAGGAAATATTGGACACCTCATTCTCTTTGTAATTGTGTCAAGTCACTAGGCTGCATAAGATAATGACAGTTGGAGGCGAAGTGAAGAAAGCTCAAGGCTGCAGTAACCTATGTAGAGATACAGGAAGCGGTGGCTCAGCGTCGCCCTGGAGCTCGAGATATCCTCCGCTGCTTTTAACTGACTTCACAGTTGGGGAAACTTAGCAAATTTGCATGCCGCATGGCCTCAGAGATGTGACCGTATGGAGGCTGAGTTATTGGCCCAACCTTGTTGGGATTTGCCGTAAACCTACATACGTCTGCTCCTGTGTAATCTGCATTCATACTCTGCCTTGAACATTAGCCTTGATTGAGTACGCCCGAGCACCGCAACATAAAACCATCTATTTTGCTCGCATTTTGCATGGCTTTAAAAATGCATGAGACATTATTGTTGAGTTGTTCCCGTGTCTGCCGATCCTGACACCCTCAGAGAGAGCAGCCCGTGGTATTTAGATGCCTGCTATTGCCAAGATGAAAAGGTAGCCATTAAGCTTTAATGGAGAATGGCGTTTGATTTCTTTTTTGCTCAACAAAGTGTAATGGGCCATTAACAATAACACATCACAATTCCAGCAAGTGATGATTAGGGCCATCTGTGTCTCTCCCAGTCAGTTTGCTGTGGTACACTCCTGTTAGGACACGCCATTGTGAATGCACATGAATGGCTCGGATCAGGGTTTATTTCATATGTAGTGGAGTATGCATAAATAAGCATTCAGAAGAATATATACACACACACACACACACACACATATACTGTATATATAGAAAGGAAGTGCTAACATTTCAATGGCTTTCAGTTTTCAGAAGCAGAGTTTGTTGCCATGACCTTTAGTGCATGCAAAAAGAAAACCTATTGTTCAACATTATAAATAAAAATCTGAATCACAATGAAGAGTCTTTCAATATCCCTGTAAAAAAAGCATTGAAAATCATTCTTGTAACGATGAGGGTCATAGAGAATAATTGCATCTATTTTCCTGCATTTATCAGTTTCTTTGCTCAAACTGGAAGACATGGCACCATTTGCAAAAGAGAAGCACATGCACATTCCTTTATCTTTCAAGGGATCATATTAAACAGTCTGGTGTAGGTTCAGACCATAACAAAAACTGAAAAATATTTTTAAATGGTGGCCACTTTGCTTCCTTTTTATTTAGCGGTTAGTTGTAATATAACTAATCTAACAAAATAAAGAAACAAAAAAAGTGTGCTTATCTATTTCCCCAACTAGCAAGAAAACAGGAGAAAAAGTAACGCAACTAAAATGGCATCAACTTCCTACTAACCACAGTGTCTAATGTGCTATATACAATGAGTTGTGACCATATACAGAAACATACAGAAATATACAATAGCAACCAATTCACAATCGGCCAAACACACACAAAAGGTCAGTATTACAAATGTAATTAAGTAATTAAAAATTAGTCTGCAAGGATGAGTTCATTGCCGGGGTTTAAATTCACAATCTGTGGCAGATTAAACCAATGGCAAAGCTGGAGTGGAGCAGGTGATGAGCTATCCAATTAGAATGCTGATGGGACATCACATGACACACACAGGAGGTGGGACCTGGGCTACATAGAGACAGGAGGGACAAAATATACCAGATACAAACCAACACACACACTGCATAATACCAGGACACATATATACCCTGACTCTTTGTGATTGTATAATAGTTTATATTTATTTTATAATCTTTCATTATCTCCCAGAATGACAAAGTTTGTTTTTGTTGCTGTGCTTTTATGACTGTTATATGTAAATTAGCCCTCTTTTGATTGGCTGCTTTGCCCGATTCTCCATTTAAAGCTTATGACTTCAGCACAAATAGGTGTGGCTAACCTGATATAGGCTGATTTATGTAAATCTGTATAAAACAGTGACTTCCAAATGACTTGAATAAAAATGACATTTCAGGCACAGCTCATGATAAGAAAGTAAACCCTATGCAGAGTTGGAGAAAGAGCCATTCCTACACATAAGCACTCTTTCGGGCCTGATCCATCCATGATAAAGATGGATGACAGCCCTGACGTGGCCAGTAGTCTGTTTTTTTTAAATGTATATTCTTGCCCTGGGCTGGAGTCTCCCTGTTCCATAGCCCCTCGGTGGGTGAGTCAGAGAAGCAGGGGAAGTCAAGAGGAGCTGATAAGACTGCTGCAGAGCTTGCCGTAATGGTTATGCCTCTCTCCTTCACGGAGGCTCACTGGGGGAGATGAGAGGGCCTGCAGGCCATCAGTGACAGAGGAGAAGAGGGACCAGTTTAGCATTTGTCATACTCGCTGATTAAAAATCACTCTGCAAACCGCTGCCACCAAGGCAAGGTCCCTGTAGTCCGGTGAGAGAGGTTTAAAGTCATCCATCGCAAACTTATTTCCCCTACATTTAGCGTAAGCATGCTACAAAATTCCTTAAAAGTAACACTTAGTAACAGGCGCACTGAGCTGTGAGCGAAGTTATGATTAAATTTCGAGGACTTCACATTTGAAACTTCCTGCTAGAAAAGTGTTTGTGTTCATTTAAAACTCCTTAAACTGCACGGACTCAGATTTGGCCCTCACTTCCCATTCCTCACTCTAAGTGCAAAAGTTGCACATTAGTTTCATTCCTGGTAGTTGCTGAATAATTTATAGCTGTTCATGAATAAGAAGAAGAAGAAGAGGAGGAGGAAGAATATCAATAAATCAGTTATTTAAGAAGTTAAAGGGTTTGTTGATTAGTTTTATTTAATTTGCTGAGTTTAATTATACTTGCAACATGAAAAGGTTAGGACGCCCTATTAAAGTCTGTGGGTTTAGTTACATTCTTGCACATACAGATATGGATATCTCAATACTTGCAGATTCTACAAAAATGCAATTTCTGGTGAGGAATGAATTAAGAAAGGTTACCTTTATTCCCAATTAAAATGCCTCAAATCACACAGGTGTTGCACATCAGGTGCAGATGATTAGAACATTGTTACTCAGACTTTTGAAGGAGGTTTGCTCTATGTAAACTTCAGACATTTAGTTAAGTGTTCTCCTGACTGTTGAGTTGAGGGTGAACACCATAGCAGGATTCAGAAAGAAAACTGTAAGTCTGGTAAGGGAATTAAAACAATCTTAAAAGATATTGCAATCACTGTCCAGAAAATACTCTACAAGTAGTGGACTTCCAAAATAGCTGCCAACATGTCCAGGTCTGGCTGTCCAAGCAAGTTCACCCCAAGAGCAGAACGCAATATGCTGAAAGAAGCCTCCAAAAACCCCAAAGTGCTATCATGAGACCTACAGCAGGCTCTTACTACTGTTGATATGAAAGTTCATATTTCTACAATCAGATACAGACTACACAACCTTAACTTGCATGGGAGGTGTGAAGGAGAAAAACTTCTGTCGCTAAGAGAAACATCAAGGCCAGACTGAAGTTTACCAGAGAGAATGAAGACAAAGACCAGGACTTTTGAAATAATGTTCTTTGGACAGATTAGTTAAAAATTGTAGTGTTTGGACACCAGAACAGAGGCCATGTCATGTTAAACCAAATACAGCATTCCAGAAAAAAACCTCTTACCAACTGTGAAGCATGGTGGTGGAAGTGTCATGTTTTGGGGATGCTTTGCTGCAGCAGGACCTTGCCAGCTCACCATCATAGAATTCAACATGAGTTCTACATCAAGGTGCTTAAGGAACATGTGAATCCTTCTGTAAGAGCATTAAACCTGAAGAGGAACTGGAACCTGCAACACGACACTGACCCAAAGCAAACCAGTAAATCTACCAAGGACTGAAGGCTGAACACTAGGAAATGGAGAATCCTGGAGTGGCTGATTCAAAGCCCTGATCTTAAGCCTATTGAGCTGCTGTGGGGTGATTTGGAACAGGCTGTACATGCAAGGAACACCTCAAACATGGTTAAAGAATTCTGCTTTGAGGAGTGGGGCAAACTTTCGTCAGCCCGATGTCAGAGACCGGTAGATGCTACAAGAAATGTCTCACTGTGGTTATTTCTACCAAAGGGGGCAACACTAGCTTTTAAGGGTATCTTAACTTTTTTAGACATTAATGTAATGTAATGCCGCAATAATTTATATCTGAATGACTTTTTGGTTGGTTAAATGGTTCTTCTAAAGAAAGGTGATTCTCTAGTTTATGGCTCTTCTGAAGAAACTTCTAAAATGGTGCTATATTGCACCCAGCAGGGTTCTACTATTCTCTGAAGACCCTTTTTGGAATGCTTTAAGACTTATGTTGTAACAAAGGGTAAATGCAAATAAGTATAAAAATGAATGAATTATTCCGAATGAATGAGTGAATTCTTACTTGCCCCATTGTGCACAAAAAATTCATGCCTCATTCATTTGCTAAATCATTCATTCGTCTATCAATCCATCCACCCGTTGATTCATTCATCCATCCATTCATTCCTGGATATTTTCGTCCAGGCATTAGTCAATGTAGAATGCTAAGGCTATGGAATCTGACCCCATATCAATGTCAGGGTGAAGACGAGGCATGTGTCTCTCCTCAAGGCTCGCTGTCTGATTCCATCACTCATCCACTCCTCTCCCCTTCACTCCACATCTCACCGGAGTGGGCAGTGACAGATACAGGCGAGCTCCAAGGCCAAGCAGGGGTGAGTTTTTAAAAAAGGAAGGCATGCAGAGGCACAAGGTCACTGACTCAGGAACATCTACACTTCTCCTGTTAAACAAGGTGAAGGAAGCAGGAGGAGAGGATGGAGAAAGGTTTGGAGGGTGAAAGGTAGTATATTCTTTAACGGGGTGCTTTAACAGTGCTAGCAGGATAATCACAGTGCTGCTGTCATATTTGTCATGTTGGGTAGCTTTAGCAGTCAAATAACCGACATGACAGAACATTACTTTGTGACAGATTTGACACAGCAGACTGACTGAGCTGGGAATTGGTGTTTACTGCCATTGACATTGGGGTAAATAATTGGCTTACTCTCTGAGTGTGTCTCTCGTTGTGCATCTCCTCAGCTGAGTAAATGTTCCTAGGGGTTATACTGGACCAAATAGCCGTAAGAATTGTACTGAGGTTTTTGCGTAATTGAAAGAGTGTGTTCTATATTCACAGCACAGTATTCCGTCTACCACTACACTAAAAGCACTTGAACAAAGGCTGAAAACATCACTGTTCGATAGACTGGCTGAGTTACCAGTGAATTTGTACTGCTGTTCTTTCCCCTCCGCGACTCTCTGGACCCTATTGCAACAATCAGTCCAACCACCAAAGTGATGTTGCGTAAAATCATCTTTGACAGATTTGCTGACTGTCATAATTAAAAGCCCCCCCAACACAAAGCACCGCCCTCAAGGCCAGATAAACTACACATTGTGTACAACAAATTTGGTCAGTGACATGTTGCACTTTGTGAAATAATGCTCCTGGCTGTTGGCGCCGGTTTTCATAGCCACTCATCACACAGCAAGACCCTATGAGCCACAGACTGCCACTGGGCACGAGACATTGCGCCAGCGGGAGATTTTGTTCCAATGAGATATAGACAGATGTCATGTGCCTATGCTCATCTTTAAAGCTTGCAAAGTGGTCTGTGCTAGGGAAATAAATTAGGTTTATTTTTCAACTGTTCAATTTCAATGTGCATAATATATAATGGGAACTCGCTTTTAAAGCATCTGATTTACATAAACACTGTTAAAGATAAATGCAACATTCACTCTCCTGCTCCATATGGTCCATATTTGAAAATTGGGCTGAAAAATAGGATGGTTTTGAATCCATCGTTTGTCATGATAACCAGCACAGTTCTGTAGATCCAAAGATTTGAGGTACAGCAGTTCAATCCTGTCCCATCATACTGACTGCTCTCTGAATAATGGGGAATTCAAGCAGCCAGTTAAAACAGCAGTAATTCCAATATATAGTAACAGACATAAATTCAAGTTTAATCATAAATGATAACAAGAGTTTGGAAAAAATGCCCATGAATTGGGTAAAGATAAATATGAAAGGAACACTTTGGGCCAAGCTGGTCTGCATTACTAGATTACTAATTACTAGTTTCGTAGGTGCTAGTTTTTATATTTTGAACATTTGTCCGTTTTTGACTTTGTCTTTTGAATACTCTTCATCATGTCTGTTTGCTCTTGGTTGAATTTTTACCTGTTTGAATGAAATTTGGTTAAAGTAGCTAAAAACCCAACAATGGGATTAAATCTTTAAACACTTATACATTTTGTTACTTTTTTGAACAACAACAACTCATTTTCATATTTTCTTTAATAAATAAGTGCCCTTATTTAAAAAGAGATGACTTCATATTGTAACATATTGTAACAGAGCTGGGGAGAGTTAATTGGCTGGTTGCCACAGAGGGAGTTCATCCACAATGTTTCTATGTGTTACAGGGAGAAATGTTATGTGTTATTGCTGGTGGTGAAAATTTTGTTGGTTGGTGTGTGGAATGGTGGTGGATGACCAGGCTCACCATAGGCGTAAGGAGTATAGTGGTTAATAACTCTGCAAATTAGAAAAGCAGAAATACGTCACAATATATTTGCAGACATAAAAAACATACTGAAATATAGACAATACATACGTATATATGACTGGAATGAATAGAATTAGGTGATCATATCACAGGTTTGTATATAACACTATGACAGTTGACACAACATATGAAGCTGTCACTGGTGGATGTATTATTTGGAGATGAAAAATTTTGCTCTGCTATTTATCTTAGGGTGGAGTTAATCTTAGGGATTTGGCTGACCAGTGCTTTCATCTGAGAGAGAAAGAGTTTCCACATTGAGGATGAAGTATTGCAAAGGGCTCTAGAGACTTGAACCGGCTCCTCATAAAGGAAGAGGATATGAGAAATGTAGGAGGAATGTAGGCTGGGGAAAGCAAGGAGTTTGTGTGTGAACATTACAGAATTATATAGATGCATGCTGGCGAGGTTTTCTTGTGGTTCTGCCATGAGAATGAATTATATCACACTGTAAATATGTAAGCATTGATTATGATCTCTATTCTTTACTGGGATAAAATAATTGCAGTTTATAAGTAATCGTTTCATCTAATAGGCTAGAAGGACACCTTTGCCATAGCGATATGCTGCCCATGTTTCAATATATGCTATTAGGGACCCTGATGCAAGTCATATGCTAAATGAGTTCAGTTCAGTTCAGTTGCCATGTACAGTAGAATTCTTTTGCATTTGTGCTTGAAGGTAGTGCCAAGTTTGAAATCTGGTAATTACCTGAGGCACAGTCGAATTTCTGTATTTGTATAATGATGCATTTGTAATTATATAGCAAATTATGTTCCATGACCTTCTGACAGGTCTAATCGTTTCTGGACATGCGATATGGGTGTGCAATTTTATGGCCATTTCCTGTGAGAACATATTTAAAAGTTAAAGTTGCAATTTTATAGCATTGAACCTCTTTCCACCTCACTTACCTCCAATCCCCATCTCAGTCAGCTCTGGCCCTTTGGCTGCCTGTGGTTGTAGCATGTTAGTAAATTTATACCCCATGGTATACATGAATAGTAGCTGGCGAAGGGAAAAGGCACCGGGTGTTTTTCCCCCTCCAGCGTTCGTCCTTCTCCTCCCTCCCACCCACCCTCTCTCCCTCCCTCCCTCCCTCCCTCCCTCCCTTATTCTATCCCTTAGCCCACAACTGTGACAAGCTATGATGAATTACCTCATTATTCTAGTTCACTTGTTCGTTTCTCCGCTTTTGTAATTTCCCAGATTGATCCACATGCACTTGTGCCCACAATACTTCTGTTCTATTCATTCCACAGCTCTTCTGCCATACATACAATGCCTCTGTCGTCTGCTCTAACATGTGGCACTAGCAGGCATGGATCTGCTCCAGCAGTGGACGCATGGCTTATCCCAAAATGAACGCCACGAAGCGGCAGAGGCCAAATGAACTTCTACACGCAGTCAGAACTAAGAAAGTAGGCTTTCGCGGCTATCACTCATAATGTAATTTCCATCTTTTACAGGTCAGTGTGTGATAATTGGTCCGTCACTAGAGCAGGTAATGTAAGAGTGTGGTTTGTTAGCCCCACATTATAAAGAGGACCACCTTGTGCACTGTCTCACATTACTTCCATATGAGACAGAACTTTAGGTTTGGGGCAGTAGAGGCATTTCTAATGATTTTCACCCCAATGCTTCACACTGCCCATTGATCTCATATGCACAAGGTTCATTGACTCTTGAATGAGTCATTTTTTTCCACTAGCTTTGAGTCCACTATGTTGTAGTCTTTTTTTCTCTACCTTTCAAGACAGCAATCTTCTTCACACTCAATAGGATTCAAATAATCTCAATGGGGTCATTCATTTCAGCTGATCCCTTTAATCAAAGCAAATGCACACGTTAGATTGATTGATTTAATGACAGATGTTTGCGCAGAGTTGAAACCCTCTAAGGTTATTAATTAGGTTTAGTTTGGCTGTCGTCTTCATGTAACTCAGTCTTCATGACCTTGAGCTACGGGGCTGAATGATATTGGAAATAAAACCATATTGTGATTTCCAATAAATATTTTTGTAAAATTTAACCTTCAAATATAAACATGGATAACTATACTCATGCACAATATATTTTATGTTTTTATGCTGCTCATATTTTTCACTGCTTATTTTTTATCCAAACTGCTTTTTAATCTGTAGAGAGAACTGCTGTTGTTTGCATTATTTTTAATAATTGTTCGAGTGACTTGTTCTGATGTAGGCTGTACAGTGTACAGTCTGAACGACAAAATAAAAGTCTTACTTCAAAGTTATATGGAATAACTGTCAATCAGAGTTAATAATCTCACGGGGCAGCTGTGTTTAGAGGAGTGATAGTAATAAAAATACCACTTTGTATGTCATATTGCAATGGCACTTCACAACAAAATACATTAATAACACATTAGTGAACCCTTGTGATGATTTTTGATCACAAACTATCATTGTTGAATCATTTGAGTGCCCCAATTCATCTCATTGGCAGTAAACAGAAACCTGGTCATCATGCTGTTATCAATGAGGACCAGCTGAGGTGAATGTGTCGATTTCTAAGTGGCCTCTTGTGCAGTGGATGACAAAAGCGCATAAGACTGCAGTCATTTGGGTGACATACATCTGCATGCAGTGCAAATGAGTCTTTATAAGAGCTTACCATGACAAATAAGTCCTTAAACATGACAAGTCATTCAGACAAACACACCATTATCTGTTTCAAGCAAAGTATAGTGTAGAATTAGACAATAGCAGAGGCAATGCATTTAAAGAAATCTGCAAAACATTTTTGCTCATAAATCAGCAAAAAATGAATCATATGAATATTGGTATTAATTATTGGCATGATTATTGTTAGGCAAAAATTTGTATTAGAATTAATATTAGTATTAGTGTTAATATTGCATAGGAAACTGTATGTATGCTTTATATTATGCATCAGAAAATGACATTTATGTTTCAGCTGTGAAATGATTGTTGAATTTTCAGAACAAATGACAGAAAGTCTGTCTCCAGAGTAATCGGCTGCAACTCAAACAAACCTGTCTATAGTTAGTCACTGATGGCACCCTGAAACGAAAGGAATTGAATGTAGAGCTTCTCATAAATGTTCCTCTCATGCCTCACTTCTGGCATCATTCATATGACACATTCTCAGCAAACAGACAGATTGAATGTATTTTGAACACGTCTGCAACATATGGTATTGTGAAGGACACGGTTATGATAACAATAAACAAACTGTGTTTTATTAGATATAGAGTTCAGTATGTTGCTGTAGAGTAGTATTTCAAGATCACATGTTATGTGGTGTGTAGCAGCCTATAATTATACCCTTCTATCTCCTTTTCTGTTCTTCTGTTTGTCTTGAAGCCTTTGTTTGTGGTTGTGCACATTGTGCGTATTAGGGTGATGCTTTGAGACAGCGTGTTTAGTACTGTATTCATCATAATTGGAGATGCCATATGGTAGAGCTTCATCCAAATCCAACGTGGGAAGACATATTGGCGTCCAAATGTAACTGCGCATTGCATCCCAAAGAAAAAATCTGCACTAGTGTAGCCGTTCTGTATTCTCAGTGTACTTGCTGTTGTAAATGTCTCTCTCCATGTGTGGTTTAATTAACTGTGGTGCCACACTAACAATGATTTGCCTTCACTGTTGTGTCCCAACAGCCATGATGAAATAATGCTTTGCGTTTAAAAAGTACCACTTAATGACGTTGCATCATGTTTATCTGTTCATGTTTTGTTCTTCCTAAAATGTCCAGCTTTACGCAAACCTAACTGCCTGTAATTGTTCTATGGCGTTTGTGAGCAGAACAAAGTCTTTTATCAACTTTGGTTAAACTTCTCATTTAGAAAATCACATTTTTACATAATGCTCTAACAAACTGTCACCACAGGCGTTCATATCTGCAGAACCAGGAGAATATTGTTTGGGAAAACACATTTAGATCTTAGTTGAAATGCAGTGTTTTGAGTCTTTGAAATCAGATTTAGCAGGTTCAGAGCTGGGGGCTGAGTTGTGAAGTGACTGATAGCTCAATAAGTCGACTGAAGAGCAAGGCTTGTGTTGTGCCTCTTAAGGGCCCAACCAGGAACTGTCTGAAAGATGTCTCTAGGATTCTAAATGAATGCATTGAACTGTACCTTTCTAATGGGTGTAGTTTGCAGAATTCGAAAGCTTCTTCAAAGTCCTTGTACTACCCCCTTCTTTTTTTTTCTTCTTCTCCTCCCTGTTAAGGTTATTATAGGATTATATCTTTATAATTATATAAATTCCTATACAGATTCTACTCTGAAGCATTCCGATCTGTATGTATTATCTCACGGAATGCCGCCTTCTAAGGCTGAAGGAAAGGGTTATGCAGAGTGTCATACCTTCATGACTCACAAAGTTCCACCCAACTGGTTTGAGCTTTTATGAGAAAACCTCAATGTTTAGATTAATGCCGGCACATCACGCATGCGTCAGCCATCTTTCAGTCAAAGCCAATTAAGTCATCTCCCAAAGAACATTTCCATATTTGGGCTGTACATCCTTTCATAATATCATTGCAACAGATGATTGCCTTTGTCTTTGCAATGTCAACAAACAAAAATTGTTTTGGCTAAAAAGTCCCGTAGAGTCCATGTTAGCTTGTGTACTTAGCTTGCTAACGTCAATCAAAGCTGCTGCTTTGGTTAACTTAGCTTTAGCTGCTAGCTTAGGCTACTGCTAGCTGCCAGTCAAAAGTCTCCGCTCTTCTTTGAGTATCTTGTCCTCAGTGTGAGGCAGACTGCTCTTAACATCTGAAGGGGTGTCTGGTTGGAACCAAAAACAACAACAATAATAATAATAATAATAATAATAATAATAATAATAATAATAATAATAATAATAATAATAATAATAATAACAACAATAATAATAACAATAATAATAATAATAATAATAATAATAATAATAATAATAATAATAACAATAATAACAACAATAATAATAATACAATTCATTTGTGGGCGCCTTTCTAAAACCCAAGGTCACCTTACAGAGCAAAGACAATAAAAAAGAAATTAAATCACATAAATAGAATTAAGCAGCGATTGACATATGTACTAAAGTGAGTAGGCCTGTCTGAAAAGATGGGTTTTGAGATCACTCTTGAAATGCATTTTTTACTGGCAATCCATGTTTTTTGGGGTGAGATAAGGTACTTTTCCCCAAGAGCCCCATTTAATTTGTGTTGTTGTTGGTTATGTTCTGAAAACCAAAGTTCTTGTACTAACAAAAGTAGAATACTAATTAGCCTAGCCTTGCTCCGCCTACACAAGTATTATCTAGCAATTGTTGAGAGGCAGGACAAGCTTGCTAGAAAACAGTACCTTCTGACTTTAAATTTGGAAGTCACTATGCTCTTAAAAATAAAAGCATCACAATGTTATAGAAGAACAATTTGCATATTTCAAAGGATGCCAATTTAAAGCTTGTTTTCAGGACCTTTACACATGCTTTTGTTAAACTTTAACAAGGACACATGTTTTTAATTTTTTAAAAAATGATCATTATAAAGGCTTGCACAGTGGTGCAGTGTTAGCACTGTCGCCTCACAGCAAGAAGGTCCTGGGTTTGATCCTTGAATTGGCCATCGGTGCCTTTATGTGTATAGTTTGCAGGCTCTTTTTCATGTGGGGTTCCTCGCTCCGTCCAAAGGCTAGCAGTTTAGGTTGACTGGCTACTCTAAATTGCCTGTAGATGTGTAAAAGTTTTGAAATTTTAAATAAACTTACTTAATTAACTTTATTACAAAACCGAATAAATGCTGACAAAGAGCAAATAAAACTGAGAGGCTGACTAGAGGTGGTTGAGAACTAAAAACTAACTAGTACTAGTAACTAGCAAACTAACTGGATATATATAATTACATCTCCATAACTGAGGGTTGCTTCAACCAACATGTTTCTGTGTGCATCTGGAAACACATTTCCTTTCGACACAGGAATCGGAGTGGTTGTCTTAGCTTTAAAAAGTACATTTGTCATCTAGCCATATGCTAAGGTACTTGTATTGTGTGTCTTTCAAAATTGGATCCCTTCGGGTTGGTGATATTAAAGTTTATTTTAGAGGCTTTGGGAAAAATGTGTATGAAAACTAGTTTATAATTGTAAATGGCAGATTATAGGGAATTAAAAAGACATTGCAATATTTCCATTGCTACTTCAAAGGGTTCCATTGAACAGTATATAACGGTGTCATCAACATAGATTTTGCAGTCCACAATGGAGAGGGTGAACTTACTAACGTAGATGCTAAATAATACTGGTCCAAGGATCAAACCTTGAGGGACCCCATAGTTTACAGTTTGTAAATCTGTCCCAATTTAGATTTAGATTTACTCTGTCCCAAGGCCAGACATTGCTGTCTATTAGACAGATCATTTCTAATTCAGTCAGTAGCATTACAGCTAAAACTGATATGTAAATGTCTTTAGTAGGAAATTGATGTCTTGAGTAGGGAATAAGCAAATGTATTAAAGGCATTGCACAGATCAATGAAGAAGACTGCACAGTGCTTCTTTCTATTGATGGCAGTGAGAAAATAATTTAAAACATTTTAGAATATTTTAGAATGGTAGCAGTGATGGTGAAAACTGGATTGGTAGCTACACATAGCAGCTTATATGGAGAAATGTCTTGAGTTGATGCTTTACATTGTAATTAAACATTTTAAAAATAGCATAACCATTTTGATATGTGTCTGTAATTATTCAGATCTAATTTTGCACCACCTTTGTGGAGAGCTACAAATGCTTTCCAATTACTGGGAATGCTTCATGGTAATACAGATAAAATGTGTACAATGTGTCTTAAGATGGTTCAGATGGTTAACAGATGATGGCATTATGTTAGGAGAGAAGGGGTGAATTTTAAAGAGAGCATGTCTTACAATCAACTTCACCCCTTTTTGGAGAATTATTTGTCTTCAAGAAGCACTTCACACCTTAAACGTTTCTTCACACATATACATCTCATTTACAATAGCCATCTATTAAAAGGTTCTTTAAGGCAGTGATTTGAAACTGGTCCTTAAGGATCTCCATGTGGTACACATTTCTGATGTGGTTGGAGCAAAAACTTGGACCATGTAGGGGTCCCTGTGGAACTTATTGAGGCATTTAATGACTGTGTCAATAACCAGTTCTGGCACTTTTAATATTAAGAGTATACATAACACTGCATTTCCAGTATAAATGTTATACTACTGAGCTGGATCGTAAATTGTACACAAATTGTAATTAATTAAATAATATGACACCATGCTTGTATTAGATTTAATTCAAATTGACATTAAAGGGGCATTTGCTATGCTCTACAGTTTTGTTGGAATCCAATTTTCACCAGTGTTAATGCATGCTCAACTTTTGTTATGATGGACCATATTAATGGATGGAACATTGATAGGACAACACGTTTTTTTCTCTCCCCAAAATAATGCTGCATGATACCTTGATGTGACATTTTGTGCCACTAATTTCTTGATTAGATTCACATTCTCAAATTCTAGTCACCTAGCCAGGAGCTTTGCATAACAAATGGAACTGAGCAAGGGGGCAGTTTGTGGGCAGGCCTGTGGGCGGGCAATGTGTGGAGTGCTCTTTACAAATTTTTGTGTTAATTGACCTACATCATTATTTACATATACAATAAATATAATGGTCTCTAGTTTTATCTCATGTTTCAGCAAAAGTTACTACATTTAGCCCATTTTCGGAATGTTGTCCTATAATAATTTCTTCTTATTCTTTCTGTAGGTAAGCCAATTTCCTGTTCATAGTGACCTGCAACTCGAGAACAAGGTATGTGCCTGTGTCTCTACTAAAAAGGACATCTAGCTCTGTCTTCTACTATTTTAGCATAATGGAGAGAGAGAGGAGGCAAAGGAGCAGGTATTTTATTTAATGATGTAACCTGCAATTGAGTGAACATATGTACTCATTCATCTCATTTCATTTCCAAAATGAAAATAGAAAGAAGGAACATCCTGTCTTTCAGAGCTGAAATCTCATAATGTTCAGCAGCTATTGCTTTATGTAAGCCTCATTTTCTGCTGAAACAGTGGAGTGGTGATTTGAGATGGATTTTACCAAACTGTCTCCCATGTTCTCCTCAAAAAAGCGCACTCATGTGCCTTCCCCCTTCGAAAACGCCCACACCATTTTAATGGAAAAGTTCCCAGGACTTGATGTGATGTTCCTTACTTTTCTCTACAGTATTTATTCACAAGCAGTTGCCTGGATTGCAGAGGTGCCGTTTAGCCAGCCCGGTGGTGTCAAAAATAATAGTGGGTGTAGGTGCAGGGGAAAAAGTGCGATGAGTGCATTTTTTTCCCTCCAGGCCAAGAGCAGAATAATGAACTACATACACCATGTTTCCCCTGGGACCCATAATTTTGGTGCGCCCACCTGCCAGCTTCTGATGTGCTTTCTGTCCGCCACTGCAAAGAACATGAGTTATTTTGCTCTGCTCCCATTGTCAGAACTAATTTGACATTATGCATACTGCCTTTCCAGCAGGCCCAGAGTTTGGAGAACTTCTAGCTCCACTTTTTTTTTCTCTCTGAATAAGCAGACACTGCTTGGAAAGATATTAGCTAGAAGAGGATTTCTGAGTAATAGATGAAATTGTATATTTCAGAGCTATAAGAGAACATTATACTCCCTGAGCCTGAGCTGAAAATAGATAGCAGCTTTTGAGCTACCTTAGCTTGAAAGTGAAGAAGAGACATGGAATTCTAGCCATTTGCGCGTGAGTCATTTCATTCTTGTCATGCAGAGCTCTGCTTGTAATATGAGCTTTAGTGGAGGTAATGCCCATTTACTGTGTACATGTACCTTCACTATTCAACAGCTAACACCTTCAAATGAGGTTGTTCGAGTGTTTGCGGTACGACTGCCTTTTCGCTTTTGGAGCTTTCAGCCCTGATGTAGTATTCGTAAGATGAATGTTCTAAAAGTAACTTGTGCTTTGGGCTATGTAGCTTATTACTTATCTTCAATAAACTCATACTATATTTTAACCCTTAAAAGTCAGACTTAATAGGCTGGTAATTGTAGGCTGCATTAGGACTGTTGTTTAGCATATCGACAAACCAGGCCTTTCCAAACTGCATAAAGTGTCATTAGAATAATTCAGAGTAATTAGTCTTTTTAATCACTGCAGCAGCCAAGTGGCCTGGTGTTTCCTCTGAAAGATAAATAGTGTTTACCAGGCTGGAAATAACTTGCTTACACTCATCTGCTTTATAAATTTAAAATGCCATGCTTGATTGGGTTTATGACATATGCTACTGTGCCAAAGATTGTCAAGAGCTCTTGACAGATTGTAGATTGTTTTTAAAAGTTTTTCTCTTGGCCGTTTAGAGCAGATGAAAATTGGACTTTGTGTCGTATTTTCATGCTTGTCATCCTCAAACGTTCATTTACCATGCAATTCATTCAAGCAAAATCAACATGGACAATGCTAAGACTCTTTTTGGGACAACTAAACTTATGATGTAGACCAGAGGAGCCCAATATGTCAAACGCGATCTACCGGTCGATCGCATAGGCATTGAGAGTCGATCACAGAGCCCTGCCATTCAAAATAAACTATCGCACACATGAGACCACGCAG
This sequence comes from Lepidarchus adonis, assembly GCA_037576955.1. Taxonomy (NCBI): domain Eukaryota; kingdom Metazoa; phylum Chordata; class Actinopteri; order Characiformes; family Lepidarchidae; genus Lepidarchus; species Lepidarchus adonis. Next base: position 26,592,760 of record JBBIGC010000001.1, read on the forward strand.
TGTAAAAGCAAGTGAACCGCAAGCCACAGAAAACACTGCAGTACAGATGTGTGGGTAGATCCAATGTTAGCCAATCATCCATCCCCACTGTGGCGTTTGGCTGTTGATTGACATACAATAAAGCCAATCTGACCTAATCTTTTGTAACAAGCGTCATAGCGCATGCTCGGTCACCACGCGAGCTACTGCTAAACTCCAGCCAACACATCATCTAATTAGCGGCTAACAATTTATTTACTTCTAAAGAAAGGGAGCTGGACCAAGTAAGAAACCAAAATCAGACTGTTTCTTAAAAAGTATGACACTGACTACCCACCGAAAAGTGAGGTACCCGTACGTCCCCTAGTGTATAGGATGGGCACAAGCATAAACCCGTGAGCGAGAATAGTGATGGATGATCAGACTGAGGGTCTGATCATCCACCGCCAGCTCGCTTACACAAATACACACAATTACACACCATTGAACCAGTGCTGCTTTCTCTCCTGAAACACACAGAACATGAGTAAATAGACAAAGCATCTCCCTTCCCAACAGCTAATAGGAACAACCCCATGTCCGTCACAATATTGTAATGGTCCAGGGGAAGCTCCCATTAGCTAAGGAGAGAACTGCATCATGGGAGATCACTTTAAAATGTCTTATGTCCTTCTGTGTCAGTGTGTATATCTTTATATTTTATCATTTTAAAATATATAGTTGCTTTTAAGTATTTTGTTTTTGATATTATATTTTATCTTCTTTACAAATGCACCAGGGTGGGGGGCTGCATGAAACGCTATTTCAATACACTGTGTACTGTGTATATGGCTGTATTGACAATAAAAACCTCTTGAATCTTGAATCTTGAAAACTAATAATCAAGTAAACACTAACTAAAATTGATTCTATGGGCAATTTCAGCTAAAACAAAAAAGACTCAGTTCCCAAAACTAAGCACAATTGTTAGTTTTTACACATTGTGGAGGACTGAATAGACTCAAGCTGGGTGGCACAATGGTGTGGTGGCTAGTGAGTTTGTTTCTTGGGTCGGCCAAAGCCTGCCATGTTTTCACGTAGGTTTCTCCAGGGTGTTTTTACACTTTTTTTTTTTTTTTTGCCCTCAGCAAACAAAACACATCATCCTCACATCATCCTTCAAATGAGCCCACAACTAGTCCTTTATGAAAAAGCAACGAAACCCCAAAAACCAAAACAATCTGAGAATGCATGTTCATATTGTAGCTAAATTTTTAGTGTACATAAAATTCTGTTTCACCACACAGTTGAAATCTTAAAATTAATTCATATTGTGTCAAAGTGGCATTTTTTAACTGTTAAAAGTAGGCTGTGGCAGCAGGAAGCAGTGAGATAAGTTTATGCATGAACAGCAGAGTTGATTTCAGTAATATTATGGAGATTCCCTAGCTGTTCTAAAAAAAATCATACAACACTTCTTTACTGTTCTGAGTGGCATATGTGTGCCATCTGACAGCACTGTGTGATTTAGATTGACGGTAACATGTCTTTAGTGTAAGTTTTTAATTGTGTCATTAAGGTTTGTAATGCAGTGTTAACAGAAATGTGTCTTGACAGTAACCTTTAAACTGACTGTTTTGTCATCTGTTGCTGTAGGTAAACAATACCAAAATAACAATAATTGAGTCAAACTACAAGGTTTTTTTCATTAAGAGCATTATATGCATCACGCATAGTGTAGTCACCTCTATTGCAGGCTCAGTCTGCAGTATTAGTACTGAACAGTCATCATTCAGTTGTGTGTTTGCTCAGAAATGACCTTAGCCTCATAAAATCTGTTCAATATTTTAACTTTAATTTACATAATATACTGGCCTTTGGAGTCATAGCCAAGTCCTGACCTGGCCTAGTGGTTAGGACCTTACCCTAGTGAACAGGGGGTTGCAGAGCGAAGTCCTGGCCCAGGTACCACTGAGGAACCCTTGAGCATGGTACCATCTCACTGTTTGAATTATTTTTGTTAGCTGACTCACTGAGCTAAGGCCAGTAGGTTAATGCAGAAAGCAGAGGTGGGTTGAGTACCCAAAATCTGTACTGTAAAAGTAAAAGTACTTGTGGAAATATTTACTCAAGTAAGAGTAAAAGTAACAATCCTAAAAGTTACTCGAGTAAGAGTAAAAAAGTATCTGATC
>JBBIGC010000001.1:26598870-26611937 GCA_037576955.1 Lepidarchus adonis
TCCTGCAATTTAGTGCTCAGAATCCAGCATCGTTTTTAACACAGTGTAGCAACATAACACTTTATTAAATTATATACTCAAATTTTTATTTTAATTAATGGAAAATGTATCTATTAGAACATGGATAATTTAGATACTTCCCATTTACTCATTTCATTTACATATTCACTGCATTAGCAATCTTTAAGCCATGCACAATAATTACATTGCATTTCAATTAGCCTCGTTTATTTCCTTCCACACATGCTACAAAAAAAACGTATTAAATAAACAGTGCCAGTATGAGTTCTACCTTAATTATATTTAATATTTAGCCCAATCCTCACGAGGGATTCATAAATCTGGGTCAACAAATGAAAGTGAGAGTAATAAATGAATGAAATAATTGAGCGTGGAGGGCAGTGTATCCAGCCTATGAGGACAGCGGAACTGACAGGGCACATCAGATAGAAGCTGGTGTTTTTCTGTCTGCATGGATCATGAGGTAATCTGATGATTGTTAGTCTTGGGGGGAGGTATCGCCAAGGCTGCCACAGCTATCAGTTTAGACAGCTTGAAATTACACGTTGTACAGCAGCTGTGAAGCGAGTGGAAGAGACACTGGTTTTTTGCGGGAAAATATGTTTGGCCATGAAAAAAAAGCAGAGCAAGCCAAAGTTGCTGATCTGCACTTAGTGCCCAAGTGGAATCAACTGCAGTTAAGAGTCATATTTCCTCTGTGTCCTCCTGACAGGAGAGAGTGAGGAGGTGAATACATGATCGAATCCAGGGAAATAAATCCATTGTAAACAGTATGCCCAGAGAGACCTATTAGTTTGATTAATCATAAACAAAAAACTATATCTCTCTCTCTCTCTCTCTCTCTCTCTCTCTCTCTCGCTCTCATTCTCGCTATATCTTGTTACATATTCTTTATTATGTATTCTATTTCTATATTCATTTCTATTATTTTTTATGTATTATTGTTATATATTAATTATTCCCATTGATTGATACATATAAATGATACACTCTCCTCTCATAACAAAAGATACAGACGGTGCCTTTAAATGCTATTCCGATGATGATGATGATTATTATTATACATGTTTTAATAGCAATTATTTCCTGGTATTATGCTTCATACATTGATACCAATATTTAATGAACTTTGTGAAAATTGTTACCAGTCATGCCTTTCACTCCTGGTCAATGCGGTCTGTATATAAGCTTAAAAATGTGTAAATGTGTTTGTGTGTGTCTGTGTTTCTTTGAGTAAAATGTATATTTGCTTAATTAATTTGATTAATTTCAAATAATTTTTATTGATCTGTTCATTATGAAAGGTTCAAACAATATAAATGTGTGAAACTTTCAAAATGCAAACTTTCATTATAAGCAGACCAATAAACATATACATTTTTTGGAACAATAACAATATGCTTGTATAGCCCACAGTAGTTTAGCCCCACCTATCATGTGGAAGTTATAAAGAGTGTTTCTGCCTCTACTGCTTTTTGAATGAGGTGGAATCAGAACTGCCAGTCAGAACAGGTTTGCTTTTTTCAAAGAACTGAAAGGAGGCTGGAAAAGGGCCATGTAATAAAACCACAAAAATGTCATAAGTGAACCTCTACATCAAAAAGAAATGAAAAATGTGAGACATGGCTCTGCTCTAAGAAGAGAGATACACAAGGATAACAATCATCATTGTCATTATTTGAAGCCTAATTTGAAATGCTAGAGTAACAAATTATGCAACCGCAATGACATACGCTAAAGAACAGAACTTTATCAAACAGACTTTCAGTCTGACAGATATGTAGAAATATTTGACTTTCCTCTGGGTTCAGATTACCCCATTAAATCACCATCTCCATTTGATAATGATGAAAGTGGCTGAATAAGTGAAGGCAAGGTGATGATATGTCTGTGCCCAGTGAAGAATTACAACCATTTCAGCCAATCAAACCAAGAGCATTATGGGAGAAAATGGTACCGTGCTGATCTTGAGATCAAAATTGAAGGGGGAAAAAGCAGCAAAAGGGAGAAAACTTTCCTGAACCTCTCCATTACAGTTTTAGGTGGTTGAAACCTGGCTGCTCCTCTAATGATGTCAGCCATTAGGTGATTTACCAATTAGTGGAGAGGTTTCGACAGGTTTCAGGCTGTCCCTGTAGACCAGCTGGAGGGTAGAGAGGGAGTCCATTAGCTCTAGCTGAAAAGGTGGCATCATTTCTACCTTTCTTTGATTCCTTTTATCTAGCTGACCTTGGCAAAGTCAAGTAAATAAAGATATCACTTCCATGGGAAGTGCTGATTTTATCCCAAAGTACAGTCAACATAAAACTTGTTGTAACACCGAAACATTGATCAAATCCATTAGTATAGTTTTTGGAATTAATTTATGTTAATTGCTATTCTAAAATAATTTATTATAAGCAAAAATGTTTCATTTTTGTGTTAATTTTCTCCATAATGTTTTATTTATTGTGCTCTTTTGGACTCCCTGGGGCATCCTTTGGCATCGCTGGTGATCAAACTGTCAGTCTTCCATGCACAGGCCTGCTCCACTACTCTTGATGGTAACATTAATTGGATGTCCAGACTTGATGCCAGTATTGGACTGTTTCGTTTTCTAAAAATATAAATAAATGAAATTACATTAGCAGGAGCATTACAAAGCACTGTATCATTTTAGCCAGAAAGATATTACATTTCACAGTACACTATACTGTAAATTGTCTTATGTCCTTCTGTGTAAGTGTACATATATAGATTTCTTTATATATCCTTTTTTTAAAAAAAAGATGTACATGTATAGTATTTTTTGAGTATTTAAGTATTTATACCTCTTTGTACATATTGTTATATTTTTATTTTTATTTACAAATGCACCAAGGTGGGTGTGAAATGGCATTTCAATACACTGTGTACTGTGTATACTGCTGTATTAACAATAAAATCCTCTTGAATCCTGAATCTTGAATCTAAAAGAAATGCAGGATTATTTCCTTTTTAAAGCATTTGGTTGATTCTTTTTTTTCACTGCAAATAAAATTTTTACTATCAGGTTTTGGAAATATGCAATGAATGACAATCAATGAACTTCATGGTGTGACACCTATAGCAGTTTTTGGGGACTAATTGCCAGCACAAAAACACCCCAAAGCAGTACGACTGTACAGGTTGTGTTCTTTTACCAAAAGCTCTATAGTGTGTTTTTCAGTCCTGTAGTAAGTTTATTTAAAGTTATTTTTAAGTTGATAGTATATGGTCACATTAAAGAAGTTGATACACTACTAATGTTTACGTTCTGGACTCTGGTCTTGTGGACATTCTCTATATAGAGTGTGAGATGAAGCCAAGCACTTTGCTGAACCAGAGCCTCAGTGACAGATGAGCTGTTTGTTCTTGGCTGAGCCTATCTGTTCAGATCTGGGCAAAAAGCGTCAGATTACCCATGATGGATGGCGTTGGGTTTGTGTTGCTATCGCTGCAGAGCCATCATCCAGCCCTGCTGTAATACACTGAATGTAAAGGTATGCACTTTACAAGACAGAAATGCATCTTCCCCTCGGGGAGAAGTGATTGGCTGGATGCCACATTCCACTCATTGGCAACAAAGCACACCTCCACACAGTAAATACTTTAAATACATTTAGCATCCTGAGTATGATTGCTTGTGCCATATGTTAAATCTCTAATTAAGCTGAGAAACATGCGTGCCTAAAGGGACCAAGCAAGAAATTGCACATTCGTCCTAATTTGGTCTTTGTTGTGTTGTGCTTATTGGATAAAAGTACAGTGTCTTTGTAGTGTTCTCCACAACAAGGGAGGTACAAACACCATTTCCTGAAGTGTTAGGACATTTTGGAAAATGCAATGAAAAAAAATTGCTTTTGAACATTTAATTTGAACTTGAAAAAAAAGTTCATTTGAATTTAATACCTGCAACACACTTAAAAATATAAGAGTGAAAGGTTCATTGAATGTTCATGTTACATCATTTTGAAACATACCACAATAAGCAACTGAACGGGTAGCTGGTAAACTCATCATGATTGGGTAAAAATTGAGCTTTCGGCAAAGGAATGTTGTTCACTACTTTGTTGCAAACTTTGTGAGAGGATTTTAAATCAGTCCCACATTTCTTACAACATTAAAAAGACGTTGGGGTTTTAATTGTCTATGGTACATAATATTGTGAAAAGAAATTTCAGTCTGTGCAGCGCAAGGCAAAAAAGAATATATTTATGAATAAGCATGACTTTTGAGCCCTCAGAAGGCATTGAAACATCGACTCAGTCTACTGTTATAAACTTCACCTTTAGGAGTGTTTCTAGAATCATTGTCACATAAAACTGCTTGCCACTGCATCAATGGAAAGAAAAAGCAATTCATCAACTAAAAATCTAAACAGAGTCATGTTCTTTGGTCCCAAGCTCATCTCAGATGGACTGAAACACTATCTTTCAGAAGATTAGTTCACGTTTTACCTTGTTTTTGGGAAAGTGTGCTTGACTGGCCTGCCAGAAGTCCAGACTTGTCTCCTTTTGTAAGAGTATGGAGCATCACAAAGAAGAGAAGCATATCATGACCACCACACACTAGGGAAATTAAGTCTTAAATCAAGCAAGAATGTGGAAAAAGATGAGTATCCTCCGATTTCTAAATGGGCAGCACATTGGGGCAGTGGTTAAAGCTGTTGCCTTGCAGCAAAAAGATGCTGGGTTTAAGAGTCACCCACACTGTCTTTCTGTGTGGAGTTTGCAAACTATTCTTGTGTTTGGATGGGTTTCCTCCTATTGTCCAAAGGATTGCAATTTAGGTCAACTACTCTAAATTGCCCATAGATGTGAGTGTGCGTGAGTGCGGTCGAAGGGTTGACCAGTTTTGTTTTTTCAGGGCTAATATCGAGCCAACATTTTTGCTAATTAATGGGGCCAATAACTTATACAGTATATCTTCTAATAATAGCCCGTCTCTTATTGATTCCCATTTGTCACAATAAATAGACTATGAATAATTTTTTGAATAAACTATTTAATAATAAATTAATAAAACTATTGAAAGATATATGGTATTTGGAACTGATATGCAAAAAAAAACAAAACAATATCTGTCAAAATTTTACAAAGACCAACAGAAAACTTAATTTAAATAACTTTATTGTTTATAAATACTAAACCTTTATTATTTTAGTTTTTCTTTAAATAATATTACGTACATATTTTAGTAACATTAAAAAAACTGTTCCTGTTCCTGTTGATGTGGATGTAACATAATGCTATTAACGCTTGTTATTACAGGTAGCATTACTGGCTCATACAGAAAATTGCATTCACCAAAAAAAAATTTTTTTGTGGAATGCATTATGCTTCCATAGGCTCACATTATAACTGCAACAAGGTTCATTGTTCTGACATTTTCAGCTGGGAAAGCGGGCAGAAATGTCATTATTCATTCTTTCACAGGAGCTACATGGTGTTTTGCAGATTCAGTGTGTAGTGTAATGTTTAAATTTGGGGAAACACTGCTTTAACTCCTATCCACAGCTACAGTCCACGCTCAGTTCAAAATGTCTTCTGAGGGAGTGTGTAAGTATAGTGTTAGCTTCAGCATTGATTGGCTACTACTCATGTGATCTATAGCTAATCAGAGACTATTGTGGGCGGGACATTACGGGAGTAAACAGCATAAAGACAAGAGACTCATGAGCATCTCCTTTTAGAATGTTCAAGAACCAATGAAGTTTGGGAAAAAACTTGCTACCTCTGGTTTTAAAATCAAGATTGGCACATTATCAGTATTTTTTGGAATCTTAAATACATCCTTGGCAGAGATTGAGAGTGATTTTGGCTCCCGAGATGTATATTTAAAACCAAATGATGGAAGACTAGATGTAAAATGGCTCTTGATCACAAAACAGTATCTAATGATTTGCTGTGACATGATTTGTGCCTGTTAGTGAAAACATTACAAATCTATTGTTTGTTTTTTGTCACTTAAATATAAGTTGAATAAAAAAAACTAATCACACCCTTACACATACAGAGAGAGAGAGAGAGAGAGAGAGAGAGAGAGAGAGAGAGAGAGAGAGAGAGAGAGAGAGAGAGAGATGCTCTGACTAGGTGACACCACTTCAACAGTGTTTACTAAATAAGAGAGTTAATTACAGATAGCCATCGTTAGCTCCTTCAGTAATCTCATTTGAAGAGCATAGCATTGCCAGCGTATTCAGCGGTTGGAAGAACCGCATTGTTTTCAGTAGTGCAGGTCAGGGATTTAAAAGAACCTCCCAGTCTTCCCTACATGACTGCTCCAGGCTGGAAGAAGGAGTTGGAGCCTGTGTACATTCACTGTCAGCATCTCATTTCAGGCCCCACTCGGCAAGTACTTGGCTTAAATCTCCCATGGCCCAACGCCTGGCTCTACTAATGGGGTAGCAGCCCAGGACTACAGTGCACATATGGAGAGGTGCAAATGATGGGAACCATCACCGAAGCCTGTCCAACCTTCAGAACAGTAGGGAACCTTGTCTGCAGCTAATGAAGAGCTTGAGATCTCTAGGTTTGCTACATACAGTGTTTCTCAGTACAACACAGACATCAGGTGCATTCTGTATGAAATATACACTACAATTCAAAAGTTTGGAATATTTTGTAATATAAAAATTTTAGTTTTTACAATTGTAAAATTGTAACTTAGATTCATATGTTTTAAAATCTAGACCAACAGATATTCAATACTGTATAAAGTAAAGAAATTAATTGTGATTCTAAAATCTGATTAGCACATTTGAACTGAATTCTATATTTATATCTCAAATTTATATAGGGTCACTATTTCGTGGACTAATGTTTGACTAATATGTCACTTGTCACTGTTAATGAACTACAGTTATTGTGGAGTTTATCACAGTAATAATTAACAAAAAAATCTAAAAATTTGTTCAACATTGGGGCATTTATCATATTGTATTTTTTGCCATTTTAAAAACAATGAAAATTTATTACAGTCATTTTACATTGGTTAAGGGAGTTTTTGATGCAATATTACTGTAATGTGGGGTCTTTTGTGACTTATTGCTATAGAAAGACCATAATGAGTAAAAAGTGACTACCATATATCTTCTAATAACTTGGGCCCCATCATTTTGTTCTAGCGTTACACCAGGGAGCAGTGTAGTGGCACGGTATCTTTTTAAAGGGTGCCTCAGTGTTACCTGGGTCGGGACTTGAACCAAGGGCAAGGTCCTAATCACTGCTCAATGTGTCATATGTTGATTCTACTCATATAATTATATTATATATAATAATAATTATATAATAAAATAATTTCATTATCCATGCTCTCCATTCATTACTATTCATGTCTTTCTTTGTTTTATAGCTTCCTACTAATTATATTTTGAGAAGCTGCACTAATTTCAGATATTTGAACAATGATCCTAAGCTTTTGAATAGCAGCAGAGTTTCCTGTGTTTATTCATTAGTAACTCTAACTGGTGCCTCAATAAACAGAAGCCCTGCAATAGTCATTAATCTTCTAAAATGCATATATCACACCAGAGGAGCTTTCTTCAAAAGGACAGCGCATATGCCACCATTAATCCACTTCCCTCTCCACTGCTCATACAAATGAAGTGAGAAGTTGCGACGCCTCCCATCTTGAGCCCTGATCATAACATGTAATGGCTTGGCCAGGTGCTGGAGTGGCACTGGCCCTGTCGGACAGGTGGCCGCGAGGAGGAGGATGACTTGGAACTCCATTAATGAGTGCAATGCCAACTGGACTCCCATCTGCTGGCATGCTAAGTGCTTGGAGCCATTAAAAAGCAGCCTATTCGTACATTCGGGTGGAAGAACAAGAGATGGGTGACTGTCCCCTTCAGGGCACTTAGAGTAGAAGGGCTTGGGAAAGGGCAGTCTGGCATTAAGCACATGATTGAGGAAGAGCTGATAAGTTCAATAGGCTCCATAGTAAAAATATGTCAAGTGAAGGTTTTGGTGTTTTTATTATAATAACTTAAACAAACATATGCATTTTAAAAAAATCTCTAAACTGCAAAAATGATATATTTATTAAGTGGAATTAGTTAAGTGATCTTAAATCAAAATTACAAAATTAAAGCTACAGTTTCTGCAGATTTCAGTGTTGTTTCAACAACAACTTTACCTTTTTATTTTTTTATATAATTCCATGATTTGCAGCATCTACATATAAGCAGGTTGATTTGTAGATAGTAGAAATGGTTTTGTCCCTTAATATTCTTAATACTTAATACTCTTGAGCTAAAAAAAATATTGGATTATTGTTTAAGATTTTACCCCCTTGCTTTTTCTACGATCGAGTGTCATTTCTCAGTGTGTGATTGTGGGTGTTAGTTACAGTGCTGCATATCAGTAATCTGTTGGATCGCCATTCATCTCATCTGCATGATGTTCATTCATTGGGAGAGAGTGTATGAATAAGCAGTTTGGTGTCAGTATAATGCATCTCTCACCACATTATAGCCCATTCTTTGTAATGTAAATGATTGAAAAAATGCAAATTATTACTTTCCTGCATCCCTCCATTTAAATACACAATTTATTTATGAAATCTAACATATTGGACAAATGCAACATAAATGTAGCCTGTAAAAAAGTTATGAGACATTATATATGTTTTATCCCCAATATGTTAACCTCCTGAGACCCCCACCTCACCCCGTCCTCAACCTCATATGTAGACATTGTTTTGTCACTTTGCTTCAGCTTACGCTTTACTCTACATAACATAGTCCTGACATTTTGACGATTTTTGCTGCCACACAGTGTTACCAGCTGCCACAATTCACTAATCTGTCATAAAACAAGATGGCGTCAATCTCAGTGAAGAGCTTCTATGGCAGTTGTCCAAAGAAAAGTAAAAAAATGTAAGAAATAACAGTGATTTTTTTCCTAAAAATATATTTATTTAAAATAATGTATATTCTTTCATGGGGTATGCAAATTGCACCAATGTTTATTATAATAGCTAGCCATAACGGTGTTAAATGCAATGTACTCACACACTTGGACATACTAAATAATATAATACCACAAATGCTGAATAAATGTAAGGACACTGAGTGGGAGACTTAGGACAAACTGTTTTGCTTTTAGCATCCATTGCTACATGACAGTGGATGTTAGTTACATTTTGTGATAGTTGCCGTGTGTGTTGGTGATGATGGTTGGAGTCCGTTATATTGGTCATGTTTGGACTGTGTGTTGGTGATGGTTGGAGTGTGTTTTAGTGATGAGTAGAATGTGTGTTGGTTGTGGTTGGAGTTTGTTGGTGATGGTTGGAGATGGGTGGAGTGTGTGTTGTGTTGGTGATGTTTGGACTGTGTGTCACTGATGATTGGAGTGTGTGTTGGTGATGAGTAGAGTGTGTGTTGCTGATGGATGGAGTGTATGTTGGTGATGAGTAGAGTGTGTGTTGCTGATGGATGGAGTGTATGTTGGTGATGAGTAGAGTGTGTGTTGCTGATTGGTAGAGGGTGTGTTGCTAAAGGGTAGAGTGTGTGTTGCTGATGGGTAGCGTGTTTGTTGCTGATGGGTAGAGTATGTGTTACTAATTGGTAGAGTATGTGTTGCTGATGGGTAGAGTATGTGTTGCTGATGGGTAGAGTGTATGTTGCTGATGGGTAGAGTGTGTGTTGCTGATGCGTAGAGTATGTGTTGCTGATGGGTAGAGTATGTGTTGCTGATGGGTAGAGTATGTGTTGCTGATTGGGTAGAGTATGTGTTGCTGATGGGTAGAGTGTGTGTGTTGCTGATGGGTAGATGGGTAGAGTGTGTGTTGCTGATGGGTAGAGTGTGTGTTGCTGATGGGTAGAGTGTGTGTTACAAAAATGTTGAGATAAATTGTTTTATACTCTGTTAAACACGGGTGACTTTCTTCTTTTATCCAGTAAAGTAGAACTGTTGTCCACACACAATGACATTATTTAGTAAAAAAAAAAGAAAGAAAGAAACTTCCTGCCAAGATAATGGAAACTACCAAGATCATTTTTGATTTTTATATTTATTTATCCCACACTTTTTCCAAATATCATGACAAAAAATAAAAATACTCAAGGAAAGGAAGCTCTGGTCTCAGGAGATTAAATATGATAAAAATAAATGGAAATGGTGCCCTAATATTTCATGTTAGAGTAAAGGAAGCAGTTCAGTTTTCTGTGTTGGTGTTGGCTAAAGCCACAGACATAGAAATGAAGTACACACTGGTTTATCATTCATTCTCACTCAAACTGCAAACATCAGCACAGCTACATGCAAGCATGTCTCTCCCCAAGTCCTGCTCTACATGTACAATGGGTTGTCAAAACCGTCCCCTTCTTTCTGCAGCTCTCCAGGGTTTCAGTGAGGTCCATGGCATCATAATCAGATTTACGAAAATGTCAGGAAACCTGATTCCCAGGCACATGCCAATGTCCGTGATTCTATGGTAAGCTGTAAGGGTCAAACTCAAGTTGAACTGGCTTTAAACAGATAATCCAATTTATGTTTGCTACCTAACAGCAAGTTTTGCCACTCAGTCCAACTGTGGGTCGTGGAATATGACATCAGTGCATAGCCTCTGTGCTATGGCCAGTATTTGTATCCATTTGAACTTAAATAATTACTGTAGATGTTAATTCAACTCAGAGGATGTAAATGCATGCTAGGGCTGTCTGACACACACACATAAATATTAAATAAGAGCAATGCTCACTTGATGAAAAGGGGTGACAATTATTTCACATTTTTCCTTTTTTTAATTCACCCATTAGCTGTACTGTTCAGTATCTATTAAAAGAAATGGGCACTGCTCCAGAAGACCAATGAATCTTCTTATTTTTTATGAATCTTCCTAAACTACATGTCTACTGTGTTGCGAGAAATGGATCACAGCCGAGCTATATATTATGTTATGTCGGGCCAAATGCTGCTAAATAGCAGGGGGTTTCTATTGACCTTGAGCTGGTGTCCCCATTCCTATATCTTGGTTTGCAACATATGGTTAGCCTTGCCAATGCTCAATAAATTATTGGAGGATTGTAATTGATGACTTGCAGCAGGGAAGGGCTTTGAAAAAGGCTGGGTGTAACATTGCAATGCAATATTCCCATAAAAAGCCAGCAAACGTAAAACTGACAAGCACTATCTAGGACAATATTCACTTTTATAAGTGTATTTTGTGTTCTATATCCATCCCAGAAGCCCTATAAAAACTTGACTTTATACATCTATGCCCCCCAACCCAACAAAAAGGAGCTTGAGTAAACAAAGTTGTTTGCCCTTGTTTGGACTATAGATCTGCTGTTTTGAGCAGCAGAGGCAGTGGGCAGTGAGAGTAAATTACTGAGCTGGAAATTGAGTTATTGGGAATCGCCCTGTCAACAGGGGGGTTAGCGAAACGTGCAGTTGCCTTGGATTTTCAGGCCCTAGTTAAGTTATTGCTGAGTGTGAGAACCCATGGGCCACATGATGTCAGAGGGGGACTGAGTCTCCTGACATTGAGACGCATAACAAGGCTTGTTGGTTTTTTTCCCACACTGTCTGTTGGTTTGCTTGCAGACCTTCTGCTCAGTGTTCCTCAGCGAGTTCACTGTACTGCATCCACTGAAGGATAAACTTACCAACTCTCCCTTAATCCAGCTCAGCCAGTTCAGCAATAGATGTAGTCAATATAGTGATTTATTTACAAAAATCTTATAAGAATATTCCTATAATAAGAATATATAACCTATTTCTTCATTTTTTTTTTAACTTAAAATAGTAGTAAAATTACTTTGGCTTGTTAAAAGTATTCATTTTAAATATATTTTGACATTACATGATTTCACAGCTTTTAGTTTTTATAATTTAATAATGTATTTATTTATTTATTTGCTTTTTTACTTCTTACTGTTTATCTTTGGTTTGTTTTGCTGCTAATTTATGCATCACTGGGCTGGGTTTGCTTGTTAAGGCTCAATCAATATTCACATTGCTGAGTCATGGGGGCAAACTGTTGTAAACTCCAAAAAGACTGACCTCATGTTTTTTTTTAGCTTAGACATTAATTGGCATAGCAGGAGCATGGCGGCCAAATTGAACTGCCTCCTGTAAAGATAATGGTCATTTGTCACTTGCTGATACATGATCTGTCTTATTGGTAGAAGGGTATTTCTAGTATGACGTTTGCAGTTGTTATTAAGATTTTATAGTTTGATATTGTGTTTTTGCAGTAGTCTACACAAAGTGCCATCCAGTCGGTGCACTGGCCCCTATAGACCTGTTCTGTCTTTATTTATAGCCACTTGTCTCTTTTACTCAAAATAACTCATCCTCAGATAGAAAACACAATCTGCTAATGAAAAAACTCTGCGAGTCATATTTGGATGTAGCCCAGCCCAGCTCTATACCCCTCTCTCACTAACTCTCTGAGGGATCTGTCTTGGAAGCCTCTCCATGTGTCCGGGTCAGTAGCGTGTGCCAGGGGTGAGATGTGTGTGTGCACAGAAGCATGACACAGCTAAATGACTGCTCAAAGACAAATGGGCCTAAAAGAACATCAGTTTTACATTTGTACATTCATGTCTATTTAACTACACTCCTGGCCAAACTACTCAATCTCTACCAAAAAAGACATTCAACAAGTTTGCATACTTTTAGATTTTCATTGACAATGGTGGGTGCAGTAGTAATGGGTTGTGTCCACAACCAAAAACATTTGCTGATGGCATTAAAAAGCTGCCGAAAGAAGGTGACGATGTAGACAAGTAATGTTATTTATTTTTGATGTAAATTATTGAAGTAAAATGTAATTTCAGTAATTGTGTCAAATCATTTCAGGAAGAGGTCAGAATCACCAACTGATATAAAATATTTTATTAGACAGAGAAAATATATATAGTATATAAAAATATAGTTTACGTTTAAAGTTTTTGTGGAAAGGCATTCTCCTCTTTGTAGGATCCCAAGTGTGAGCCAGACTTTGTCAGAGCTAAAGTCTGGGGGAGAGAGAGAGAGAGAGAGAGAGAGAGAGAGAGAGAGAGAGAGAGAGAGAGAGAGAGAGAGAGAGAGAGA
>JBBIGC010000001.1:26663422-26680907 GCA_037576955.1 Lepidarchus adonis
GGATGGATGGATGGATGGATGGATGGATGGATGGATGGACGGACGGACGGACGGACGGACGGACGGACGGACGGACGAACGAACGAACGAACGAACGAACGAACGAACGAACGAACGAACGAACGAACGAACGAACGATTGAACGAACGAACGAACGAACGAACGAACGAACGAACGAACGAACGAACGAACGAATGAATGAGGATTTCTGAGCATGTTTCACCACTCATTCGCAAGCCCTCGATACTAGCATGGGGTTAAACAGACAGCTAACTCAGAGATCCTCCTGACTACTACATTCTATCTGGACATATGTTGCAGTTCCCCTGTTTATAAATAAATGACATTTACCTTTAGACTCTGTGATTCACTGTTCTTTATACTGTATTTCAGATGCATTTGCCTCATGCCCAAATACTCTAGATTTCTAATTTCTCCTTCCCAGTTTTACTTTTTAGTATAAAATAAATGACATTTACCATCAGAATGAGTGATTCTAGTTGAAACGTGATTTCTAATTTACAGTTTAATTGAGTTCATT
Organism: Lepidarchus adonis; assembly: GCA_037576955.1. NCBI lineage: Eukaryota > Metazoa > Chordata > Actinopteri > Characiformes > Lepidarchidae > Lepidarchus > Lepidarchus adonis. The sequence continues at coordinate 26,663,964 of JBBIGC010000001.1, forward strand.
TATCTATGTCACATTTGGAGAACGATATTAATAAAAGATCTGAGCTGTTTTTTACTAATTCACATGTTTTTTTCTGTTTCACTGGCCATTATTTCAACCACAACCATCTAACAGTGGAAAACTTTCTTATGCTGCAGTTGAGTCAGGCTTGAAACTGGGAATTTTTTTCTGGGACATTTTTCTGACATTTTTCAGAAATTTTCCAGAAATTTTTCACCTTTTCCGCCATTGAAAATGCATAAAAATATATCTAGTGTCTAACATTGCACTTTGTCACAGCTGCAGATTCTCCAGGCCACCATGCCGTCTTGTTCCATGTGGTGGGGGATCCTTTAAATAAATGATGTGAAGTTGTATTTTCCTTTAACCATCTGATACACATTACAACGTCTGTTGATGAAATATGAAATGATGTCATTTGCCAATCTTGCATGGCAATGAGTGCTCATTAGTTTAGCATGCCAGTAGGCTCACAGAATGGGCATTCAATCCCAGCAGAGATTAGCCAGCAATAGCAAATAACTACATGCACAACCTGCAGCTCTCTTACTGTACATCCACAGAGAGCAAGCGAGAGAGAGAAATGACTAGATCACTCTCTTTCCCTGCCACGTCGTCCTTCCGGCCTCACTCTCACTTGTGTGGGTGAGGCAACACCTACGCAGGGTCTAAATCTGACAACAGCCCACTCAGCAAAGTGCCAGTTTCAGCACAGAGAGGCAGGAGGGGTGTGTGTGTGTGTGTACCTTCCCATGGAGGTGTTCTTCCTTGTTGTAACCTGTGCTGAGTCTGATCTGCCTAGCTACAAGCCACTTCGCTCGTACTGCTCACCGGATGGAGACACAGATAAAGTAGACTTTCAGGCCCACTCCATTCTAATGCATTATGTATTACTGGCTTATCCATACTGCAGTGTCTGCACACCAGCCATGACATGGTGAGGTCGAGCACTATGGTGAATGTACCACAAAAGCGCTCACATCCATCTTACCCTAAAGCCATTAGGGGGCGAACAGTGAAAGAAGCACCATGATGATGAGTTACCACCATGGAAAAAATCAATGTGCACCATATGTCTCCCTTAGTGTTAGACTATTAATGCACAGCCAGCTTATGATTCATCATGGCAGAAAAGAACAAATTAGAGCATTGCACAACACATCGTGATTTACAGATTTGTCTGTTCTTGTCCTGTTTGTGGAGAAACAACACCTGCGAAATATTCTCAGATTGCATTTAGCACTTCTTAATGACAGATGTAAGCACTGTTTATTGCAATGTGTAATAGGTGCTGAATAATTGATGAGCAGTATTGAGATGAAATACAAGCCAGATAATGGAAAGATGACGTCATAAGGAAGGAGATGTGCATTCATCTGCATTTAAGACCCCGTAACGTGAAAGGTCAGTGCAGCTTTAAGTGAGGATGGGCGAGGCCACTGCGAGTGAGGGTGGGTCAAGCCTCATTCTTTTTAAAATGTGTCTCAAATGTTGATGTCACCGATTCCTGACATTCATTAGGGGCATTCAGCTCAAACTGCGAAAGGTCAAATGCAGAGTGGGTGCTTAATTGGCCCAGGGCAATCAAAATGTTGTTATCTTCTAAATTACTGCATTAATGGACTCGTTAAATTGTTCATTAGCCAAGGAGATTCAGAACGGCACTGAGGGTGCATTAGATTTTACGAGCAAAAATTCCATTACCATGCGCCATAACAATAAACACACAATAGTCTGTTTAGGGCACTGACAAGAGTGCAATTACTACCTGCTTTAACAGTAATATACCTGGATCGACTGTTTCCCCTGTATCATCTTCCCTTACAGTCAGCATTTATCTTCCTTATGTGCATCTCCTTGTACTAGAAAATGTCCCTTAAGTAATACCTACCTCCTCCTTTCTGCAATGACTCATGCCACACTGTACAACGTCAAGGTTATTAGAACAGATATCCGTGTTTCTCTCTGCAGACTACAGGTGCGGTGTAATAAGTCACATAATTTGTACACTGCTAATATAGACAGCAAAACTAATCAGAACATGATAAAATGTACAGACCCAATTTCCAAAAAAAATAAAATTGTAAAAAAAGATTTTATTCTTAATTTTCCTGAATCTTTGTTTAGCTGATAAAGTACATATATTTGGCTGTGTTTTCACTAATATATATTTTGTATAAATATATTAGTTTAGTTTATATAAGTTTAGCCAATTATAATTGCAATTTAAAAAAAATAAAATAAATAAATAAATGTATTTTGTTAATATAAACCATTTTCAAAAGTGATGCCCGTAGCATGATCAGAAAGTTGGGACGAAGGCATATTTACTATTATTACTTGTTCTTTACATTACATTTGTAATTGGTTGGGAACTGAGGAGACTAATTGCAAGTTTTGCAAGTGACTTTTCTATAGTTTTGTCTTATTGTTCTCTTCATTACATGCCATTTCACTGTCTACAAAGCAACACTATTCTAGCATGTGCAGAATCGGGCCTGGCATTCAACTAATTAAATAACTATGACACTACCAGGAAGATGTTTCCCTAAAATCAACTATGCGTCAATGGTACCTTTGCACATACGCATATTACTCATGCACCCCTATACCATGACAGATGTTAGCTTTTACACATTATAATGATAAGAGTCTGGATGATCCATTTTGTCATTGGCACTCAGCCAATTTTTGGAACTTCCCAAAAACAAGCTGAAACATGGACTCATCTGACCACAGCACACCTTTGGTGCAGTGATGGGCTACAAGTAAGGGCAGTGGTGGCCTAGTTGTTAGGACTTTGCTCTTATTAATGAGTCAGTCAGCCACAACATTAAAGCTACTAACAAGTGAAGTGAGTGACGTAATGATATGGGTATCTGGTTACAGTGACACTAGTCAAGGGGTGGGGATCTGTCAATCTGCAAATGATCAGTTGGTTAATTCTTGTAGTTGATGTGCTGTAAACAGGAAAATGGGTGTAATGACACTCAAAAAAGATACAAACTATCATTATTTTAATATAAACCACCCAAGATCAGTTCTGAAAACAACAGAATGCAGTGGAAGCAAATGAGTGACAGATGCCTCTCTTACACATAAGTTTGGTATTTCGAAACTTAAGCCTCCATGCAGCCTATTCACGTCGGCAGGAAATACATTTTAAAATGATCTACTTTACACAGAGCTAAAAGGATTTCTAATGGACTCATTACAGCATTGACAACAGGCAAACAAAATGTTAAGTGCTGTGTGACATTTTAAAAAGTCTTCTGGTAAACAGCGTTAACTCTACAGTATAGAAAAGAACATCTTAATTCCATTAAGTTCAATGAGCTTCTGTATCTCTGTAGTTGATTAATGAGGCGATGGATTAAAAAAGGTGTTAAATTTGACATTTAAGTTGGTTGGAGATACATGAAAAAGCATAGATTCAGAGAACATAAGCAGTATTAGGTACTCACAAGCTTATTATCATTACCATGATTAGAAATTTTAAGCCAGTGATGTTATCTGTCTGGATTTATGTCCTTTAAGCTTGAGGCAATAGTGAATCATAAGAGTTTAATAAGAAACTTTTAACAAAGTCAAACTCAAACAAAGGTGAACTGACAAAAATTAAATGCATTCTATAAGGTTCTAGACTTTGTAAGCAAAAATGTTTAAAATGGGTTGAAAATGCAAAAATGATAGTATCAGTAACAATTATACTTTCTGTATAAAGAAAAAATGCATTTTCAAAAGTAATATTGCATTAATTACTCTTGGAATAATGATCAGGTTTTTGTAGTTTTTCAGAAATAACTATATTGATGTACATACTTGCCACAAATATACTTTTTTTGCAGTTTTCTTACTGCTGCTCAGTTGTAGCATGCTTGGAGGAGAACACTACCTTCCAGTTGAAGAGTCATGATTCATGTACGAATGGCTACATGAGAAGCTCTATGAACCTCATATTTAAGTGTACTGAAGAAATCTGAAGATCCACCAGAGTCTTGTGTCTTGATGCAACAATGCAGTTTGTGTGAAGCCACTGTATTCAGATGCCTGACCTAAATATGTCTCATCTTGAGGTTTCATATGGAAAACAAGCTTGATGAACAAACTTTAATATTCTGTCAAAGGAAAGAAATGAACCCTCTGAGAATCAGCTGTGAAGAAATTATCATTTATTTTCCTCGTTTTTTTCATAACTGCTACCCCTGAGTATTTCCAGTGTAGACTTCTGAGAAGCTGAAGCTCTGTTTTTTGATCTGTATGTCAGATGTTGCATAATGGTTATTGTTATTCATACCAAAAATGCATTTGTAAATCTGAGGCCGACCTGTACACGAGGAACTACCTCTTTGAACTGAAATTATTATTACTTTTATTTTTTATTTCCTTTTGTCTGTTATCACTAAATGATGTTGACCAGAGGATGATGGGTTACCCTTCAGGGCCTTAGTTCCTCATAAGGTTTCTTTCTACAGTTTAGTGAGTTTTGTCCTAGGGCCTAAGGCTCAATACTGGCTTGGACCCTGATTCTGTAAAGCTGCTTTGTAACAACATCAGTTGTAAAAGTGCTATAGAAAAAAATTGACCTGTTCTTATGATATCGAGATGTTCCCCAAGGTTTATTGTACACTTGGGTTTTGGGATCTCCTAACATTTGGCCAGTGACCCTATGCTTCAGAGTGTTTCTGGGAAGTGGCTTCCTGTCCATGTCAAGAACTGTAGGCGCAGATTCCAGTAATCATCACTTCCTGCACTGATACTGACCATCCACAGGCAGCAGTTAAAGCCTTCTAATTGCAGAGAGTAAAGCACTTGGCTGCTGTTAACGTATCATTGCCAAGACCCATACACCAGCTGCAGACAGCACACTGCCTGGCCTCGTTCACTATAATCAGTTTGATTTACCTAACTGGAGTGATTCAGTTTGCACTTTTTTGCTGCTTCCAATATTTGCATTTATTTTTTACTTAATCTGATAAAATATAAAGCATTCTATGATGTGGAAAAATTAGTATACCCCCACGCAAATGATTATTCTTATGTTTTAAACATACATCAATCACTCATATCATTAACTCCACCTACCTAGTGTTGAGTAGGTCGCCCTCATGCAGCCAAAACCACTCTGACTGCAGTGTGCTGTGTCCTGGCCCCTTAACCAGCATTAACATTTATACAACAGGAGTCTTTGAGATCAGATCAGACAGGCTAGAATTCACTCCCCACATGCATCAATGAGCCATCACCCTGACCTTGTCACAGACTCACCAGTTGTCTTTCTTTATACCAAATGGTTCGCCTAGCCATCTCAATAAGACTCCTGCCAAAGTCAGATCCTTACACTTCCAGCCTCCAACACATCAGTTTCAAGAATTGACTGTTTACTTGCTGCTTAATATATCCCACCCCCCAAAACAGGTGCCATTGTAATGAAATAACTAGGTAGTCAATGTTATTCACTTTAGCAGTAGTGTTAATGTTATGGCTGACTAATGTATTTAAACAAGCAAACATTTACCCTCCTCAATACAGTACCTACACATGAAGGTGATATACACTACTCCAACTAATAACACACAACATTAGCACCCTGTGATCATTTCTATTTTAAGTAAGCACAAGAAAATTCACTACATGTGTCCATAAAATTAGAACCAGGTGTTCTAGATTAGGGGCCTGCAGGTGGAACTTCTTTTATTTAAACCAGACATCTAGTGACTCTTGCAACTGTTGAGACCAACTCATACCAACTCAGAAATTTTGTAATGAATTCTGCATCATATGCAAGAGTGTTTGAAAATAACATGAAGTGATTTGTCCAAAAATCTGATAACAGCAACATGTAACAGGATAATGATCCTAAGCACACTAGCAAATCCACCCAGGAATTGTTTAAAAATACGAAATGGAATAACCTAGTCAAAGTCCAGATCTGAACTCTATTGAACTATCATGGAATTTAAAATGGGCAAAATTTTGCATGGAAGAGTGGTCAAATATATCATGATGTTGATGTTTGAGACTGTTTGGATGCTTATGGGAAATACTGCCCTCTGCTAAAGAGAGTAGTACTACCTCCTGACGCCAATGGTCTGCTTACTTTCTCCACAGAACACACCAATTAATACATTTGTTGAATAAAATATTTAAATTTTGTTTTGTTTTGTGGTGTATCACCTTTATTTGTAGGCACTGCACCAGTGAGGGTGAAACTTTCACTTGTTCAGATATGTTGAAAAAAAAAAACTATTTTGGTGGGATATATAGTTTTATATACCGGTATTTGCGGTTCAGCATCAGGAAGTTGCTCCTAAGGGAGTGCTGGGATGTCTTTGGCTCTGATATGAGATGGCTGAGGCCTTCATCAGCAGACAGAGAGTGGAGGGTAGAGCACTCAAGGTCAAACTCTGTGGATTTATGCTCTTCTCTAAGTGGTATAAAACGCACAGAGGAAATCAGAGCGACGTCAGATACCAACCATTTCATCATGTTGACTTCTTTAAGCTCCTGAAAAAATAGCTTTGTCGGGCACTGGCATTTCACTGAGATTATGACAGATCGTGGTTAAGTCTGGGCATCTGGCTGGATTTTGATCCTTTTACTGGGGAGGAATGTAGAGGGGGGTTTTGCTAGCTCCTGTTGGCCTGTGTTGAATTGATAACAGTTGTCTTTAGGGTTATTCAAACCCGTCAATGGATTAACACTAAGGTTTTGGGCTTAACCCCATTGTGTCAAAATAAGAAATACCATAAGAATCCCACTTTAACTGGCATTTGCATTTTTAAGGTATTCTTAAAGTTCTGACAGTAAGTGATGCCACTCCAGTTGACCCCGAATTTAACCATGACTCATTACTGCTGATCATTTTAGCCATTTTTCTTCATCATGGACCTTGATTTCCAGGTCCCATGCTCAGCATGCTATCATTGTACAGGCTGAATAAGATGTGCCAGGTTTTCCACTCTCCTCCACATTTAGCTTCCATCTCTCGCCAGCAGCACAAACAGTGACTTGGGCCACTGCTAGCTTGACTAGGCTTATCACCAACTTTGTGATGTTCCTTATGCATGTGTGTGTGTGTATGAGTGAAATTTCTGGAAACAACAAGGGACGACATGCTCTCATCCGCCTCCTCGTCTCTCTGTGTCTGAGGGAGATAGAAGGATGTGGGGCAATGGAAGTGTGTCATCTGGTCCAAGGCTTTGATGGTGTGTGTCTCTGTGGGCGTCACTGCTCTATCTTCAGGCTTGTGTGCAGTACTAGCTCAGACCCCATCACCTTGCTTCGTGCCTTTATCTGCCTAGGCAGCTTTTTGCCTGCCAAAGCCCCCCCTGGCCTTTGCTGTCTCACAGAAACCCCTCCTATTCTTAGGCGGCATCTAAGCAGGTTTGATTCATCCTTCAGAAAGCTACCTTCTTGCGTGAAGCTCTGTTGCTTTAACATTAGTGCTTATTTAAAGCATTTGACTATTTACTCTTGTTCAGTCAATATACTGCTGTTTTGTGCAGACTAAATGGAACATCTCTGCACAGATATACTATGTTCTAAAGTGTCTCTGGATATCAAAGCGTGGATGTCAGCGTGGTCTCACTTAAACAAAGCTGCAATGGAAAATTCAATACTTCCTTGGGATGTCTCAATGAGCCACAGTGGATGTCGACTGAATGCTTGAAATTAAGTTACAGGAAATTGTGGGCTGTTGAATGAAAAGCTCATCATCTTTTCTCTTCTCACCAAGTGAACAGACAATCATGTTTTTGATTTAGAGTGAGGTAGCAAGCTGGTCTTTTTGCCATTGCTAGTTCTTCTCACCCTCAAAAGACAATTGAGGACTATAAACCCCCTTATAAAACACTAAAAGTGCACTTAAATGTTTTTCTAATATAGTAAACATGTAGTCTACTTCAAATACATCTGAAATATAAAGATGCTAGACAGTGTACTTAAATTTGTAGTTTATTAAATTTTTTAAAAGTCTTATACACTCCAAGTATATTAACATAATTCTTCAATCATTTACCAACATTTCTTTAAAAAAAAAAACAATCCTTAAAACAGCACATTTGTTAATGTTGTTAAAAAGACATATGAATATATTAGCTGTAATAATGAACTAAAATGCCCATAATTTCTTGAAGTGCAATATATGTATAAATCACAAGTGATCAAAATATATGTATCATTTTTATGCAAAATAAATAATATCAAATATTTTGTTAAATTAAAATTAAAAAATTAAAACCACATAACACCACATGTTAATAACATTGATTTTACACAAGAACCCAACTGACTGGTTTTATAGTAATGAGAAACTAAATTAATTTTAGCTTAGCTATCTTGACACGATGCTGCTGTAAAGATCTGTTCTTCGTACTTGTTACTTGTTCATCTAGCCAAAGAAAACATATTGTGGTATTGATGATAACCATGACATTGGAAAAACAAAATCATGATTGTGTTATGAACTACAATTTCTTTTTAAGTTGATCTGGAGATTTGCCACCTTGTCCAACCTAGAGACATCTGTTATGAAATAGTGTGGTTGCACATTAATGTCACAAATACTTGTTTTCAGTTTCATGTTTGAAACGTGGGTTGTCCATTTATTCATCATATATCAGGATGATACACTAACCTCTGTGTGTTTGTCTTTTGTAGCACTGAGGGACAACCGGATTGAGCTGGTTCGAGCCTCATGGAAGGAGCTGACCATCAGCATCAGTGAAGTGACTCTGTCAGATGAGGGACAGTATACGTGTTCTCTTTTCACCATGCCCGTCAAGACCTCCAAGGCCTTCCTCACAGTGCTAGGTAAATGTTCTCATAGATCACCGTCTTCCTCATCAATCTGCTGCAGTAAGGTCAACCCAGCACTGACAGAGCTGAGGGCGGCTGATGGAAGCTTCACTTTGGCAGCACAGGGACAGATGTAAATGAAGGAGAGAATTTTCTGCTGGCTGATGGAGACTCCATTTTTAATGCTGTGCTATTATTAGCTTTATTATTAGCCAGCTAATCTCTAATCCATTGCTATAAAGTACCTACTATTTGATGCTCTCCAATAATTTGACTGTACATTGCTCAGGATTTCAGAATTATGGCCAGAAAAGAAAGAATAGGTGAGTTCATTCCTTTTTTCCAGGAGTACCAGAAAAACCAGAAATTACCGGCTTCTCAAAACCTGCTGAGGAGGGAGAGGATGTCATACTCACGTGCATAACTTCTGGGAGCAAACCAGCTGCCAACATCCGGTGGTTTAGAAATGACAAGGAGGTGCAAGGTAGGAAAACCTGTATGGATGGTTAACCAGTTCATACTCCCAGTTAGATTCTCTTATAAATTAAAAACTGCATTATTCTATACAGCTAAACAGTCACATTCTTTCTTTTAAAACTTTCTTTTATCATTTCTTTTATCTTTTATGTCTGGTTTTTAATATATTTTAATTCTATTTTATTCTCTATGCTTGTTTTATGCTTGTATTGCTTTTCTTTATGCATATTTATTCATTTTCCATTGTTTTATGTACATTTTATTTTTATGTTTTACTTTTATGCCATTTCAACCTCTGTAAAAGGTAAGCAGGTGATTTACAGATGGTATGTCATCTTTTTATTGCTTTTCCTTTATGCATTTTATTATTATTCATATTCTCTTTGCCTGTTTTTATTCCTCTTCCACTTTCCATTTATCTTTGTAAAGCACATTGAATGACCATGTGTATGATAATGTGCTATATTAACAAACTTGCCTTGCCTTAGTAGCTGTTGTTGCTTTGGCAAAAATCCCATTTCAGCTCATGAGAAATTGTATCCAGCAATGCCCTATTGTGATAAATTAATAAACATAATATATAATACATTATTAAATGTAGTTTTTGTTTTTGCATAGTCAAGTTAATCTTAGAATGGAGGCCAACTTATTTCCAACATACCAAGTTCCAGCTACATTCTATTAGGATGGCATACTACACATTTAACTCAGTATTACATATTGAATCTAAGCAAAGTGGGTTTTATCGCCAGGATACACCTGCGGGCAGAGCATGGTTGGGTCATTTAGTTACTGATTTTGCATTCTTTATAGCAGCGTTCTTCACTCCTTGCTCTGGAGGTCCACTGCATTTTACATGTATTACTTTAACAGACGGTTATATCCACCAAATTCTGATTACATGGACAGTCACTCTGGAGAAACTTTGTGGCTGGCTTAAGGACACAATGGTAGCAGCAGTACGTTATCAGTTGGTATTATATCCATGACCTCTTGATTCATAACCTAGGCCACTGGGCTAGTTAAGTCTAGCTTGTTATGCTGTAGTGGTCTTGGGGTCTTATTTATGAAGCATCTCACGGCAATGACCTAGTACAGGACACATCGAAACCTCATAACTACATTTAATGTTAAATCTTATGATGTTTTATACATTAAAAACAGTCATATTTTATTTTTACATGGGTGTTTCCTGTGGCTTTTAGACAGACATACAAACCCGATTTCTGGAAATGTTGAGATGTTTTGTAAAATTCAGCAAAATAACCTTACCAAAGGTTCAATCATTGGACCTTTATTTAGGTGTAAAGATAATATTTCCACTTTATATGTTAAATCTTATGATGTTTGTATAGTCTTGTACATTAAAAATAGTCATATTTTTTTTTACATGGTGTTTTCCAATCTCTCCATATCTCTTCCTCTGGCTTTTAAACAGACAAAAAAGCCTGATTTCTGGAAATGTTGGGATGTTTTGTAAAATTCAGCAAAATAACCTTCGCAAAGGTTTGATCATTGAAGTTTCTACAACACACTCATAAATGAGTCACGTTGTATCGTAATCTTTCTTTTAGATTATACATTGTATTAAGCTGAGGATACCCACTGTTGCAGTTTCACAAGTGAATTCTTGGCCATTCTCATTTGAAATGCCCAACACCCCTTGGTTGCCATTGTCTGAGGCTCCTCTACATGAAGCACATTTTCAATAGCAGACAGATCTTGACTGCTGGCAGGCTACTCAAGCACATGCACTCTTGGCCTACATGTTGCTGTATCATGTATAGAAAGGCCAGACATTGTCTTGCTGAAAAAACCTTGGACTTTCCAGAAGAAGGCCATCATTTTGATGGCAGCATATATCTCTGGAATCCCAAAATGGTACCTTTAGACATGTGCAAGTCACCCCTGATGGACTCCCATACCATGAAAGATGTTGGTTTGTGCACAACTCACTCATGCATTTTCTCAAAAACAAACTGAACTGTGGACTCATTTGACCTCAACACATGTTTCCACTGTTTCACAGCTTTCTTCCTGTTCTACTAGATGGGCTTGGGCCCAGAGAATTTCTTAACGCAGCAGCAGACTGTGTTGAGTTACAACAGTTTTCTGAAGTATTCTCAAGCCCATATGGTTATATTTATCACAGTAGAATGACAATTTATCATACAATGCCTTCTGAGGGTTCACAGGTCATATACAATCAACATTTTGAACTAATTGTTAATTCTCTCATGACGGTTCATACACACATTTTCTACAAACACAAAAGACCCATTATTCTCAAATATTGTTCACAAATTTAAATCTGTGTTAGTGAGCACTTGTCCTTTAATCCATCCAACCTCACAGGTGTGAATATCAAGGTGCTGACATTACATGCATTAATATTGCACAGATGTGCCTTAGACTGCCCACAATAAAAGGCCATTCTGAAATGTGCAGTTAAATCACAGCACAATGCCACAGATGTCACAATGTTTGAGGGAGCGTGTAATTGGCTGCTGACTGCAGGAATGTCTACCAGAGGTGTTGTCCATAAAATTAATGTTCATTTCTCTGCCATAAGCCGTCTTCAAAGGTGATTTTGAGAATTTGGCAGTACATCGAACTGGCCTTACAATTGCAGACCATGTGTAAATTGATTTTGGACTCTGGAATATTTTTAAAAATGTAATTTTGTATATAATATCAGCCACTTTTATTTAAATAAAATAGTAAATCAAGTTTTATATGACATGGTTCTGTAAATGTTAAAAATATTCCCTACAATCCATCTTATTTAATTATTCATTTGGAGATACAAGGTTTTATTATGACAGGGGTATTTTATACATACTTTTGACTTGTTGTTTCTTGTTAAAAGAACCATGCAATTAACATCCCATATATTTAACACATTCTCAAGGCTTTACCTTGAAAATATTGTAGCTATAGCCCATGCACTCTCATCTCCATTGCTTCAGGGTCAATTGGTGACATGATGAGTATGGTTACAAAATAAAAGTGTTGCAGTGTATAACAATAAAGTATAAAGCATCTAGTAAGGATTTATTTTCACAGAAAGGTTAGCCTTAAAACTGGATAAATATAGCTCAGACATTTAAATAAACAAGTAAACAGATATGCCAACACAGATTAATTGTGTATATGAGCATTACATAATTATTATTAGGTTTAATTTTTGCACTGAGAAGGCCAGATTTATATCTAAGTGCTGTTTAAATATAGCCAGCACATTTCATTAAGCAGGTGAACCATTTGGAAAAGCAGATCCACCTAGCATATAGTCTTAGAGATTTAGAGATTTAGAGATAGTCTTTACTTATTTAGAAATTGCTAAATTTGAGTAAATATTACATTTATTAGCCACAGTTTACCAACAAATATGTCAAAAAAAGTTAATTGGTGTGGTGCCAAGGAAGAACTGCTTTTAGTTCTCTAAGGAACCGTCCAATTTAATGGTTTCAGCTTAGACCTATTGAACTGTTGGGTTCTTAAAGGGTCCAAAAGTGGTTCTTCTAGGGGGGCGGACAAGAGAAGTAACTGGGTATTATAGTCTGCATTACCAACCAAGTAATAGAAAACAATTTTAAATAAATATATAAATAAAAAATAGTCAAATAAATACAGTAACATCTTTCTCAATATGAAACTTTTTGGCACGAAAAAATGACCAGCACAGACCAACAGGAAAAGGCAAAAGCCAATCACATTAGCTATGTGATACAGAGACCCACCTCCCAAACATGCATCTACCTCAGGTGGAGAGCTCTGTTTAACCCTCTGTGTACCAAGATGCACTAGATCAGGGGAGCTCAACTCCGGCTCTGGAGATCTACCACCCTGCAGCCTTCAGCTCATACTCTAGTCTAACACATCTTTTTTTTTTTTTTTTTTTTTTTTAGTCTAACACATCTGATCCAGGTGATTAAGCCCCTCAGGTGTGTCTAACTAAGAGAACCAGGAGTGTTGGAGTTCAGCACCTCTGCACTAGTCGCTATGGACTGGGATTTTAAATGTAAGTTTTTTGTCCCGGCTCTATGCTCTACGGCCCAGTACCGGTCTGCAGCCCAGTGGTAGAGAATTGGCCCAAAGAACCCATGTTTGGTACCTATATTTTTAGTAGTGCAAATAAACACCGGGCCACCTCTCCATTTGTCCTGATAGAGTAGAAGTGATTGATGGCCTGAGACTGAGATAGCGTCCCTGGCTCAGAGATGGCATTCATGTAGCACACAGCAAAAGGCCAGTGCTGCACCGCTGCACCAGTTTCCATCCTGTCTCTCTGTCACTCACTCCTTTTCAAAGGAAACTTTCTCTCTGATCAGGTCTCATGTAGAGGAGTGGATCTGCTTTGTGGGACCAGCATTAAAGCCCAAGTAGAATATATATCACACAGAGGGATTGAGAGGGTGCCAGTTTGGAGAATCGAAGTAAAGTACTCTAGATTGTGACACATATATCTCAGATGCCGACCTTGATCACATTTCTGATGCAAGCTATGCACGCAAGTTTTTGAAAATTTTGCATATCTCAGAAAAGATCCCTAGAGGCTGTGTCCCAAGGGGAGGAATACTTGTTTAGATAAGCATTTCTGCCATAATTTAATGTCAACGATGCCTGTTTTTAACTTTCTTATTATACAAGGTATTTTTGCAGGGGAGATCTGCCTGTACTTAATTAAAGCAGTTGTGTGGGATAAGTCATCAAGGCAGCTCTTTTCATCCTCTTCGAAGACAAAGTCATCAACCATTTCTCATCTGTCATCTGATCTAGCTCATAACAGTAGGGGGTGATATCATAATGAAATGGAGTTTGGAGTTCTTCAGAGAAATTGCTCCAAAAAAAGAAAGTGTTAAAAAGGTCTGTTGTTGAGGTTGTAGCTTCCGTTTCATTTTGTTCCATAGTTGCTCTGTGAACACCATGTCATAAAGTTAGGACAGAATAAATATATACTGTATTTAAAATGTTTTACACTCACAATTTGCTGCTATTTTGAGTATAAGAATTTATATGCAATATTATATGGGGGCCACAATAACACTGTGATTATTTGACTCAAAAGCAAATGGCATGTTATCTTTGTAGCCATCTAGTTGGTTCTGACTTCCAATCTTCACTTTAAGACAAGAAAAGCACAAGGTCTTGCTCCATCTTGTGGCCATCTTTCCTTCAAAAGCAGTGTTGTCAAAGTAGACTTGTTTATAATATTTTATTTCTAGAAATTACAAATAGTTTGTTATAATGTAATAATATAGGTGCTATAAATGGGTGCAGCTCACCAGATGGCACCACGTCATTGCAACAGTTGCTCAAAGTTCCTCATAGAGAAAAAGTTTCAGAAGTTCTGAAAAAGTGGTCAATCCCTTAAGGTTGTGTAAGATGCAATGCTCCTAGCAGATACTTGAGAGAAATAGGACAGTGCCCCAAGCTATGTAAAGAGAGCTTCTGAGTGACAGCAACATCAGTGTTAAAGGAGGGGATCTAAAATGTGAAAAAAGGAAAGAGGGAGAGAGAGAGAGAGGGTGCATATATCTTGTTTGTGTTTTAGTCTTTCCATGATGTATACTAGGGATAGACATAGTTTGTATTTTTGCATGAGCATTTAAGACTGTTATATGCAAATTGTGAAATAATGTCTTTTCTGAAGCCGCTCTGTATTGGAACACTTTATAACTGGGCATAACCTTAATTGTCAAAAGGCAGATCGAGGCTCTTAGTTGATTAAAAGGTTTATGTAATTTCACATCACAGTACCAACAAATTTAAACTGTTTTTGCTGCTTAGTTTCCAGGTTGAATATTTAGCTTAGGAAGTGAAATGATATTTTATACAAAAAAGTGATGTTTTACATTGACAAATCCATGTCATATAAATAAAAATATTTATTTAAATAAAAATAAAAATAACTGATGTAATATACAAATACTGATGAATTTTCCAAATGTCCCACAGTCCAAAAAAAATTTGCATTTAGCTGCAAAAACACATTACTGTTTTTTATATTATTTATTTATAATATTTTTCTAATAGCGCTTTTCACAATTGCCATTGTAGTAAAGCATTTCAATAATCTAACCTAGTGGTAACAAAAGTTTAACTTGTTTTTCTGAATCATGTGATGACATAATATTCCTTATCTTAGCAAAATTTCTGAGATAAAAGAAGGCAGTCCTATTAATGATATCTACATGGGCTTCAAATTAAAGACTGGGGTCAATAATCACACCAAGGTCTTTCAATGCTGTACAGAATGAAACAGAATGGCCTCCAGAGTTACTGTGTAATCGGACAGCTTGCTCCGAGCTGCTAGTGGTCCTATTATGAGTACTTCTGTCTTTTCAGAATTTAAGTTTCAGAAGTTTAAAAGCATCCAATGTCTAATGTCCTTTTTCACATTCTTCAATTACATCTGGCTTTGCTGAAACATACAACAGTGTATCATCTGCAAATCCATGGAAGTTAACTCTATCTTTTTAGATAACATTCCCCAGAGATAACATATACAGGGAGAATAGTAATGGGCCTAAAATGGAACCCTGTGGAACACCAAACATTGCCTTACTACGAGCAGAGGAATCACCATTTACTATATCTATGAACTGATTAGTCAGGTAAGACCTAACCCAAGAGAGGACTGATTCCTTAATTCCAACATTCTCTAGCCTGTCCAGTAGGATGATGTGATCAATAGTTTCAAAAGCTGCACTAAGGTTGAGCAACACAAGTATGGAAATGCAGCCCTGATCGGATGCAAGTAGAAGGTCATTTATTACTTTCACCAGTGCAGTGTCTGTACAATTATTAGGCCTAAAACAATTCGCAAATATTGTTCTTATGTAAGAAGGAGCATAACTGCTGGGCTACATGTGTACAATGTTCTAGAATGAGCTACAATGACTGTGGGTAGTATTTTTAAAAAGTGTGTAGGTAGTAGATCTAGGGTACATTTTGATTAATTTGATGAAGAAATGAGATCTGATTCTTTAAGGGGTATAAAACAATCACATTTTTCATCATCAGGTAATGTGTGTTGTTTATGGCTCTGGAAAAGTTCTCAGCATATTGTCACATATTGTCCAATATGGCTACTACATGGTCACATTGCTGCATTGAGGCTTACAGTTCAACATATTGTACATATACAGTGGATAATATTAAATGCATAAAATGAAAACATAAAATGAGTTTTTCTAATGTGACATTTAAAACGAATGTCTGTTGAACTACTGTACAGCCTTTTTATTGTTGCTCAATGTCCAGATTTTCTAAAATGTATCCTGCATTAAAGAATAAAACACCTCCAGAAATGTGTAGCTATCATTTTAACTAATATTGACAGCTTTTTTGACAAGCTGACAGTGATTCAGTACGTGCCCACCATGCTGTCAAATGCCCACTCAGTGACAAACTTGGCCGCTTCTTGTTTACAGACACTTATCTAAATGGGAAATATGTCAAGCGTATAAGGGGGGAAATCAAGCAATTAAATTAAGATTTAGATATATAGCAAGGATGAGATTTTGATAAAAATTTTAAGAACAGCAGGTTTTTTTGTCCTGCATTTGTATTGTGGAGGGTGGGTAGTGAGAAAGAGAGAGAGAGAGAGAGAGAGAGAGAGAGAGAGAGAGAGAGAGAGAGAGAGAGAGAGAGAGAGAGAGA
>JBBIGC010000001.1:26681007-26696876 GCA_037576955.1 Lepidarchus adonis
ATAGATAGATAGATAGATAGATAGATAGATAGATAGATAGATAGATAGATAGATAGATAGATAGATAGATAGCATTTTTAAAAGGGGTAAAGAAAACTACGTTTTACAACTTCCTGCCAGTAGGTGTCCTCAGACTTGTCAATCAACCCACGTGGTCACGCCACCGTTACCCTGGCAACTGCAGTATCCAACATGTCTGAACCCGACACATCGAGAGAGACAGGAATCGCAGCGGAGTCACAGTCTGCTACTAATACGGACTTTTCTCCCAGTGTGATCAACCTCCCTATATATATGGTTAGTGGATGACATATTATTTAATCACTAAGCGAACCGAAATAATTTAGACCTTGTAAAACGCTTAATGCGAGAGAAACCTACCGTGGGTCGACTGAGGAACATAAACACGTCTCCTGACTAACGAACAAAACTACAGTACAAAACAGAAAATACTCTGTTTTCCTTCACATACTCTTATTTACCCAGGCAAAGCTACGTTACTAAAGTAGCGTGGATTTAGTACACGTTTTCTTCGTGAATTTGTTAGAAAAGTAATATATTTCTACTTAGTTTCATTTTAATCATTACCAGTACGTTACTCATTTATTTTTGAGATCCTTTTTTCGTAGTGCACATAAAGAGAACAGCACCTGTAACTCCCACACACCACGACAACAATGGCTGGAAGTTTTATGTGAGGTATTTTACACAGACTTTACTTGTAAGGTCAGGAAAAAGCATGAATTAATAAATGAATAAAAACATCTTTCTTCATAATAGGGCTTTTCTTTTTATTATGAGACAAGTACGATGTTTATTACACTAAGCCCCATTAAGCCATCATTTAATGGGTTTCAAAAGAAAGAAAAAAACTTTTGAAATACAGTTTTGTTATTTTTGGAGCTTATGGCCAGTAAGACTTAGGGTCTGCTTGATATGACTGATACTGATGCCTAAACTGTCTTTATATATTTATACAGTCTTATATAATGCTTATATAAGTATGGCCACCCCTTGATAAATAACAGAGTTTGGTGATTTTGTAATGTTAACACAGTCTCTCTTGGACATTGAAAAAAATACAGAATATTTTCAGCAAACATTGATGCATAGTTACTTTTTATGCAAAGGTTTGGGCACCCTACATAATCAGTACTTAGTAACACCTCCTCTGGCAGATATCACAGCTTGCAAATGCTTTTAAGTGCTAAAAGTGTTTCAATTCTAGTTCTGTAATATTCTTTGGTCATCTTGCATGCACAGCTCTTTTAAGATCTACTTATAAATTTTCAATGACCTTCCAAAACCTTCAGCTTGCGTCTCTTGAGGTCCATGGTGGATTTCGAGGTATGTTTAGGATCATTGTCCAGTTGTAGAAGCTCATCCTCTTTTCAGCTTCAGTCCTGCAATGGGTTGGACTCCTGTCCAGGGTGTACCCTGCCTTTGCCTGTAGTCTGCTGGGTTCAGCTCCAGCTTCCCCCGCTTCTCGAAATGGATTAAGTGGTTAAGACCACCAGGATCGCTACCTGGCCTTCATTTCGAACCAGGCTGCGGGCCAGTACCTGGCTGTACAAAAAAAAACAAACAAAAAAAAACATTCTCAATCCGTAGCATACTAGTATGTTTGAGACATCGTGCCGGCATTCTGGATGAAAGTCATGGCAGAAAACCCTGAGATCACCACAACAGCACTGAAAACATATTCTGAAAGGACCTTTTACACGTTACCATAGCAACCAGAGCGTGTGAGGGGCAGAGGAGGACGTTACACTGATCGTTGTTAGTGCATTTCAGAAAGACGCTGCTAATAAAGTTGCATAATTACACAGTGGGTTCACGTTTATTATTATAGTTACAATAAACAACAGTGTTTGTGTTGTTCGTATCATTTTATTTTGTTGTTTTTATCTGCAACACCTTAAATGCCAGTCCACAAAAATATTGTCTGACATTAAATCTTACTGCAGGATTTTGCAGTGAAATGGGGATTTTAATTTGTCTTTCTTACCAGCATTCAAGCAGTTATCTCCGAGGGTTTTCTTGGTTTTCCAGATCTTATCTTGACCGCCACAGTTCCCCTGAACTGCCATCTCTTAATTACATTTCTCACTGTAGAAACTGCAAGCTGACAATGCTTTGCTACCTACTTTTATTTGAACTTTCTATATGTTTAACTTTTTAACTTTTTTCATTTAAACTTTCAGTCTTACACAGCTGCTTAGAGGAACCCATGGTTGTTGAGTGTCCACAAGTGTGTGCACAAGGTTTGAAGAGTCAGAGTATTTGTAAAGCTTTGAAATTGGCACCAGCTGACATTTACTAATGATATTTACTGACCGCTGTTGCCATTCATCCAATGAGCTGATTAAGGTCTGAAACCTTGTAAAACGAATCTAAGACTTTGGAACTCTTAGGGTGCTCAAACTTTTGCACAGTGCCATAATAATGCTTTTTTCCAATTTATAGCATAAAAAGTATCTATGCATCAATGTTTGCTGAAAATATTGCATTTTTTTCCTATGTCCTAGAAAGACTGTGTTAACATTTTTTTAATTACAAAATCACAGAAATCTGTTATTTATAAAGGGGTGCCCAAACATTTGCATAATATTGTATATATACAGTGAGGCAAAAAAATTGTATTTGGCAGCCACAGATTCTGCAAGTTGTCCCACTTAAAAAGATGAGAGTTTGTAATGTTCAGTAGGTTCACTTCAACTGTGAGACAGAATGTAAAAAAAAAATCCAGGGAATCACACAGAATTATTTTTAAAGAATCAATTTGTATAATGGTTCAGAAAATAAGTATTTTACTTTTACAAACAAGCAAGAATTCTGACTTTCACAGACCTGTTACTCCTTCTTTAAGAAGCTCTCCTATCCTCCACTCGTCACCTGTATTAATGGCACCTGTTTGAACTCGTTATCAGTATAAAAGACACCTGTCCACAACCTCAAACAGTAACACTTCAAACTCCACGATGGCCAAGACCAAAGAGCTGTCTAATGATACCAGGGACAAGATTATACACCTGCATGTCCATGTTGCCCAGCAAAAGCCCCAAAACATCACAGCTATTGAGAAGATCTGCATGGAAGAATGAGCAAAAATACCAGCTACAGTGTGTGAAAACCTAGTGAAGACCTACAGGAAACATTAGACCAGCCAAGGTTAAATGACAAAGTAATGAAGTGAACTTCTGTTATTGACCAAATACTTATTTTCTGCACCATTATGCAAATAAATTATTTTAACTGCCCTGTAGTTAATTTCCCTCAACTACCCCTTCTCTTCATTTCCCTCACTCTGCTAAACGTCAGCTCGCCATTTCTTACAGCCAGGGTTTAAACCTCAAGTGTTGTGGCCTTCGTTACATGACCAGCATGCTGCCAGTCCAGATCTGTCTTTTATTGAAAATGCTTGCTGTGTCATGAAGTGGAAACCCCGGACTGTTGAGCATCTTGTGTGAAACAAGAATGCAAAAAACTATAACAGTTAGTTTCCTCAGTTCCCAAATAATTAACCTGTGTAATTATAAGATAATGTGATGTAACAGTGTCAAATCTGCCCCTGTATTGCAGGTATCAAATTCTAAATGTATTTATATTCACAAAATATGTTTTAGATATGCATTAAAAACTCTGCAAATATTTTCTTTGTACTTTTGTTAGTTAAATAAAGGTTCAAGAGATACACAAGTCATACATTCTTGTTTTTATGGCATTTTCCAAAATGAAAAAAGACAATTGGGATTGTACTTGTTGTACAGCGTCCCAACTTTTTTTGGAGGCATGGTTGTAGATCAGAATCAGAAACAGAATCAGTTCTATTGAATGAAGAAAGGTAATGACTGTATTTAGTAGTTTCACAAGTCATTAATGAAACTAGAGCTGAATAGGTGTGAATGTGGTAAACTGGGTTGTTCATTGGCACTGGTTCAACTCAATAAACATTTCACTTGCATCCTGTTACATCCTTGCTTTAGTGCAAATCATCTTTGCCAATATGGTAGTGAGGCTGGGAAATTGGGCCATATCTGTATATTAAATGAAATAATACTTTTCTTTTTAATTTTTATATTTATTGATTTTCAGAGAACATATGTTAACAATAACAAACTAGCAGTCACTGCAACAGCAACACAGAGGAGCTACACAATATTGAATAATTAAAGATATATTGCGAACAAAATACTAGTTGCAGTAAGTGGCAGAGGTATGATGAACACATGGAAAAGGCACATAGGTGTCTAAGCAATGGGAACATGTCTGTTCTTAGACTAGATTTCACTGAATCTGTGTTATCTATGATGAATATGTATGTATGTATAGGTATGTGCCCACCACCTATTGCAAAATTGAATATCTGAAGTTCTGCCCAAGCTTAGGGTACCCAGTTTTGGGCTTAGTCGACTTGGTTGCTGCTGGGTACTACTGGGATAGAAATACAATTCTGAAATAATTATTTTCTGAATACAGTGGGTCCTTGAGTTACATCAGGGTTCGAATACTGAGTATGACACAACTTGAATTTTTACATAAGTCGGACATCATTCATGTAATGATGCTGCAGAGGCTTTATTGAACAGCACTGTGCTTTATTATCAGCCAGCAACATGCATGAACGGTCTCATATTACAGTAAAGCAGTAAGAAAACGTTGCTCCAGATAGAAATGCTCTTTTAATGCCAAAACAAACCACAGCAGTAAACGCATTGGAGAGGTGACTTGTGGCAAGACCACACTGACGGTGCCTTAGCACAATGCACTATTAACCCCCCATCTCACCCTCCAATCCACACTAACTCTTACTCAACACTAACGGTGAATAATACATAAACATCTCAGCAAAAAACAGCGCACATGGAATTAGCAGAGCCGAGCAAAGCCTCTTTCTCCCATTCACACAGGCACACATGCACACACACACCCACCTACCAATCCACATGAACACTTATTCAACACTAACAGTGAATAAAACATAAACATAAACAAAAAACAGAGCAAACCCCCTGTAAAATGCGTTCAACTGCATTCTACTAACATATATGACAGTAAATATGCCCATGAATTTTTTTTAAGCCAGTGACGTAAGTACAAATTTTTGCAAGTCAAGTGCAAGTTGAGGACCCCCTGTATTAGAGAATATTTTGGCTTTGATATTGTCCAGCACTAGAATCACTTAATTGGTTAAACTGAAGATTTGTTATGGTAATTAGTGTTAATAGGTCATTTTGATACATTCACTGGTTCAGTGTGTCTCTGTTTTTCTTGTTTTGTGTTAAAGGATAACGGAACTGTTGAGATGATCTCTCAGTGGACACAGGACCAAATAAAGATACTATTGGACCTCTCTGTGGATCAAGTCCAGTTGTGAGTCAGCTAAATGTTAAGCAGTTCCCAGTGTTGTCTTTGCCTTAATCATTTAATTCATTCACTTTTTCATGCCTCAGTTCAAGTTTAGTGACACTGTTCATCCAGAGTGCTTCTATGAGTCTGGTTTAACAAAACAGAAGCAGTTCTCTAAGCTTTCTTTGTTATTTCAGTGTATTTCTTTTGACTTGTTTTTCTTTTTTTTTCTTTAGGCATTTTGAGGACATACTTGGTTTGAAAAAACATCAGACATGTTTGAAGGAGGCAGCCTTGCTGGACTATTTTGTTGCTGGGTTTTGGTGGGCCAAGGGGATGAGATTCACCTTTCAGCAAATCTCATTTGTCATGGCGCTTTTACAACTGTTACTTGACAACATGAAAGGTATTTGAATCAAGAGGAGTTTGATGCATTATTTATTACGTTTGGTCAACAAGTTTCAGATTGTGTGAAGTTCTAGTTGCCTTATAAAAATTCAGCCAGCGCAGGGTTACCATTGCACTTGGTTTAATCTGATTTCAGATAAGCAGATGCCTTTTGCTGAGAATTTCACAGCATTTACCCAGAAACTACTCGCTACCAGGAAGTCCTCAGTAGAAACTGACATTAATCCATTATTTGATGTGGATCAAATGAAATCCATCATGAATTTCTTCAAGAGCAGGTAATATTTAAGACTTAATCTCACTTTGTTGTAAATAGCATTGCCCTGAATATGCTGTAATTATTTTTAAATTATGTGTTGGCATTAGGAATATAAATGAGATCATTGTTTTTCTGTTCTCATGTTATTAACAACTGTGAGTCACTTATTTGCCTATAGACAACCAGCAACAACCAAATTGGATACTTTTTATATCCCCCATAATTAATTCTATGCATAATTCATAAAGCAATGGATTGTGAAACACGTAGGCTTCTGCTCTGCATAACAAGTTGCACAGACGTCGGCAGTTGGAAAAGAGAGGGGGTGGGGTGAACCCGCAATGGATGTTGGTATAATCAGTCGGAATGAATAGATTTCTCTGCTTGCTTGAAAACCCCAGGAACCTGATTTTCTTCAGGCCTTCATTTGAAGCCCTCATTAGTGCCTGGGTCTTATTAGGTCATTCCTGCAGTCTCTTAATGCTTTCATTGTGCTTCATATAAATGGCCTGTTTGCTGCAACAAGATGTAGAATATTGATGAGTATAACAATACAAGCCAGTACTTTGCTTCATATAGCACCATTAGCCTTTTATATCTGAAATGCTGCATGCTGCATAATTTGACTTTGATGCAGACTGAAAAAATGTTTTTATTTGTTTAAAAAAAAAGTTTGCTTTATTTGCTGCAATAGTTTGTTGTATGGGCAGATATGGTATCTGTAATGCTAGAAAGTAGCTAACCTAACAAATAGGGCTTATTTTAAACAGTTATATATTGTATATGTTTATAGGCTTCATAAAGTTTATGCATATCTGGAAAGGGCAGATACTGTAAGACTATTAGAGTTGTCAAGTTCCTGGCTGAAACATGTGAGTAATTAATATTTCTTCCCTACTGCGCAGGTAAACATTAAACCGTTCAACTTGGAGGACTCACTCTGTAAGACATTCCAAGAACAGTATTATCTCTTAAAAGGGAATTCCATTCTTTTTTAAAAACATGTGCACAATTATATGATTAAGACAACGTTTTTAAGAATGTTCATTTTGAAATGCTGTGTTCTAAAACCTAAAAGTTACCTTACAGAAAATTGTCAATTCAAATGGTTACAAAATTTTTACATGATACATGATTTGAGATTGTTTTGAGAAAGTTTTGGGCAAAAAAGTTTTTGAAAAAGGACGAACACTTAATAAGGTACATAATTTTACACAATATTTATTTATTTTATTTTTATAATGATATTAATATTATAAACAGAATTAAGAAAAGATACGGTGCCCTCCATAATGTTTGGAACAAAGATCGTTAAGCTTACAGTTTGTACTCTGAAGCATTCCGATCCATATTCAGAATCAGAAAAACTTTATTGTCCCTAAGGAAATTGCTTATTTTTTAAATATTGATTATTTCACAGAAGGCTACCTCCTCAGGCTGACAGGAAAGGCTTACTAAAAACTCTTTTTCCTTGCAGCAGGAAGGACTTTTAAGTTGCATGTAGTTTTGCGTGTAGCCCGTCACATTTTCTATGCCTACGTCAGCCACCTGTCAGTCAAACCAATGAAGTCATCTTCCAAAGGGCTTATCTGGTCTTTGCCATATTTGGGCTGCACATCCTAACATGAGATCATTACAACAGATGCTTGCCTTTGTCCTTGAAATGTCAACAAACAAAAAAGTTTTGACTAAAAAGTCCCTGACGCTTGCTAACGTCAATCAAAGCTGCTGTTTTGGCTAACTTAGCTTTCACTGCTAGCTCATGCTACTGCATGAGCACAAAAGTCATGTGTGCTTTTTCCAGGAGGTTATAAATGCTGGCTCCTCTCTTCTTAGAGTGTCTCCTCCTCAGTTTGAGTTTAGACAAACTGCTCTTATCATCTGAAGGGGTGTCTGGTTGGAGCAGACAACAATGTATTTTTACTGGCAATTACAATACATTATTAGGGCAAGGGGAGGTCCCTTCCCCCAAAAAGACATTTTTTTATTCGATTTACCCCATTTGATTTGCTCTGAGTGTAAAATTCTACATCAAACAATTCAGACACGATTAAAGTGCACATTCAGGACATTAATTTAAATTATTTACATGCATTTCAGTTTTACAGTGTAGAAATTAGAACAATTTATAACCATCCCCCTTATTTCAGGGCACCATAATGTTTGGGACAATTGGCTTTGCAGGTGTTTGTGTGTGCAAATTAAAGTCAAGAAAGCTATTATGAGGATGAAAAAAAGTATATATATAACAATTATATAACAACATAAAATTTTTTGACATTGATAAAACCTGTCTAGAACAGGGGTGTCAAAAGTCGGACCTGAAGGGCAGGGTACTGCATAGTTTGGTAGTTTCCTTCTTCAAACACACTCCCTGAACCTGGCAATTAACAGGTAAGTCTTACCAGGTGTGCTTGATCACCAAACTGTGCTAGAAACTGGCCCCCAGGACAGACTTTGGACACCCCTGGTCTAGAATATTATTAAGAAGAAAGTATGCACTACTGAGCTTTGTAATTGCAATGGGGCTAGTAGCAGGACTAGTTCCGTATATCCCCAAGGAAAGGCTGCGGCTTATATATTGATTTTGCAAACCTGGTATTGGACGCGGCTTGCTTAAATGGGTTGTCTAAAAACATGAAAACACATTCACTAAAATTATAATTCAGTGCACAAAAAGATGACATCCCCAAATGATTTGTTGAATTTAAATGTAAATTTTAAATTTAAAAAACTTGTGCTCTTTTGCTAACAAGCTACAACTCTCTGCTAAAAACAACGCTCTTTCCACCCTTTTTTACACTTCCTACCTGTTCACCGCTCCACACACTACACAGTCCATAATGCATTGCTCCACCCACAACACTTTACTGGAAACCAGAGACAAACAAGTCAATCAGTTAGCAGTTAGCTTAGCTGTCATGGTAGTCCTTGATGCACCAAAATACACAGACTTTCTGGGTATTGTAAAATAAAAGCAGGTGTAGAACTGATCTTATCTAAATGCAGCATGTGATTCGCTTTACTAAGTATAACCTCACAAACTGGTTGTCATGTTCTGGCAAAAAAGAAGAAAAAAAATCTTTCAATGTCAATCCGTCTATATGTAAATTCTTTAATATAAAATTAGCAACACTGAAATGCAAAAATGATTAGGCTTACCTTTCTTCAGATCGGATCTGTAAACATCAATTGTGACCAGTGCTGCTTTGCTGTCACTAATGTTGGGCATCTTGGATATTACTGACCATGTGTGGAGCTTAAATTCTGCAGAGCAGTTCTTGCATTCTTACATGCCTGCAAACTCATTAACAGTGCTTCATTCTGCAACAAGAAAACAATCCCAAACATATTGCTAAGGCAACATGGGATTTTCTCAAAGCTGAAAAATGGAAAAGTCTTTAATGGCCAAGCCAGTCATCTGATTTAAATGTAATTGAGCACGATTTCCAAATGCAGAAGAAAAAACTTAAAAGGACAAACCCCTGGAACAAGTAGGAGTTGAAGGTTGCTGCAGCAGAAGCTTGGCAGAGCATAACAGAGAAGATACTAAATTGCAGATTTTAAACACTCATTACATGCAAGGGATATGCAATACAGTACTAAACATGTCAGCTTTAATATACCTACCATTACTCTGTGCCTGACATTATGGTGCTTGAGTCATAATTTCTAGATTCTAGAAATGAAAAGGTAGGCAAATAATGCTAAATTAAAGTCTTAAATGTATACTTAAATCATTTCAGAATTGTTTAATTAAAAAATGTACACAGAGGAGCAGTGGGGTAAATTAAAGAAAAATGTATTTGACCCAAACATTATGGAAGGCAGTGTATGTGGGTTCACTGATTATTGTGGATAGTAATTTAATACCAATCATGACCCCTGGGTCTTATCAACCCAACTGTAGATTCATATTACAGTAAAGCGTTTCACATCAAAACACACTCGTTTACATTGCAGTTAAGCAGAAGTGTTATTCAGAAAAGTCTTTTCTTTTAAGCATAACCAGGAAACATGTTTTCTGGCAGCAAATCCTTTGTATGTTCCACGTGTTTAATTCTGTCATACTGTTTTTTCATACTGAAATAAGTTCAAGTGGAAAGCACATATTATAAGCTAACTAAAATAAACAGTGCAAAACTGAAAACATTTGCCCCAAATTATGTAAATACTTCGAGATACTGTTCATGGTAGGTTAGACAGTAAGAATTCATTTGCATACATTTGCAATGAAGGCCTTTTAGCTTATTTTGACTCAGTCATGGGTTAACAATTAAAGAGGATGATACTAGCAGGAAGGCTAATTGTCTCTGAATATGCATCACACAACAGAAGTGCTTCTTTTATGTTAAATGAATTGCTTAATAATAAGTTAATTGCTTAGGAGTGAGTTGGATATGTATAAGTAATTGTAATCTCCACCTTAGAGTGTGGAGTGTACTTATTTATTTATTCATTTAGTTATTTATTTATTTTTGTAGAAATAGCAGAAAGCCTGCCACCCAGTGTCAGAAACAGGTCATGCAACTGAGCTTGCCCTCCGAAACCTCAGTTAACACATATACGTGCAACTTCTACCTGTGTACAGCAGAGGGCCTACATTGCTCTTTGAAATGCTTTCCATTAAGCCTGTGTGTTTAACTGTGTTCAGTCTTTTTCAGCACTACAGACTGTACCAGTTCCTCTTCACTCACCCAAGAGATGAGGCGCTCCTAGAAATGGAGGTGATTATAGAAAAATGAATTTAAATATATAATACTTTTCCAGTTCAACAAATAAACAGCAATTATGCATTACAGTGTGTATATGTTTTAGAAGTAATTTGATGAAGTGTCCACCTATGAATGCTCCAGTTTACTCTAATTGTACATTTTTTTTCAAAGCGCATGTTCACATTCATTCTTAAATGATAACGGTCCTAACGTTCGCATATTTAACATGTGCTTGAACCACAGATTTTCAAGACTAATAGAGCCATTAGAATGTTGCATCCTCACTGATATAATCAGGAAAAGACGTCTAATCAAATCCAGCCGTGCATTGTCATTTGACTGGTATGAGGAAGCGTGTGGCGAAGACAGAAACGTAAATAGAGTTACCGGGAAGGGCAGCGACCTCTGTTGAGAGAGGCCAGCCTTTTCCTGTGTTTGTTCCCACTGATATGATATCTCTCATCCACAATCAAACACAGCTCACTTGCAAAGGCTTCTTTTTTTTCTCTTTTTTTAACTCAGTTGCCACGGACTGCCTTTGATGACAGAGAGCAGTGCGGGAGCGGCGCCTCTCTACAAAGAGACACTTCTATCATTTCCAATGCTGTGATTGACTACGTGCACTCTCATTTTTGAGCTTTGTGCAGTGAAATGTTTGGAGGAGATCCTCTAGGGCGCTGTTTTCACTCAGCCGTTCATGATTTTGCTGAGCCATGGCTTTCATGGTTGGTGGACAGGAGCGTCTTTGGAGTAAACGCAGGACACTGCTTCTGTATCATTGTCCTGTTCTACTGCCCCTTGACAAGGGATTGGCAGTGGTGCTTTACGCTCTCTGAGTAACGCTTTCTTTTTCTTCACTTACACTAACTTTTTTCCTTTCATTTTCACTAACTTTGAGAATAAATTTCAGGTCAACTAGGGAAATAAGAAATGTTCCTCTGGAGCTTCAGAACATATTAGGCTGAGCACCCAGTTGGTTGGTGGAATTGCAGAAGTTGCTGCTATGTTGCACCAGCGAACTGAAACATAGGAGTCGAGCAGTGAATCCCAGCCTTAGCTCTACACAGAAGCCCTTTCCTGCACGTTTCAGTGTTCTCTCTGCTCTAGCTCTAAAATGACGAATTAACTAATTAACCGACCTCCTAATCCTTTGGGGCGACTGGGAGAATGTGCAACCACAGCCAATTTAACAGGACAACAAAACACAAACACCAAGATACAGTGGTGGAAATCATTATTTGACTCTTCACTGATTTTGTAAGTTTGCCCCTGTTAAAGAAATGAACAGTCTATGATTGTAATGGTAGGTTTTCTTTAACAGGGAGGGATATAATATCAAAAAGAAAATCCAGAAAATTATATAATTACATTACATTATATAAAATATGTAAATTAATTTGCTTTTCAGTGAAATAAGTATTTAATCCTCTACTAACCATTAAGAGCTCAGGCTCCTTAGACACTTCTAATTTCAACTCATCCCTCACATTAAAGACACCTGTCTCAACTAGACACCTGTCCACAGACTCAATCAGTCAATCATACTCTGACCTCTCCACCATAGGCAAGACCAACGAGCTGTCTAAGGATGTCAGGGACAAGACTGTAGCCCTGCACAAGACTGGAATGTAATAAGCTGGGTGAGACAACTGATGGTGCAATTCATTAGAAAATGGAAGAAACACAAAATGAACATCAAACAACCTCAGTCAGGGGCTTCACGCAAGTTCTCACCTCATGAAGATGATCATGAAAAAGGATCAGATGAGAATTTATGAGAGATCATGAGAAATCTGGATGATTCAGAGAGAGCTTGGAAGAAGGTTATATGATCAGATGAAACCACAGTCGAGCTCTTTGGCCTCCACTCAAATCACTATGTTTGGAGGAAGGGAAATGCTTTCTATGACCCCAAGAACACCATCCTAACTGTAACGCATGGAGGTGGAAATTATGCTTTGAGGGTGTTCCATAGTAGCTAAGGGCACAGATGGGAGAATGGGCGGTGCCATATACCATAAAATTATGAGTGACAACCTCCTTCCCTCTGCCAAGACACTGAAAATGGGTGGTGGATGGGTCTTCCAGGACAACAATTACCCAAAGCAGCCAAGACAACAAAGGAGTGGCTCATGATTTGATTTGATAAGATTTAATTTAATTTAATTTAATTTAATTTAATTTAATTTAATTTAATTTAATTTAATTTAATTTAATTTAATTTAATTTGATTTGATTTGATTTGATTTGATTTGATGAAGCACATTAAGGTCATGGAGTGGTCTAGCCAGTCTCCGGACCTTAATTCCATAGAAAACCTGTGGAGGGAGCTGAAACTTTGATTTGCTAAGCGACAGCCTCGAAACCTTGCAAAGAGGAGTGGACCAAAATTCCTCCTGCTATGTGCACAAACCTGGTCATCAACTACAATAAACATCTGACCTCTCTGCTTGCCAACAAGGGTTTTGCCACTAAGTACTAAGTCTTGTTTTGAGGGGATCAAATACTTATTTCACTTAAGGAAACGCAAATCAATTTACATATTTTATATAATCTGATTTTCTGGATTTTCTTTTTAATAGTCTATCTCTCACTGTTAAAACAAACCTACCATTAAAATTATAGACGGTTTGTCTATATATATCTTTGTCAGTGTGCCAACTTACAAAATCAGCAAGGGGTCCAATAAGTATTTCCTAAACTATACATAGACAAACTGGAATGAACTTACATGGCAAGGAACCAGAAACTAAAGCATGGGTTGGGTTAAAGCAACAGATGCACAACAGCGATACAACTTAATCAGGAAGCAGTAAAAGAACAGAGATCCAACTAGGAGATGCTGACACACAAGGGGCATTACACTGGGCTAGATATGAAACACCTGGGAACAGGAGGAGACATAAAATGAGAATGGGGCATGGCTAAGGCGGAGCTAAGGAGCACATGGGCTTTACAGCAAAATCGACATGAAAACAGTAAAAAATGAATAGGGACATCTTACCCCTGCACATGTTTCACTCACTTTTTTTTTTGACATAGCAAGTATTGCAAGTTTGGAAGTTTAAAAGAATGTTGGTAATTGTGTTTCACCTAATGAGAAACTGGAGCACAGTTAAATATACTACATGCTGTTGACTTAAACAACAAAGGATGATTACAATGCAAAAAAACATGTATAGGGCCTAAAATATTACACCATGTTAATAATAATTAAGTAATAACTCTGTCATTGCAATCATTTTGACAAAATGTGATTTTCCTTGGCCTGAATTTAAGTTCTGACAATGCTTAGCAGCACTGTTGTTTTTCTAAAGTAAGGATTTGTGGGCAGAGCATTAATATGGCCATTAATGACCGATTTGAATTGGGAAAGCCATGGATTGGTGCCGGAGTAGTATGGGGAGTCGCTGGATTATAAAATGTGACGTTGATTCCAAGCTAAGACTCTAGACTGCTAATTACCTAAGGGAGAGCGCTAATGCATTCTCATTGGTGTGTGTTGTGCCAGGTGTGAAGGAGGTGAACGCCACAGGCCGGTCGTTCACAGTGAAGAGCACTGTACACCTCCGGGTGGACAGAAATGATGACGGAGCAGCATACACCTGCAGCGTGGAGCACATATCTTTGAACTCAACTCCTCACCAAGTCACAGAGGTGCTGGAGGTCCACTGTGAGTAATGCTGTGAGGACAGCTGAGCTCAGAGCTGCAGTTTTAGCTTCTAGATGAGTAATGCTTTCAGATCTGCAGAAGAAGAAGAAGCAGTTTCAACAGTGCCACTTTTCATTATGCAGCAAAAGAAGATTTATTCATGTTTATTTAAGAAAGTAATTAGGTAAATTAGCACCATATGGAAATTAACAGAGCACATGATGCTTTGTGTGCAAATCTCAAATCATCCTTGGTTTCTCATCTTAAGTTCTGATGAGAAGTGACCTTTACTTGTTTCTTTGAAATGTCAGTAGTGCTGAGTTGAGGAACTCTTTTGCTTTCCTGGTGTAGATTTAGGCCTATTCTTGCCTAATTGTCTGGATGTATATCCTTGTTTGCTAAGTGACCTCTCTTTTTCACCACAGATCCACCTCAAGTAGAGATTGTACACTCTTTAATTGTGCCACAGGAAGGGCAGTACTTCAAGCTGGAGTGTGTATCCAAAGGCAACCCATTGTAAGTCTCTTATTTCCTCCTGTTCACTATTTCAGAGGTAGCCTCCTGGATTTTCAGGTTAACAAGTACAGAGCCAAAAGATCCAGATAGCAATAAAGACCTTTGCTTTGTCGTATTTAAAATTGAAGTTAAAATGATAAATCAGATCTTGATATTTCAGTGAGTTTTAGTGTGTCACGCAATTATAGAGAGACATTTATTAGGTGAGTTGAATTCTGTGACCTTTACGAGCCATGAGTCTGAGTTTAATAAGAACTCTCCCACAGAGTGATAATAAAGCAAGAGATTATAACTTTTGTAGAGACTATTATTATGAAACTTAACCCCGCCTTTAAGAAAAGTATAAATAGTAATAAATGCGCAAGGCAAGGCACGTTTATTTATATAGCACAATATAATACACAGAGGTCATACTTTAAAGGTAAGCTATAAAATTAGGACTAAAATAAAGTTACAGAAATAAAAGAAAGACAATCCTTAATAAAGAAGATGAAAGTAAAAAAGTAGAGCAAAAGCGTAACAAAAAGTTAGCTATGGAATATGGAATTACTAGAAATAAAATAGATTAAGACAATCCTTAAAAAGTAGATAACTGAATATCTAGAGGAAAAAACATAAGAAAGGTAAGCTATAGAAAATAAAATCACAAGAAATAAAATAAATCTTTAAAATGTGTCTACACAATCAGGCCCATATTCCAATCCAATCAGGTTTGAGCTCAGTCTGTTCCCTCGTTCTCATTTCTTCTTTGGGTTGAAGGGTATATGCTAGTCTCACCTCTACAGAGGGACTTTTCAGTTTGCCACAGACTAGATGTTCTAACCAGTCAACAGATTTGTTTTCTGTGTTTTGTTTTGTATTCCAGCTCTATTCCAGTGAAAGTTCATGATATTCTAATATTGTGCTTCTATTGTAAACATTACGATTCCATAGTAAGAGCAGCAGTTTCATTCAATATATTCAGAGTTTC
>JBBIGC010000001.1:26747977-26759278 GCA_037576955.1 Lepidarchus adonis
TGACCTGGGTTATATGTTAGTAGTGTAGTAAACCGATGCTTTGACCTGGGTTATATGTTAGTAGTGTAGTAAACCGATGCTTTGACCTGGGTTATATGTTAGTAGTGTAGTAAACCGATGCTTTGACCTGGGTTATATGTTAGTAGTGTAGTAAACCGATGCTTTGATCTGGGTTATATGCTAGTAGTGTAGTACACAGATGCTTTGACCTGGGTTATATGTTAGTAGTGTAGTACACAGATGCTTTGACCTGGGTTATATGCTAGTAGTGTAGTACACAGATTCTTTGAGGTGGGATGTATTCTCGTAGTTTAATGTACATATATCCTTTATTTACCTACTTATTTTGCTTTCCTTTTCACTCTCTCGCCATTCGGTCTTGCTGCAGTTAAAGCCATGCACCTTTAAAATGTATATGCAAGTGGAAAGTTGCGCTTTGGATGAGGATTTTCATTTGTAAATCCCTTCCAAAAGCTCACCTGATTTGCATATATCTAATCATGAGTTATATCACACCCACCTTTTTTCCTTTTAGACATTTGAGGCTGGTTTGCCTCTGACTCATAATTATTGAGGTTACCATGAAGTAGTTTGCCTTTAGGTTGAACCTGATGTTATTACTTACAACTCTTGACATGTTTCAAGTGATTTAAAATCCAAACACAGACAAAAAAGGATGGCGTAACCAGAAAATCCATTCAGCCCCAGGAAAAGTTCTTGCTTACGTGTGTACATGACGCTCAACATGTTAAAGTAAATTTTTTAAGGAACCAGTGGAGACGCCTCTGAGAGTGACGTAGTTCTAATACATTTACAGTTATTTGTGAACAATTTCACAGTATATTTCTACATTTACACAGCTGTGTTCCACACACACTTGTTTTCATAACCCCTGTTCTTTGTCAGCCTGTTTGTCATGTTTGCTACCACGTTGCTAAGAACAAAGCTTCAAAATGTTTCTGTAAGGTTTGACTGTTGATTGTTTCATTATGCACATTTGAATTGGAGTAATAGCACCTGTTTGAGCTTTACAGCATATTGACTGACCAGGTCATCACTTTGTGGTGGTGAAATCACAGAGTGTACTTTTAATCGAACCTCCTTTTATGTGAGTCACAAAGTCAAAGCAGGACAACCTTAGTCATGTCATACCCTGCCTGACTATGCCCAGCAAACCCTCAGTCTGGGCTTGGAAACCCTCAAGGTGTGGCAGATCCTGCAGAAGTTGATACAAAGCCGTTTCATGGGGATTAAGGGAGGAGAGCTGGGTCTAGCTCACACTTTGATGTTGTTTCATTGTGTGATTACGCCCCAAGAGTCATCATTAAGCCCAAAGCTGTCGAGCCTTGGACCAATCACAGAGATAGGCATCTTTCTAGGCATCTGCCTGTAAATAAATAAATATTCCGTGCAATGTAGGAAATGAAAAGTTTTCTGATCAACCTAAGGCTTTGCATCATAGGTTTATCAAGATATATTTTCAAAATGGCATTAGAGACCCTTAAAGAAAAGCTTATTAGATTTGATTCAGTTCTTTGGGTGGATTGTTGTGGATTATTTTGGTCTAAGAAAGGAGAGCAGAGCTTGGCCGCAGTTCCCCTCTGAAGCATGGTCAGGAAATTGCAGTTATTATAGAAAGTGATGATGACGCAGGAGACAGCAAGCCTCAGAATACAGGTCAGTTAATCCAGATCCATCCTCATGGACTCAACACTGCACTGATTATTATTTTAATTTTACCTTGAAAGTGATCTATTCCTTTTCTTGCAAAACACATTGTGTGTGTTCTCCAGAATAAACTTGCTTTCTAATGTGTATTATCATTACAGCAGTGTTTAAACTGCATTGCAGGCCCATTTTTACTGCTGTGTGTAATACAGGTCAGTGCTGTGTGTGTGTGTGTGTGTGTGTGTGTGTGTGTGTGTGTGTGCACGTCTGTCAGTCTGTTGCCTCAGGGTAAGGGGTGAACGAAGCAGACACTATTGAACTGCTACATCTTTTGCCCTCTATATCATACCAAACCCCTCTCAAACACCAAGATTCATAGACATCGACTATTAGTAAGTGGTTCTACTGCTGATATGGCCTTGAATTGGCTTTGTGTGGAAAGATGCATGTGTGTATGCTCCTTTTGGATAAAGACATTTACACTCACCATTTTTTTGTTCGAAAGAGCCGTCTTTGTGAGTTTGTCTGCTGTGTTTATTGGAAATGTTTGACCATTTATGGATCAATGTAAAACCCATGTTCAATGTGTCTGTGAATGAGTCCTAAACCTGAGTCCTTTTCTTCTCACGTTAGTGATTCTTTATGAGAGCTGGTTATTGTTGGTGTTTTTCACAGTCTCTGTCTCTGCATGTGGGCTCAGTGTGTGTGTATGTGTGGAGGTGACCCATGCAGGAAAGAGGGGGTGGGGTGGAGGGCCTATTTACATTGGCAACACTACAAGGGGAAATGAGCAGACTTCAAAGCCTTAGAGCAGTGGAATTGTAAAATGAGTGCACACACAGTTCAGGAGGCAACGCACACTGACTCCTGAAACACTAAGAATCTTCTCGCTTGCCAGTGAGGGGGCAGGTTAGCAGGTGTGTGCGAATGAAAGGGAGAAAATTCCCTCCTTGTGCTTGGTACTGTATCCATTCAGTAGATTGAATACAAACAGCACCTTTTGGGGAAATCCGTTTGTTCTTTTCCAAGTACTTGTTTTCCATTGGCCCTGTAGGGCTGTATTACTCATTAAAGACAAAGTCTTTCAATCACTCCTTTAACATTTCTTCATTGTATAAAGGTAAACTAGGACGACTTCAAAAAAGTTTTATAAAGTGTTGCAATCTCAATAGTTTCTTTCTTTCTTTGTTTAAAAAAAACGGGAACTGTCAAATGCTGAGATTGTTTTCATTTACTGAACACAATGTGCTCGAAAGACCCCAGATCTTCTCAAAACCTCCTAAGTATTATTAACATTTACTATTGTATATTAACATACTATTAACATTTTATTAACTATTTTAACTAGATTAACTATTACGTTCTCATCAGCTTTTTAAAAACAACCACAGGGTCACTCATTGGGTCCCTCAATCATGCTCTTCCTGTCGACCCAGGTGGCAATTTTTGCTGTAGCCAGTATGATATTTAGTAACCGACATTGTGCTTTTTTTTCTTCTGAATGTAATTAAAAACCTGGGATAAAAAAACTGCTTATAGACATATAGCATAATAAAGGAATTAGTCTGAAACATTCCATAAAACAATGAAACGCAGTTTCTCTAAGTCTCTACTTTTTGTAGAACTGAAAATATCATCTGCCTTTTAAATTGTGTCAAACTTCCTGACAGTGGAACTTGGAATAAAATTTTGTCATTAAGTTACATTCAAGTAGCATTGGGCTGATGGATGGTGTCATCATGATGGTCATTACGATGTTGAGCCCTGCATCCAACACCTGGTTCCATTTTATCAACACATGTTTTACTAACACGTTCTTCTTTTATGTCAACATCTGGCAGTTGTAACACATTACTTACGGCCAAGCAACCCCACCCTCCGACCTCCAAATTTTTCATATGCCAATTTGGTAGACATGACCCAACCCTAAATTTAAGTTCACAATGTTTTTTTCCTTTTCCTGGAAGGTCCTTCTCCTATAAAGTTTCTTTTTTGGAGATACAATGCTTAGTTTTCCAAAGTCTTTGGAACAAAATTTGTTCTATTACAATAAGTCGTGTACGTGTGTTTTTGCTTGTAAAAACACCATGTGACACTAGAATAAATGTAAATGTATATTTATTGTAATATAAATTGTATGGTTTTTACAAGCAAATAAACAATTTCCAGATAAATACCTTTTAAAAATATAGTTTTCTCAGGTTCTTAAAACTGTTCCACTGTACTATACTATGTAACATACGATGAGCATATAAAATCCATACAAATAAGAGTGTCCCCTGTGTTTCTTACTCTAAGGGAGACCAGTAAGAAAATCGAATATTATCTTGCAAACTGCCAATGACAGCTGAAATAGCAGATATACCATCAGGGTTATTTGTGATTCTCTATTTTTCTTTTGCAGGCATGTTACAAAAAAGACCATCCACTGAAGATTTTGTTGATGCCTTGGTCTCTGACCTAGACCCAAACTTTGAGACATTCATCTTGGACTCGGAGGGTTAAACAACAAAGTCTCAAACCTTTCCTCCTCTTTAATGAAAGACTGGATCTGCAGCCATACACTACCACCTGCAATGAACTACCAATGAAATTCCTCCTTAACAAAGAAGGGTATCCAATAAGCACTGGTTGAATGGTGGTGTGTGGTTGGATCAGCTACAGACTGTGATTTCATTGGGCAACAGCTTTTCTTGTATGAGACAATATGCAGTAATTATGCCTCTTTGAGGAACATTGAAGTAATCGTCAGTGTTGGATGCTAACTTTGCATGGGACCTTGTATTTTTCTATTCTGTTCATTTATGTTTGCGAACCAAGCACTGAAATTAAATTTTTACTTCATTCAGAACTTCTATACACTGCATTGACTTGGAGTTTTTGTACTTATTTGAATGCTACTGTCCTCTGCAGTAATGTTTACAAGCCTGATCATGAAAAGTGTGTTTTTAAAGGAGCATTCCATATTTCCCAACCCATTTCTGAATTTCTTCAGTTTTAATCCACGTGTAATATCAGTCTATGAGCTGTGAGATTCTTGCATTCTTCAGATATCTACCGCTACCTTAACCCAAAGCCACTGAGACGTGACCACAGATGCCCTGCTGGCTTGTTTTTTCCAACTACAGAGTACCTGTGGAATGTTGGTTAAATTCCTTCAAACTTTTCTGATGGTAAGGAACCATATTATTATGGATTTCATACTGAATGCTTCTGTTCATGGGGATTTCCATGAACAATCTTAGATGAAAGCTAATGCCATGCAATTCTTAAATACACTGAGCTGAACTGAAGAAGAAAAGAGCCACAGTTTCATCTATTAAAAATGCGGTATAAATCTTTTTAATTCAATAAGGAAGCCTTTAAAATGTTCTTTATGGTTTATTTACAGATATGAAGAGAAATAAGTTTCACAAACATAGAAACAAGTGCTAATCAGCTGTTGTTAGTGAGTGTCCAAGTATTATCTACATTATAAAAATATTGTCCTTCTATTTCCTATAATACAGTATCTACAATGTAGCAAACAAGATATTGCACATGGAATAATCATGACCATGTGTAGGTTCATTAACTGTCCAAAGTCTATGTAATATGGCATGAACAATTCAGATATTGCCATAGAAAGTTCCTGTGCGCTAATTATAACGTTAAATGACATGATGGGTGCGTTTATAGCACCTAGAAGGTATGAGCTTCGAATGACTGTGTTCCTCTAAAAGCTGCAATGGTGTGTGTTGCTCAGTTCTGTTTGCTAAATGAAATCCTTACTTTCCAGTTCTGCTTCATCCACAGTTGTGGCTGTGACAGTTGACTGCCAACTCAGGACAGCATTTCTCAGGCTCCCCCTCCCATCATGATCCTGCTTTATAGTTTTGTCTTCTTCGTTTCTTTTTTTGCAGATCATGCTTATGTGTATTTACAGAGTCTGTTCTGATTTGGGAAGGATATGTAGGGAGCACAGGCTCGCAGGAGGTAACGGCATGTCACCTGGTTTTCAGAGCGTGTGTGGCCTTCTGTAATCTGAGCTGGGATCTTCCTCAGTGCTTTTCACTTCCAGAGCCGTTCTTTAGGACAAACATGAGCCAGATAAGGCCAAGTCATCCTAGACGGGGAGAGCGGAAACCCATGAAGAAGAATGAGGATCACTTGTTAACAAAAGTGCCACTTAAGAGACAAACATGTAGTCCTCTAATTAATGCCTGTCCAAATAAGCACAGCAGTGTCAGAGATGGTTTAACATTATTTTGCTGCAATTTTAGCACCAATAAGTTCAGTCAACCACACCATGTGCAGGGCATATAAAGGATCCCGAAAGAACAAAAGTAAATGTGTACTAGTTTTCAGTTGTGGTATCGATAAAACATTCTTAGCACTGATTAGAAGTTTGATGTTTCTTTTTTTTTATATATGAAATTGAATAATTTGTTCCTTTGATGTTCAGCTTTTCACCAGTGGAGCTTTGCTGAGATGCCAGGTGTTTGCATATGGGTTCCTCCATTCTGGACAGTAAAGGCTGCGTTTGTCTACTCTACATTACCATTCAGCAGTCTTGCCCCAAGTCAGCAATTAAAGTACAATCCAAATAAAGTGTTAACAATGAGTGAAGATGAATGTTGTCTGTACACATTAGGTCATGGAAGCATGTAATTGTCTGTAGGTAACTGACCATGGAAGACTGAGGACTTCCATTATTGTGGCTTGTTCCACTTACCTTCCATTGTAGACCGATGTAGCTGTGACATATCTGACAAACTACCACCGTCTCGCAGAATGTCTGAAGCAGGCTTGGTAGAAAACAAACTTGAGCTGTGTTCTTCTCGCTCATTCTCTTTTTTCTCATCCTCCTCCTCTGATGAAGAATTTATGCTCTTTGTGGGTTGTGAGCAGGAGGACGGAACGTTTCTGCTGTTTGCACTGTTCTCCATGAGCGGCCACGACTCTGAGAACTCCACAGAAAGAGGTTCTGGAGCCTGTCCCAGATCACCCTGACTGCTTCCCACTGATGGGTTTGCATGTCTGGGGCAGAAACAAAAAAGCATGTGATGGCAGAAAGGAGTTTGCATTCTGACTGAAAGCTAAGGACAAACTAAAATTTGAAGATGGTGAAATATAAAGAAAAAGCATAACAAGAAGACTACATGTTTCCCACTTTTTATACGATTAATTGCCAAAATGATAAAATAAACGTCATGCAATATTTTGATGTTATGGTTGTTTTGTAGCATGGAGTTAAGTTTATTTATATTATATTTATTCAGGGAACCATAACTGTCTAGTCTGCTCAGGTAGTTCAGCCACTAAAAGTGTTTGCACATGCCTTTGATGTTGACCAAAGCTTTTCATGAGAAGTTCCCCATCCCAGCTGCAAA
This sequence comes from Lepidarchus adonis, assembly GCA_037576955.1. Taxonomy (NCBI): domain Eukaryota; kingdom Metazoa; phylum Chordata; class Actinopteri; order Characiformes; family Lepidarchidae; genus Lepidarchus; species Lepidarchus adonis. Next base: position 26,755,018 of record JBBIGC010000001.1, read on the forward strand.
GCATGGTGGTGGAAATGTTATGGTTTAGGGTTGCTGCCTCAAGGAACTTTGAATTGTGCATTGTATCAAAGAGTGATTGATGATAATCTGAGGCTATCTGTCCAAAGGTTGAAGCTGAACCAAAATTGGACTTTTCACAAGAATTTTAAAGTTTGCATTGAAGATAGATCAAAAAATTTGAACAAGCTGTTATTAGAGACTGGTGCATAATTTATGCAAAATGTCTATAAGAAGTTACTTCTGCTAAATAAGGCAGCACCAGCTTCTGAGGCCAAAGGAAGTACTAACTTTCTCCACATACTTTTACTTTACATCTGTTGAATTTCTGGAATAAATTCATTAAAAAGCTGCTTTTCCTTTGGGTTGTATACAAGTTTATCATCATCTATGGGCAATGTATAAAAGAGCATAAACGTTTTGCTTTTTTCAATTATAGTGGAGGATATAAGGGATAAAATGGACAATTAGTGCAAACAATTAAACAACCTAATAAAGAGGCTCATTTGAATATAAATGTATGTAATCTTGTGAAATATCCTGTATGGTTGGTTCTGTTATCATCCTACCTCTCGTTAAGACTGCTTTGAGACTGAAAGGGGCTATTGTCTTGACCAGGGCTCTGTCTACATGTGTCTTCACAGCAAAGAGAGGGGATCAGATGTACTGGACCTGCTAACCATAAAAACATATAATAAAAAAATAATTTAGCAGTAGAGCAGTCATTCACAATCAAATACCAAACAATAAGACAACAACGTTGTACATCAGTGCAACTCACCACATGTTTGCCCTGGTATGTGATGACAGTGGCAGCAGGGCCGTTGAGTGAACTCCAGAACTTGCCATCGATCCAAACAAGATAGCTCCGCACCAGTGAAGGGGCCGTCCTGAGACCTCAGTGATGCTAGAATATTTCATTAAAAGCAATAATTTATCCCATCATTAAGCCTAATTAACAGTGTGACTGAAAAAACTACTTTTATAGAAGGTAAAGCTTCCATTGTGGGTAACTATTATTCAAGATTAAGGTCTAAATCTAAGAAACCACACAATTTCTTCTTTCTACAGAAATCCCAACTGCATAACATATTCTGGGAGAAAAATATTACAGCAGTGAATGTTAGGAGAATACACTTAAAACCATAGGTGCCAATAAGTGTTCCTTGCATGACGCCATAGAAAAACACTTTTTAATTGATATGTTAGGTGCAATAGTTCACCTATTCTCAGTGGAGAACTCATAAATGGTCATAATGGTTTTAGGTGTTTTTGGGTTTTGTTTTGTTTTAGCTGAGATGGTTGCAAAACTAGACCATGTGGACCAGTCTGAGAACCAGGAAACTCTTAAGTGGTTCCTCTAGGGCATCCTTTAAAAAAATGCTTTATGAAGTGTAAGTACCAGGGATTTGCCATGTCACTTATGGTAATTACCAGGTTTTTTCTCCAAGAACTGCCTCTTGCAGTAGATGACGCACAGGATGAGCAGAGCAAGCAGAACGGTAGCGAGGGCACTGCAGATGACTGCAGCCAGGGCCATGTCTCTGGGGCTGGTCACTGTGGAAGGGATGGGCACCAGATTCACACGCCCACTGCCTAAAGGAGAACATGCAGGGGGAAAATGAGGAAAAATTCAGCACTTGTTGGTCCTTCGCTAAAACCAAACAGATGTTCTTGCCCTCTACTTACTCAGGGCTACTCATTTCAGTGGGAGAAAAATCTCATTTGTGTCAGACATGTTGGTTCAGCATATTTATCTTTTCATCTTCACTTCTGTGTCATTAGTTTTCTCCCTTTACCTGCATACTACAATATTCAAGTACTAATTCAATGACTTATTCTCTTGCATAGCAACCATCGACCAACTGAAGCATGACAACTGATACAAAAAAACCCTGCTTCATTTTGTGAAGAGTCTTTCCAGCCATGAATGTTTCAGTGGAAGCAGCGGAGTTCAAAGCGAGAATGTCCTCAGGCTGAAGGGGGAGCTGGGGGTGAACATTCTCAGGCTGCCGATGAGTTTTCACCCCTAACCCCAGGGCAGTCGGGCCTTTACATGCCAGTCTGACGACTGTGTTATTAAGCGTCTGATCAAGGTCGGGAGCAGCGGGGCCGGTTGTTTAAGGCAGGGCTAGGGAATGTACATGGAACTGGAGAAAACAGCTGTCTTTAACTAATTCATTCCCCCCTATGGCTTCATGTAGCAAACAAAGCCTTTCTCCATGCACCTCATTAGTCTCAGCGGAGCAACATCTGGATTACACGAGTACACATTTGGTCTTTTTCAGCCAAACTGGACCATTTATGGTAGTTTTTTTCCCATTCTATCCTCAATAAAAATCCAATTAGTCAGTTGATGTATTGTGCAGTTTGAAATAATCATTTAAAAAGAAATTTCAGTACCAGTACTATTCAGTACTACCTATTCATGGTTATCATAACTAACCTATTAGTATTAAACAATAACTTGATAAGATCCTGCTCCTTCTTCAAAATAGTTTTCTACCCACATTTACTGATAGCAATACTGTGATAAAGATTTAACATGTACAACAATCATGTCTACACTACACTTCTTATGTGAGCATTATACACATGCGTAGTAGAGACTGAAATCTGTCAATTAATTTGATTCAGTAACAATGCTATATACGGGGGGGGGGGGTGTCACATACTTTATCTTTGTTCAATAAATAAATGAAGAAAGATTAAGAAGAACGAATGAAGTCTCTTAGATCAGAGGTGAAACATCTAAAACTATCCAGATCTTCTGTAAACTTTCAGCCACTGATCCTATGGTCTGAAACAACTTACTCTACTCTCTACTCTCTTTACTCTCTACTCTTAAAAAACTCTTAAATGTTGTGAATGCACACATTAAATATGCCTATTAGCTACATACCTGCTGTATAGGCACTTAACTTACTATGATGGACAGTCTCCCTGTACTTTACGCTTCGTATGCATGAGTTAGATCTGTTACTCCAAACTATAGGCTCCCACCACTAGAAGTGAAATTCCTTTTTCTTTTGGTTATTATTGTAATCTGGTGTCGACCAGAGGATGGATTCCCCTTGTGAGTCTTTTCTTCAGGAGGTTTCTTCCTCCTAAGCTTTTTTTATTGCCTCCGTCTCCCATGGCTTACTCAGATTCTGTACTCAGATTCTGTAAATCTGTGACAACAGCAGTTGTAAAAAGCACAAAATAAATCAAATGGACTTGAATCGACTTGACTTAAGTGTTTCACAACTTCATAGAGTAATCTTCTGAAATGTATTCATATAAGAAAATGTTTAAAATAGATTTTAGAATATGGCCTCCTTTCCATGTGTTTTTCCAGCGTTTTTATCCACCTTCTTTGTTTTGAAGAGCAAACAATACAGTTTATAGAGAATGATAAAGCCTTTTGAAGCGACATTGTGCCAAAGTATTATTGCAATCTAATGAAGTTAAATATGAACCAATTATTTATTTAAGGCCTCTTTCAATGGATGCATGCAACCACTCTTTGTTCTTCAGCGCATTAATCACTGAGTAAATTTGGGCTTGGCCTTTTGCAAATTCAACCACTGTTAGTAAGACACGGTAAACATTGCATGATCCCAATGAAATAATTACATTGAAACAAGGTTTTTTGGAAAGATGCAGTCCTGGTGAACCCACACTACACACATTTTTGTGTTTGTTTCTCATCTGGAGAAGCTGATTCTGCAAATTAAGGTCCTAACTGATTGGGACAGGTGTTTGGAGTGGGCAGAACAAAATTGTGCATGAGGTGGCTAGAACTGAAATTAGAAATAAATGGTCCAAGAAACTACATTTGGGAGGTTTATCTATATATACATTCTGTACATAGTGCATGGTATCTGCAAACAAGTTACAAAAGATGCAGTAAGTAGTGAGGAGAGTGTCATTGTTATGTAAAATGAATAATTATCAATGCAGACCATATTTAAACACTGACTAATTAATGTATCTGAAATAAATGAAGAATGTTCACAAAAACGGGCCAAAAGATCAGAAAGGACAAAAAAAACGGAGGGGAAAAAAGATGACAGACAAAGAAGGGAAGAATATCAAAGCCTTTTATTCTGTCTGCCATAAGAATTCTTTGCCTGTTACCTAATCATTTGCTTATTAAAGCAGTATGGCAGCAGCCTCTGCCTAAGCTGCTGTATCTCAGTGCCAGCAAATCTCTCTCTCTCTCTCTCTCTCTCTCTCTCTCTCTCTCTCTCTCTCTCTCTCTCTCTCTCTCTCTCTCTCT
>JBBIGC010000001.1:26787649-26810933 GCA_037576955.1 Lepidarchus adonis
ATGATATATAAACATATTTTGGTCATTTTTAAATTGAAAAGATGTAAACACAGTGTAGGAAACGGAACATTTTCAGCAAAAATGTATGCATAGTTCCTTTTTATGTCACAAATTGAACAAATATAAAAAAAAACATTATTGTGGCACATTGTTATTATTAATTAATTATTATTATTATTATTATTATTATTAACAAATTATTATTTATTTTGATTATTATTATTATTTGTTTGTTTGTTTGTTAATTTATTTATTTATTTTTCAGTAGATAATTTTACATGGTCATTTTAAAAGTTTAAAAGTGTGGGCACCCCTGATTTACATTGTAGCTTTTCTAAACTCAATCTTAGCCTCTGACATTGGTGTGGTTCATAAAGAACCTGTATGGATTAGTTTACTGTAAGTATAGTTATCATTAATTTTTAATTAATGACCATTATGTTTACGACTATAGATTCATGACGGAGTTGAGGTTGGATCTTTGGTGCCACAAGGGAGCCGTGAAATATTCATGACGCTACATGGACGAGGACTGAAAGGTGGAGGTAAGATTAGTGAGGGTCTAAGGGCAATGAATATTCCAATGAACAAATTTTCTCATTTTTGCCAAACACAGCTCTGGAAGAAAATTTGAGCAGTTTCAGTTTTATCAGTTTCTCGGGTTTTACTATGTATAGCTGTGTTTGAGATAAACACTTTTGTTTCATTCCATAGACGACTGACAACATTTCCTCAGAATTCTACATAAAAGTAACACACTATAAGCAGTTAATTGCAGAACAAAATGGTTAATATAACAAAAAAGATGAATTGTTTTCAGACCTTGAATAAAGCATAGAAATCAAGATTAAATTCAATCTTAAATAACACAAAAAATTGAAAATAATTTAGACATTCTGTTTTATCCATTCACACTGCTCCTACTGCAAGAAAGAAGTGATGTTTATAAAGATTTCCTCTTTAAATGTGGTTCAGGTGATCACCTAATCAGTACCTCAGTAAGTGAAATGAGTTCTGCTTGTTGGAATTCCTCCACAGACACTGGAATGAAATGCCTGCCATACGTAAAGATTTTGATTTAATAAAAAAAACAGTGGTCTGTAAAGGTTGAATTTATAATTGAATTGAAAAAAAAGTGTGTATTTCCTCCAGTCTTTCCAATCTTATGAATCGAAAACTTTCTTACAGGGAGGTTTGGACAAACTACTCCACCTTTGGTAGAGTTCTTAAAAGATATTTTAGGGAGATATCCAGAGGGAGGACAAATTTTGAAAGTAAGTGACATCATAATTTATATTCTTTCTATCTATGTATCTGTTTGTGTGTCTAGAAATGTATATGTATATATACAAATATATATACATGCAATTTGTAAATTCTTACAAACCTTTACTGTACTTCATTAACAAAAGTAAAAGGATGCTTGCAATGCTTTGTTTGACCAACTTGATTGTTTTTGTCAATACAAGCAACATTTTATTTTGATGCCCGCAAGACACTCATAACTATTGGGGATGGGTTAAATTGACAAATTATTAAAGTTTCTTAGTTTTTAAACATTCCACGATAAACAGGTGAGCTGGTAACAGTATTATGATTGGGTGAAAAGGGGCACCCACCAAAGTCTCTGTCTTTGTAAACAAAAAAGAGTTGAGAGTTACTATTATGTGCCAAACTTCATGAGAATTGTCAGTCAGTACTAAAAGAACATTTCTCAACACAAGATTTGAAAGAATTTGTCATTTTTATCATCTATGGCACATAGATATTGTGATAAGATTCAGGGAATCCAAAGAAATCTCAGTCCATGTAGGGCAAGGCTGGAAATTGCTATTAAATGTGCATGACCATTAAGCTGTCAGAAGGCAATGCATGAGAAACTGTTTTGCTTATTTATCATAGATAAAGCTACATGAGCTTACAAGTACTTGGAAAAAGGATTGTTACTTAACACTGTCAACTGAAGCATCAGGAATTACAACCTGCAACTTTATTGCAGAACTGCAACAGTTAGTATTATCTGTTCCCAATTGATTTAGAAGTGACTTAAATGAAAGTTGGTTCAACACAGTGGTCATCCCTATCTTATTTTTTCAGTGTTTTGCAGGTACAAATTAAAAATTCAATTACATTTGTTTAGATTTAAAAAATAATGTTTATTTGGTCAGTAACACTGGAAATTTTTTATTTGTATTTATTTTCAATACATATTGAAAATATGTGCTGCCTAATGCTCTCTGGTCACTATGGTAATGCGTAAATATTCCTTTCAGAATAAGCCACACTACTACAAAACAAAGTACATGAAAATATATAACTAATATAATATAATATATAACCATCGGCGTAACGGGAAACAGTGGCACCCAAAGTGTGTTGCTTATGCTCAGTCTACTCCGGCTGTTTGTTTTGGTTGCAGTGACTGCATAAAACCCTGCTTCACACAGATATGTTGTTAGAAATGGCAGCAGGGTTTACAGAGCTGTTGTGGCAATCTCAGGGTTTTCTGCCATGACTTTTATCCAGAATACCAGCAAAGTTGAGGTCTTGAACATACTTAGATGCTACGGACAGAGATCGTATTAAAAAAAAAAAGTTTTGTATGGCCCAGTACAAAATACTACACAGGCTGGTACCTAGGTGCCTAGATCCAAATATGGTGCCTCTTGTATCACATACACAGATTTAGCTGTTAGTGCCACCCTAAACAATCTAATGTTGTTTGACCCACAGCTCAAAATATGCTGCTCTGGAAAGTAATTAGACTGCATTGTAATGTCTAAGAGGAACACTTTAACTTTGTTTCTAGTACCGTACATGCTTATGTAGCAAGGTCATCTTTTCTGGCACACCTTTAAAATAATTATTAAATGTTACACAGAAGGTATACAATACAATATTGGAAGCGAGTGGACTCTAAACAGATGCTGTCACTTAAATGAACATCTTGGTGATGCAGGACAAATAACAAATATGCTTCAACATTTATTCTAATGGACCTGAGCTAAAGAGCAGGACACTGGTTTCTTTGCCAACAGCTTTATGTCTGCATTTTATAGGAGCTGATTCAGAATGCAGAGGATGCAGGAGCGACAGAGGTTCGATTTTTATATGATGAGACTGAGTATGGTGTGGAGTCCCTATGGTCACCTGATATGTCCCAGTATCAAGGTAACAGATAAAAAAAATTCTAAAATATATTTGAGATGCTAGAAATTTCAATATACAATTGTGTGTAACTGAACTTTGACCGTCTTTGTCAGGATCTGCCCTGTACGTATACAATGATGCCGTTTTCACAGCAGAGGACTGGAATGGGATTCAAGAGATTGCAAGGAGCAGGAAAAGAGAGGACCCTTTGAAAGTTGGACGATTTGGTATTGGATTCAACTCTGTGTATCACATAACAGGTAACGGGACGGACGGCGTTCATTACGGTAGACAACTTGTACATTTGTGTTGTCTACATTTTATTTCCCCGACATCTCTTTTCAGATGTTCCGAGCATATTCAGTGGGGATCAAATTGGAATGCTGGACCCTCATCAGATGCTGTTTGGAGTTCACGAGTCTGGTCAGTGCTGGAACTTGAAATCAGACATTAAGGAAATAACGGAGCTCAATGACCAGTTTGCACCATTCTTTGGCCTGTTCGGCAGCTCGGAGAAGAATATTACAGACGGCCTCTTTCCAGGAACACTTTTCCGCTTCCCTCTCCGCATCAAACCTTCCCAGCTGAGCAGCAACATCTACAATAAAGAGAAAGTTCTAGAGCTGTTTGAGTCCTTCAAGGCTGATGCAGACACAGTCCTGTTATTCCTGAAGAGTGTACAGAGAGTCTCTCTGCACGTCCGTGAGTCGGATGGAACTGAGCGGATGCTCTTCCAGGTCACTGCGGCCGAGAGCTCGAAACACAAGCTTGAGCGGCCTAACTCTCTGAAAACTCTGGGCTTGGCCATAGACAGCTACAGCAATGGTGTACCAAACGATTCGGTCACCTGTGCCACATACCAGCTCACCATTGAGGTACAGGATGAAACTGCCAAGGAGAGCCAGCAGACTACTTGGCTTGTTTGTAATGGTGTTGGAGGGCGAGGTATGTGTGGTGAACTGGATTCCCTTGCAGATGATTTGAAGTTCATCCCAACCATTGGCATAGCTTTGCCATTGACGCTCCTTGATAAGGACAAGGGTGCAGCTTCCAGCTTTTCAGGGCGAGCATTCTGTTTCCTTCCGCTTCCAATGGGAGAGGAAAGTACAACAGGGCTACCAGTGCACATCAGTGGCTTCTTTGGCCTGACCGACAACCGCAGGAGCATCAAATGGCGTGAGGTGGACCAATGGAGGGACCCAGCGGCCCTTTGGAACGAGCTGCTCATTGTCACAGTCATCCCAAGAGCCTACTACACACTCATCATGGAGACAATTAGGCGAATTCAGACTCAGAAGGACCAAGATTTCCCCCTTTCACCCAGAGGCATTTACGGAGCTTGGCCTGACCCAAACAATGTACGTCCACATTGGAAGCCTATTCTCAAGCCCCTGTTCCATGACTTGCTCCAGCAGCCGGTCATCTACTCCCTCAGCAGCACTTGGGTCCAAATGTATGATAATGTGTTTTCAGAGCTAGATTCCACAAAGGACAGCACAGAGACCGTACTCAAATACCTACAGAGCTCAGGGATGACACTGGCCCAAGTGCCAGCCACCATTGCTTCGATTCTAACCACATTTATCACCAAACCGGACAGCATAAAGAAAGTGACCCCTTCTTTTGTTCGACAGACACTGAGGAAGAACAGGCACAAAGGGCCATCCCAAGAGAAACTTTTTCTGCTTGAGTTTATCCTCAGTGACGCGTGTTACAGTGACCTCATTGGACTGGAACTGCTGCCTTTGCAAAACGAGACTTTTGTTGCATTTTCCTCCTCTGTGAGTGACAAGGATGCTGTGTATATTGCCTCCGAAGAGTATCCAAGGTACAGTGTTTTGACTGACAGTTACATTCTTAGCATAATGCAGTATTGTAGGATAGTGAAATTTGATGACTAATTTACTGCATAGTTATAATGAGACAGGTACTTAATTCATATTAATGTTATTACCATGTCATGTTAATTCATTGGGGTTTAACAGACCAAAATAATTCATTTTCTCTACAGGTCCCTTTATCCAGGTTTAGAAGGAAGATTCATATTAGACAGCATTTCCCCACAAGTCATGAACAGCCTGAAAGAAGCAGCCAAAAGCAGAGGTAATTATACAGAAACTAAGAACACACAAATTAGGCAATTATGACAGTGAAGTAATATGTGCCCTCACACATGCTAAGGCCTGCAAGGTCACTGGTAGTATAAGGTGCTTAAAGGGAATATTTGACATTGCATTTACCACTGTCAGATTCTTTTTCAGGTTTAAACTTGACTACTTGGAAGAGTGGCATGTCAATGAATAATGTTAGTAACGAACCTGCTACAAACTGACAAACTGAGCTTGGATTACAGAATGCAGTCTTTAATGTCTCTGTGCTGTTATAATCATAATTGTATGATCAGAATCCTAATATAGTATTGCTGTCTAAGCAACTGCTGACATGTCTGTAAAGCAAGGGGCCAACATTTTGAGTATACAGGCCTTAAATCAATAGATACCTATTATTAGTAGAGGTCTGTAAATTATCCAAAACCATATTCACACAGCGTAGGTTCATTTATTGTATCAAGTACATTGAGAGCAAGAGAAAATCTAAAGTGTGCAGGTCAGTGGTAGAACTAAACTAGAATGAGAACTTCAGTAGATCTTGTCTTATCAACACAGGCAGTGACATTTTTGAGGTTCTACTCATTTTGATGTGCTTTTGTCTTATAATAAAATTAAAAACCACAAATGCCAAGCAGTGGGACATTGCAAATTTGTATCACCTACAGTATCACCAGTGTAACGTAATTCTGTACCAATTTCAAATTAAGGGTTGTTGCAACTTGTCTCAGATTTTGTCTGAAGTAGCAACTTGGAAGTTGGCAGAGATAAAGACAAACAGTTTCTCCTCATTTAATTCTCAGACATTATGACCTCGATTTGGAAAAGTTTCCAAACTTGAGTGATATTAGGAGCATACATTGACACCTACAATAAATAAATTATGCATTTAAGAAACTCCAATTTACATTTGCAATTGGAATTTGAATTGCTTAGAAAATATATTATTTCATAGATGTATAGTTGAAACATTTTACCAAACATTTAAAATACCACTAAATATATAACTAATAATATAATCAATAATACTGTTCTGTGGCACAGAGAATTTTTGCTAATGTTTCCTTTAATCTCTGATTATCTGCAAGGAAATGCTCAAACACTAGTCCTTATTTTGGCCATGCATAAGACACTCCATTTTGTTTTTACAGGACAGTACAAAAAATATATGCTCCTAATATCATTTAGGTTTTCCCATAATGACCATAAATTTGCATATCACAGTTACCCTACTTTACATTGTTACATTGATAGAAATAGAGATCAATGAAAAATAGAAATAGAGATCAAAAAAATAAACTAAAGAAAAACAAGATATATAAATATACATATGTACACATTTATACACATGTTAGTACACATGTTAGTATGTCTACCAATTTTAATGTGACTCGAAATCACATTTCTGCAGATATTAAAACATGCCTTCCTGGATTTTACTTGTTTTTTATTATTAGAAAATATTAAAACGGAAAACTCTGCAGATTTTAACTGGAAGTTACAAGCACAATTAAGAAAATCTGAGACAAGCAGCAGCACATCTCTTGGATTCTGTCTTATTTGACATGGAACAAATCCTATTAAAATTAAATACATTTCATAATATTGATTTCTAAAATGTGAACATGCAAAGTATATTTCTATCTTCACACATGGACCAGGGCAGAAATAAAATGATTATTATTTAGATATTATGGATGAATCGCATGAATATATATAATATATATGATATATGAATTTGTTTGATGTAGAGATGTGAGTACATTTACTGTACTACTAATTTATGTGACTAATTGTTTTTCACCTTGGTCCTGGTTTTGAATTTGAATCCCAGTTCAGCAGTATCTTTGGGGTTGTTCAGGTAAGTACTGTGTGTGTTGTGTCATGCCTGTAGAGGTGGAAAATACATTCTCCTCTTCAAAGGATCACTATTTCAATAATCAGTATTTGCAGTAAATTTTATGAACTAACATGCCTTCCAAATGTAGCATACTGCTGCTTTTGATAGATTTTAATGACAAAAAACTAACCGAATCTGCAATGTAGTGGAAAAAGTTTGACGATGTTTAGTACAAAAGGCAAACAGAAATATAACTGCACGAAAATGTTGCTCGACTCACTTTAAAACTCACATTGACAAGCATCCCAGTTAGGGAAGATAACATATTAAAACAGTTCAGTCTTAACTTGTTTGAGACCATTTTTGTGTGTTTACAGCATGTAAAGCATGTCAGCAAAGATCATTGTGAGACTTGTGCCTTTTTTCATGTTGTGGATGTTACAGATATCCACAATCTCTACATTGTGCTTTGACCTTTTGTGCTGTGATTGTTCTTGTTTTTTAATACAGGATGTACTTATATATGATTTTATGATTTTATTTCTTTAAAGTGAAGGAAGCATATACTTGAACCTACATGTGTTTTTATAACATTAGTCAGTATTATTTTAGTATTTTAATATTTTTAGTATTATTTATTAGTTTTTTTAAACTATTTTGGTCAAACAATATATAACTACTGTTTTGCTTTTAGATGTTAAAACACTGCTTTATTAATGTACTTTATTGACAGTGCTGCATTTAAGGCCCTAAAATCGAAAAATAATAACTAAGTGAACAAAAAAAACATGTTAACATGTTTTATTAGCCTCCCTTATTGTAATACATAGTAGACTTGTGCTGGGGCTCAGGTAGAAAAAGTGTAGACTCTGGTGATGCTCATTCTTAAAGATGATTAAAAAAAACAGCCTTAGGTCCCCCATTTTCACATGCTTCCTTTACTTTCAAGCATTCTTACAATTTGTGTATTTCAATCTTATGAAAAATCTGCTTGTTTATATCGTAAGATAAATTAATATGCTTAAAATATATTTTAAACATTACACTTATTTATGGATAATTAAAAGGTAGCATACTATATAGTGTCTATGAATTTTATACTATTATATTATAAATTATGTAGAGGATGTATTTTTTCTTTTATTTAGGAATGGATATTACAACAGCAATAAAAAGGAAATATTTTCAAGAGCATTACTTTCTCCAATGTTTTTTTTAAACAAACATTAGAGGAGAATGACTCATGTTTTTTTCTTGATTTTGTTTTCCAGGAAGACCCTGCACTCAGGTTCAAGTTCTAACTCCAGAGAGATCAGCACGTCTTATAAAAGAAATCCTTACAACAGCATGGCCTTCCAGAGACTTTGCTGTACAGTGGAACCCAGGTGATCAAGAGAGGAGGCATCCCTCAGCATCTTGGATTCAAAAAGTTTGGAAACACCTCTACATTAATTTCCCTGAAGACCTTAGTACCTTTGAAGACATGCCTTTGATTCCAAATGTGCCACTGAATGACAGTCTAGAATCGTTGGATCTTTTTCGCCTCAAGACTCCGTCTCCGATCATTATCGTAAATGAGGATGAGGGCTCTATCTCCGAGGTCTTGATTGAAGTCATCAAAAAGGTTGGAGGGGTTGTTCTGAAAAAATTGGATCCATGTTTGCAACACCCACTGTTGAAAAACTACATTCATCAGCTGTCTCCAAGTGTGCTACTGCAAATTATGGACAAGGTCTCATCCCAGAGAATGGTTAGTCAGGTATCAGCACTCTCCATTAAACAAAAAATTGCTCTCAGAGGCTTCATGGCTGGTCTTACAGATGTCACTGAGAAGGAGAAACGCATACTCCAAGAGCTTCCCATATTTGTGAAAGTTGGGCAATATTCAGAGAAAGGAACCCCATCTTTTACCTCTGTGAAAGGAGCCAAAGCATTGCACCATACTGCCAAGTATCCTCCAGATGTTAACTTATCCATCAATGTAGTTGAAAGCAGTGATGAGGCATCTATTCGTCTCATTGGATTATTAAATGTGGAGCAGGTGAAAAGCACTGAATGTCTGAAGGTGATTGTTCAGGACATTGAGAATGGGTTCTACACCAAGGACGAAGTGAAACAGGTCATGCTTTGGGCTCTTACTCATATGTCATTTCTCAAGAATGAAAACAAAGCAGTGATTACTTGGTTGTCCTCTCTGAAGTTCATTTATACCTCCTCAGCAAAACCACTTGCTGTAACAGATTTCTTTGATCCTGAGCTAGAAATACTGCAGAATCTCTTCTACATGGAAGAAAAGACAAGATTTCCAACGAACACCTACACATCATCTCCTGATGTTCTTCATTCTATTAGGCAGTTAGGGCTCAAGAATGAGGTGCAACTTACTGAAAAAGATGTACTTCAAGTTGCCCAGAAAGTTGAAGAATTACAGGGAAGTTCTACGCCAGAATTGGAATCTCTTCTGAAAAAGGCAAAAACTCTTCTTACTATTTTAAACAAACAAACTAAATTGATTAAGTCTTCAGAAGCTCAGACATCCCTGCAGAATTTGAAATGGGTACCAGTTTGCAAAGACCGACCTTTGAATTACCCCAAGTCACTTGCCTGGAAGGGAGACTCTTGTAACATTTCTTCTCTCTCTGAAATGTGTGATATATCTCATGCTGTGCTTGTTGGTTCTTCTGTAGCACTGGTGGAAAGAACATCTGCTGGCATGAAAAAAGCCCTGAAATTATCTATGGATCCTCAAGTGGACCAAGTACTTCAGCATTTAAAAGCAGTAAATGACTGGCACAGATCCCAAGCATTTAATACAGAAGATTGGTATCAGTTCCAGCAGATACTTTTTGAAATATATGACTTCATGCAAGTTCACTTGGAGAATGCAAGAGAAGCAGTGAAGTCTTTGCCTTTTGACTGGGTCTGGACTGGCAAAGCATTTACATCTCCTGCCCACACTGTCCTGAAACCTATCCCGGATCTGGATCTTCAGCCCTACCTGTATTCATTGCCAAAAACAATTGCAAAGTTCCATAAACTTTTCCAATTCTGTGGTTCCATTGATGAAGTTGTTCCCAATCATGTGTTTGAGGTTGTTAAAACAATTCAAGAAAGCAGTCAAGAAGACATGTCAAAAGAAGAAAGCAAACATAATCTCCTGCTCTTGATAAACATCTTACGCTGGCTCTACAACAATCAGATAGCAGTAGACATTGACATGCATGTTCCCATTTTTTGCTACAAAGATCCAAGCAAACTGGCCATGAAGCCAATTCATGAATGCACTTACTGTGACATCAAAGTTGATGATTTGAATGATTTGCTTGATGATACCTCAGAGCCCATCATCCTTGTACATGACGACATTCCCATGAAAACTGCAGAGTGGTTAAGAGTTCCTTGCTTGAGCACAAGGCTCATAAACCCAGAGAACCTTGGCTTTGAACAGTCTGGACAGAGAGAACCACTAACTGTGAGAATAAAGAACATACTTGAGGAATATCCATCTGTCGCAGACATCTTCAAAGAGCTCCTGCAGAATGCTGATGATGCAAATGCTACTGAATGCAGTTTTCTGATTGACATGAGGAAGAATCTTGACATACGAGAAAACTTACTGGACCCTGGAATGATTGTCTCCCATGGTCCATCTTTGTGGTCCTTCAACAATTCTGTTTTCTCTGACATAGACTTCCTCAACATAACCCGATTGGGTGGATCCATGAAAAGATGTGAGGCAGACAAAGTAGGCAAATTTGGGTTAGGGTTCAATTCTGTCTATCATGTGACTGACATACCCATTATCATGAGCAGGGAATTTATGATCATGTTTGATCCTAACATCAATCATATCAGCAAACACATCAGAGACAAATCAAACCCAGGCATTAAAATCAACTGGAGTAAACAGCAGAAACGGCTGAGGAAGTTTCCAAACCAGTTCAGACCGTTCATTAATGTCTTTAACTGTCAACTTCCACTGTCACAAGAAGCTCCTTACAAATACGATGGAACGCTTTTTAGGCTTCCATTCAGAACAGAGCAAGAAGCAGGAGTAAGCGAAATAAGCAGTATCTACTACAACACCACAGATATCTATTCACTAGTTGATGAATTTAGCATCTGTGGCCACCGACTGATTCTCTTCACACAGCATGTTGGTACAATGGTCTTGAAGTATTTGAAGTCTGAGGAGTCAAATCCTGCTGCTGCACAGGATGTAGTCACAATAAACAAGAGTGTGTGGTCTTCAAAATCAGCGTATGGTCCCCTCAGTATTCTGAAATCTGCAGCCAAAGTCATGAAAAAAGTGGCAGCCTCAAATAGAGTGCCAGCTGATATTCCCAAGTCTGGCTGCATCATCAGAATTGTTGTAGAAGAGTTCCACAATGTTTTCAGGCGAATTCTCGATTTACAGTCTCCACTTTTCAGAGGTTCTGAAGAGGATCCATCTTCATACTTTGAGATGGCAGCTAAAGGCTCTCAAACCAAGAGGCTCACCGATGAAATGCCACAGAAGGGCATGGAAAACACAAACTGGCTCATTTGTTCATGTATGGATGCCACTGAAGCTCTGAAGTTCTCCTTGAATGAAAGTGGAAAGCGACTGGGACTGGTTCCATGTGGAGGTGTAGCTGTTCTCCTCTCGGAAGAAGAAAATCGGACATGGACAGTGAAGACAAATGCGAGCCCAGTTGGTGAGGTGTTTTGCTACTTACCTCTGCGAATAAAAACTGGATTACCTGTACACATAAATGGATGTTTTGCAGTGACCTCAAATCGTAAAGAAATTTGGAAGACGGACACAAAAGGAGAATGGAATTCAATTTTCATGAGACATGTCATTGTCCAGGCATACTTGGCTGCGCTTAATATGCTACGAACAATGTCTGAAAATGGGGAACTCCTCGACTA
Source organism: Lepidarchus adonis (assembly GCA_037576955.1). Lineage (NCBI taxonomy): Eukaryota > Metazoa > Chordata > Actinopteri > Characiformes > Lepidarchidae > Lepidarchus > Lepidarchus adonis. The sequence goes on from JBBIGC010000001.1 coordinate 26,799,662, forward strand.
TAACTATTACGCAGCTTGGCCTGACCCTGGTGTTGTACATGATGACTTTAATCTGATATGCCAAGGAGTATATCAGGAAATTGCCAAAGGTGGAGATGATGACAATGCAAAAGTCTTCTCAGATGGCAAAAGCTGGGTGTCAATCAAGTATGTCCGATTTTTGGACGACTCCTTGCTCTGCAGAACTGATGTTGGACCTGCTGCCTTCAAAATATTTATGAAATACCTCAAGAAGTGTGGCTCTCAAGACCTCTGTGCTGTTGAGCTGCCAGACTGGGTAAAAGAAGGCTTTGATGATGCTGGTTGTAGAGGAACATTGATGCAGAACACGCTCACAGAGAGACAGTTCTTCTCAGATGTATTCTTCCCACATATCCAAGACATTGACCAAGACCTTCGAGACCCCCTGATGTACTATGTCCTCAATGAAAAATTGGAGGACTTTGCAGCTATATTGAGAGAGACTCCATGTATTCCATGCTCTGGACCTTCAAAGAGACTTGTTCTTCCATCTCGACTCATACATCCAGAGGGAAGAGTTGCCAAACTGTACAACAGTGATGATGGGCGGTTCCCTGAAGGAAGTTTGAAAGACTATCTGAATCCAGTATGCCTAGTGAAGTTGGTACAGTTGGGGATGGTGAAAGATGACCTCTCGTGGGAGGACTTGATTGAGCGGGCAGAGTCTGTTATAACACTTAACGAAACAGATCATGTAGCTGCATGTCATAGAAGCAGTATCCTGCTTAGTCTCATTGATGAAAAACTAAAAATGCGAGACCCGAAAGGAACTGAATATGTTGAAAAATTACAGGACATAAAGTTCCTTCCATTTTTGACCAAACCTGCTGGCTTTTCACTCCCTTGGCATGGAAATAATTTCCCCCAGTCAACAATGTTCTCTACAACAGAACTTTTCACGACCGATCATCAGGACACTGTTTGCTTGATGAAGCCCATCCTGAATGAAAACTCTCCATCTTTTAAAGGGTGTGGCCCCATTTCTCTAGCTGTGAAAGACTTTCTTGGACTAATAAAAAAGCCAATTGTTGGGTTAGTCATTAGCCAGCTCAGAGAACTCTCAAAATCTTTCGATGGTGTCACACTGTATCAAGAAAACATAACAAATGCTTGTTACAAGTACTTACATGAGGAGATGATGCAGTCTAAAGCTGCGAAGGAAGAAATCATGGATGAGCTGAAATCTTTTTGCTCAGTTCTAGTAGAAAACACGTATGTTAACCCATCAAAAGTGGCATTTCACTTGAACTTTGATGCCGCTCCATATCTTTACCAGCTTCCTAACAAATATAGAAACAGCTGCCGTGAGCTCTTTGAGAATGTAGGAGTTCAGCCAAGCTTCACGGTTGAAAATTTCTCAGCTGTTCTAGAACTGATCAAGAAGGAATGCGGCAGAAGATCTCTCTCTGAGGAAAATTTTCAACTATGCCGTAGAATTATCAGTGAAGGTATATGGAGTTTAATTAGAGACAAATCTCAGGAGTTCTGCCAGAGCAACTATGGACAGATACTTTTGCCTGACTGCAATCTCACTTTGCAACAATCAAAGTCGTTGTGCTACAATGACTGCCCTTGGATTAAGGTGAGGGATACAGCTGTGAAGTATTGTCATGGAGATATCCCAAGAGAGGTGGCAGTGAAATTAGGTGCCATCCCAAAACGCCACAAAGCCTTAGAAAGGTATGCTTCCAATATCTGTTTCACCACTCTGGGAAGTGAATTTGGCCAAAAGGAGAAACTCACCAGTAGAATCAAGAGCATTCTTAATGCTTACCCATCAGAGAAGGAGATGCTGAAAGAGCTCCTTCAAAATGCAGATGATGCCAAAGCAACAGAGATATACTTTGTCTTTGATCCCAGGACCCATCCGACTGACAGAATATTCGATGACAAATGGGTGCCCATGCAAGGTCCATCACTCTGTGTGTACAACAATCAGCCATTTACAGAGGATGATATTAGAGGGATCCAAAATCTTGGTCGAGGGACAAAAGAGGCGAACCCTGGGAAAACTGGACAATACGGTATTGGGTTCAATTCAGTATATCACATCACTGACTGTCCATCTTTCATCTCAAACAATGACATTCTTTGTATCTTTGATCCACATGCACGTTATGCACCTGGAGCAACGTCCGTTAGCCCAGGACGAATGTTCAGAGATTTAGATTCTGATTTTAGGTCCCAGTTTTCTGATGTCCTGAACTTGTATTTAGGAAGTTCTTTCAAGTTGGAACGCAGCACAATGTTCAGGTTTCCCATACGCAGTGTAGAAATGGCCAAAATATCTGAGATCAGCTCTGTACCTGCTTCAGACAGAATGGTACAAAATCTCCTGGATAAATTACGAACAGACGGTGCAGAACTACTAATGTTCTTGAACCACATGGAAAAAATTTCAATATGTGAAATCGAAAATGGCACTGGAGAATTAAAAACACTGTATTCTGTGACGGCAAAAATCACAGATGGTGATCGTCTTAAACGCAAGCAGTTTCATGCTTCTGTAGTGGACAGTGTTACAAAGAAAAAGCATCTGAACCAAATCCCAGTGCAACAAATTACATACACAATGGATATTGAAGACTCAGATGGGAACTTAACAACCTGGCTGGTGTGCAACAGATCTGGCTTCTCTGACATGGAAAAGGTGTCTAAGAGTGTAATTTCAGCTCACAAAAATGAGGACATAACACTCTTCCCACGAGGTGGGGTGGCAGCATGCACTAGCCATAACTACAAAAAATCTCACAGAGCATTTTGCTTTCTTCCACTTTCTCTGGAGACAGGCCTTCCTTTTCATGTGAATGGGCATTTTGCCTTAGATTCGGCCAGAAGAAATCTGTGGAGGGATGACAATGGAGTTGGAGTGAGGAGTGACTGGAATAATAATCTAATGACAGCACTAATAGCTCCTGCTTATGTGGAGTTGCTGACTCAGCTGAAACGTAGGCTTTTTCCTGGGCCTGATCCCACCATGACGGTCCTTCAAGGAACGCCGATCCATGTTGTCAAAGACATTATGAAAAAGTTTTTGTTTTTCTTCCCTGTAAATAGACTTGACATTCAGCCAGACTGGTACTGTTTGGTAAAGGCAATCTATCAGTGCATCAGTTTGGACCTGAAAAGACTTCTCCCTGTTGTCAGAGCACCACACATGGACAACACTGACATGCATGCAGCTGTTTACGTTTCCTGGGTGAACACATCTACTTCGCTTAAATGCCGAGCCTTCTTTGACAACTTGTTGCAGGACGAGTTGCAGCATCTGAAAAACACAGAATACAATATCACCACACGGAAATCAGTAGCAGAAAATGTGTACAGACTAAAGGCCATGCTTCTGGATGTTGGCTTTAACTTAGTCCACAGTTGTGATGAAACAGCTAGTCTATACTTCTGCCTGGAAGATGCAGGTATTCCAGTCAGCTATGTGGCACCAGAAGATGTCAGAAACTTTCTGCTGACATTCTCATCTCCAGACACGTCGTGCCAGATTGGAAAGTTGCCTTGTCGACTGCAGCAATCTAACTTCAAACTCTTCCACAGTCTGAAGCTGCTTGTGGACTATTGCTTCAAAGATATAGAGGATAATGATATCAACATAGAGGGGCTGCCACTTCTTTTGACAATGGACAACATTTTGCAAGTGTTTGACTCTAAACGACCAAAATTCCTGACCACTCATCATGAACTAATCTCCACCAGGAAAGAGCTGTTCATGCACACACTGTACATGAGATACAACAATGTTCTTTACAAAGCAGGTGTGGCAAAGTTCTTTGACATAAGCAGCTTTGGAGAATTGCTGGGTTCCGTCATACCCAGAGAGTACAGAACAAAGATCTCTGTGAAATGGAGGGAAAACTATGCAAGTGAATCGTGGCTGAAAAGTGCATGGCACTTCATCAGTGAACATATTGCTATCAAAGATGAACAGACAGACATTAAGCCACAATTTGAGACAGTTCTCGACATCCTTAAAGACTGGGCTCTACTACCAGGCATCAAGTTCATGGTGTCCAGCAACAAGTTAGTTGTGCCAGAATATGATGTTTTATTACCCTTGAGTCTGATACATGCTGCCATTTTCCCCAATGGACAGAATGACAAAGTCTTCCACACCCTGATGAAAGCAGGATGCTTTCAGTTGGCTGTCAACAAAATATGCACCAAAGAGAATCCAATTTTGCCTCTACTGGCCCATCACACAGCAAATATAGACAGTCCTTCCAGCATTCTGAGAGCCCTTGAGTACATGATTCAGATATCAGCTTTCAAAGCAGGAAACTTGGCAGACAAAGACTTTGAAGCACTCCTGTCATACTTCAACTCCAATTTGGCAAGCCTCTGCCAAGATGATGTACAAAGTCTTAAATTGTTTCCATGTTACAGGACTGTCAATGGCAGGCATATTAGCATCGCAAACTTTGGAGCCTGCTATATTCTGACCAAAAGCATCCCCTCTGTTGACATGGAAAAATGGGCAAACACTACATCTTCTGCGTTTCTAGATGACAATCCACATCTGAAGGAGCTCTACGCATTCCTTGGGTGCACCCCAATCGACGATCTGGAAGTCTATCTGAAACATCTCCTTCCAAAGTTTGACATTTTGTCATATGATGCCAAAATCCAACATCTCATCTATCTGAAGGAAAGGTTATTAACGATGGAGGAGTCGTGTGACATCAAAGATCAACTATTTGAAAAACTGGAAAGTCTGTCATTCATTTATGACTCAACAAGCAGACTAAAACCTGCCAAAGCCTTCTACGACCAAACTGAGAAAGTATTTGAAGTGATGCTTCCACCAAAATCTTTCATCCCCCCTGATTTCTTCAGGAAAATTGAACAAACCTTGAAACCGAAAAATGGAACATTGTTCTTGCCTTCTTGGATAACATTCCTACGCAAGATAGGCTTAAAATATGTTGTGTCTCAGCAGCAAGTTCTGCAGTTTGCAAAAGAGATCAGCATCAAAGCTCAAACAGAGAGCTGGTCTAATGAAAAAGTTCAGACAATTGTTGATGTTCTTCTGAATCACATTTTCAATGAGAGGACAGATCTGTTTGAGGGAGGATTCCTTAAAGAACTCTCCATGATATCGTTCCTGTGTCCAGAGCGTGCCCCAGTTGAACTCGTAAAACTTCATCCTCAGCATCAAGAAATGAATGGTACGCTCCCTCTAATTCGTTTTAATGGGTCTCAAGTTAATCCAAAATTTAAACAAACAGATATCATGCAATTGCTCTGGACATCTTGTCCTATTCTACCAGAGAAAGCCACTCCAGGAAGCATAAATGATCAAGAGGGAACCACACTTACAGGACAAGAGCAGCTTGATCAAATTTTGACAATGTTGAATGTCAATTTAGACCCTCCTTTGGATAAGGTCATTAGCAACTGCAAAAACATTTGCAGCATTACAAATGTGGATGATGACACAGTCAAGACAAGAAACAAAGTCTTGAGGAGTACTTACGAATTTCTTAATGCAGACAAACGTGAGTTTCGTTATCAGTTACGGGGGGTGGCATTTGTTATGGTTGAGGAGGGTTGGAAACTTCTAAAACCAGAGGAGGTTGTTATAAATCTGGACAATGAATCTGACTTCAAGCCATATCTGTACAAACTTCCACTTGAACTTGGCACCTTCCACCAGCTGTTCAAAGTACTAGGAACTGAGGATGTTGTATCAACCAAACAATATGTTGAAGTGTTGTGTCGAATATATAGAAGTTCGGAAGGCAAACAGCTTGATCCAAATGAAATGAGGACTGTAAAACGAGCAGTGTCTGGGCTCTTCAAAAGTCTTCAGAATGACCCGGTACAAATCCGCAAAGACCTAGAGATGCTCAGAGATTTCACGTTTTACCTGCCAAGTCATGATGGCCGACTTGCTAAGTCAAACAGTTTGGTATTTGATGATGCACCCCATTACAAGAGCAGAATCCAGGGAAATGTTGGAGTCCAAATGCTTGTTGATATGAGCCAGTGTTATCTAGGCAAAGACCATGCCTTTCACACTAAGCTCATTATGTTGCTTCCACAGAAATTGAGGCCCAGACTTTTGAGTAGTATCTTGGAGGAGCAACTCGATGAAGAGTCTCAGAAAATGTGCCAGTTTGGAGCTCTTTGCTCACTTCAGGGTCGGCTCCAGCTGTTACTTTCCTCTGAGCAGTTCATCACGGGACTTATACGTATAATGAAGCATGAGAATGACAATGCATACATGGTCAATGAAGAAAAAGCAATACGGCTGTGCAAGGCCTTATGCGAGGGGTTGAAGGTGTCCTGCTTTGAGAAGTTACAGACTACATTGCGAGTGAAAGGCTGCAGTCCGATTCCACATAGCCGAAGTGAAACTCTAGCCTTTCTAAAAAGATATGGCACATCAGTCATCCACCTGTACATTCAGCATTCAGATAGCAAGGATATCAATTTTCTTCTTGCTCTTGCAATGACCCTCAAGTCTGCAACAGACAATCTGATTTCTGACACCTCTTATCTAATCGCCATGTTGGGCTGCAATGACATATACAGAATCACAGAAAAGCTGGACAATCTTGGTGTCAAGTATGACTCAACTGAGCCCTCAAAGCTTGAACTTCCCCTTCCTGGGACACCCATACCTGCAGAGATACATCATATTCTTCTGATGGACCCTATGAATGTGTTTTATCCTGGAGAATATGTTGGCTACCTGGTTGACTCAGAAGGAGGAGATTTTTTAGGGGCTTATCAGCCAACCTATACATATGCCATCATTGTTCAAGAAGTAGAGAGAGAAGAGGAGGATAACCCAAGCTTTCTTGGCAAATACTTCCAAATCGACATTGGATACAGTGAATACAAAATTGTGAGTTCTCTCGACCTGTATAAATTCTCTAGACAAGATGAGAGCACCCATATTCGAGATGGTGTTCCAACCCCTACAAGCCCATCAGAGAGTCACTGCACAGGCCCCAGAATGGTACCACCCATTTTTCCTGGCAAGGAAAATCACATAACTCCTCCAACGAAATTGTCTCCGAAAAAGATCAAACTTAACGCATTACCTGAAATTCTGAAAGAAGTGACTTCTGTTGTAGAACAAGCTTGGAAACTCCCTGAAACTGAAAGAAAGAAGATAATAAGACGGCTGTATCTTAAATGGCACCCGGATAAAAATGCAGAAAACCTTGATATAGCGACGGAAGTCTTTAAGCACTTGCAGAATGAGATCAGCAGAATGGAGAAGCAAACACAGGCAGAACAGAGCTCGGACAGAGCATCGAGAAGAACTTTCTCTACATCGTCCACTCGCTTCCAGTCAGAAAAGTTCTCTTTTCAAAGATTTTACACGTCATGGAACCAAGAAGCAACAAGCCATAAGTCTGAGAGACAACACTTTCGAGACCAGTTCACCAGCTATGCAGGAGCATCACATTCCAACCGTTTTTTTGTGCCACCTTCATTTAAGTCTGTTGGCAATCCTGTGGAGGCAAGAAGGTGGCTAAGGCAGGCAAGAGCCAACTTCTCAGCTGCGAGAAATGACCTTCACAAAAATGCCAACGAGTGGGTGTGCTTCAAGTGCTATCTGGCCACCAAATTAGCATTAATTGCTGCAGACTATGCCGTGAGAGGAAAATCAGACAAAGATGTGAAACCCACCGCACTGGCTCAGAAGGTGGAAGAATACAACACTCACCTGACTGGGCTGGCTAAGGATGTTCACATTTTGGAAGGTTACGGTGTTGACAGCCTGAGAACCCGCTATCCCGACCTGTTGCCTTTTCCACAGATTCCTAATGACAGATACACTTCAGAAGTAGCCATGAGGGTGATGGAATGCACAGCTCGCATAATTATCAAACTAGAAACATTTGTGCAGCAAAAAATCTGAACCTTCAAAAGAAAAAAACAAACAACTGTGGCCATGTGCAATATGAACGAATGAATATAATCCAGGAGTAATCTGAGGCAAAAGTATGCACCCAGCAGGCAGCTTATGCACGGTATCATCGATGGTGCTGAAGCCCATGCTTATTGCATACATGTTTGCTTATACATGTCAAAACACATGCTGCCTGAGCCTGAACATAGTTCTGTGTAACCTTTCATTTTAGCGAAAAGGTCTTTAAGTGTACATAATGCTAAAAGGTATAGCAATATTCTTTTTAAACCAAAGTTTGTTTTTCCTGTACAAAATGAATGAAAATAATGTGCTGCTTTTTTACTTCATCTTTTATAGGAAAGTATTTTTTTTTCTTCACACAGTCGGCCAGTTGACCGTGTTGTAATTAGCATGCATTTGCACTGAACTGTTGAGTAAGGAGCGCTTGTGTGAACTGATGAAATTTGGTTGTGTGAAGACTTTTACACATACTGTAAAATGTGTAAAACATATCACACTTATTGTGGATTAAACAATGCTACACCGAAAATGAGAAAGTAACCTGACTGTTCCTCTGGGACTCGTGTGCGTATGTGGTGTTAATCTTTGAAATTTGACAGGAAATCATTGTATTGTGCATAGAAATATATAAACATACCTTTTCTGGCAGATCTACACTCAAGGTTCTTGGTATGTGGCAATACTCAGTATTAACATTTCAAAGACAGTGTGTAAAAAGGCCCCTGAAGTGAAGCGTATCCTAGAAATACCACAACTTTACATTAGATTTACATTTCTGTAGATATGAAAATAACTGATTTTGATTGGCTGACCATCCAACTTCATTTATACAGTAGGACTGAATGTATGTCAAGGCATATTCCATATGCAAACTTTTATTTAAGCGATGGTTTTATTTCGGCCAATTATAAAGCTGGTCAGTACTGAATCCCATCCAATGAGGTATAACGGATACTGAAGCATTTTGTTTATTAAGCCTGTGTGTGTGAGTGTGTACTGTAATGCCCTCCACAATTAATGGTACTGATGAAAGGGTTTTAAAAATCCTCCTTTTGCTGAAGTAGTTCAATCCCACATTGAACTTAATTTATTCAGAGAAAAATAAATCCCTCATCAAGAAATCATTGTTTTAACAAAAAAAACATGTAATCTGTACCATTGCATTTAATACTTTGTTCAACCTCTTTTTGCCAGTATAACAGTACTTGTGCCATAACATTTTAGAAGATTGGAAACACAGTGCAGGGCACTCTTTTGTTTTTCAGTGGGGTTCAGGTCAAGGGACTGAGATGGCCATAGCAGAAGCTTGCTTTTGTGGTCAGTTTACAGGTTTTACATTGGATTAAAGCCTCACTGTACTGTTGGGTGATCTTATGATGACCTAGGTAATGCTTCCTGGCAGAGGCAGGCAAATTTACAAATTTAAAATGCTTGGATTTGATGATGCCATGATTTCCATGATGCCATGTACCCTAATAAAGTTTCAATGGCATTTGGAGGAACAAGGAGCTTCACAAGGTCACATAATCATCATTGTGTTTTACAGTTGGGTTCTTTTTATGCCAAACCCAGGGTTTATTACCAAAAAGCATCTATAGACCATAGACTGTGGTCCCAGTCAAGGTTGTAGGTGCTTATATTTGTGGTTAATTGACAGATTTCTGTCAATCTGTTTGCTGGAGGTGACATTTGATGGCGGTTGTGGAAACTTGGTAACCCTACGATTTTCCTTTTCATTGTAGTTAACCCACAGTGATTCCCAGGAACATCTTCTTCACTTTAACTTGTAACTTGTAAACTTGGATCCTCTTTCAGGCAAATTTGTAAAAGTAAGATGCTTTTTCATTATTGCCTGAAGTCAGCACACTTTTCCCTTATTTGAATTGTGTGTTTTCTTCTCTTTTCCATGTTGATGGATGATTAAGGGAATTTGTCTTTGTCACCTCATATTTGTACCACAGTTAATCAGAAAGTTGTGAATTACAGTTCCTACACACTCCAGTCAACTTAAACATGCACAATTAAATGGGAAACATGCTCTGAATAAATATATTTCAATTAAAAGCTGCTTTTCCAGTACTTCAGTCTTTATGAGGCGTGCCAATAAATTTGGAGGGCACAATGCTTTATATAAAATATAAATATATAATGTGCAATCATGTTCTCTCTTCTTTTGTGTAGGAATTTGGTACAAAACATTATCCGGTCTTTTCATGTACAAGGAACATAGTTACTCATATGGTGCTCAGTGTTATTTGAACGATATCGTTCACCTTGGTTTAATTGTTTTAAGAAACATCTTGGGGACTAAAATTAAACACTAGTTAACATATTGTTTTTGTTTGTTATTTGTACATCTTGTCTTTATGTAAAGAAGAGTGTTTCTATACCTATTTCATGTCTTATTGCAGCTCTGCGTCTTTGAAAACTGCAACTATTGGTTTGATTCTTTTCAGCACATCCTGGTTGACAAATCTTTTGTCAGCAGTGCCATAGAACTAATAAATTCCCACAGCATCATTTGTTGGTCTACTGTCATAGTGTTGTTGGGCTGGCAACTATTTTTGCAGAACAATTTTGTGGGAATGGATATAATATAAAGAAAATGTTTCTTTTGCTTAGCAATTTGGAAAAAATGGCAAAATCTTAGTTGTAGGGTTAAACATTAGTGACAAAAGGAGTTTGGGATTTGGAGATCCTTCTTTTTAAGTTATTAAACAAGCAGAAGCTGTAAGGTCTGGCTGATTTTCAAGATCCATATGAGTATATAACCGTATATTAATGTTAGCTGATACCTTTACATACAACAGTGAGTAATGTTTGTTTATTTAATTACAGCAGTGAGTAGGATTTTTTATTTAATGTTTGTTTATACATTTACATACTGTGCAGCAGTAAGTTACATTTGTTTATTTAATGCTTGTTAATACCGCTAGAGGTATTTTTTGATGTTTTTTGTTTTTTGATGCATTTAGATGACAGCAGTGAGTAATGTTTGTTTATTTAATATTTATAACTTTAGATGACAGCAGTAAGTAATGTTTGTTTATTTAATGTTTGTTAATACCTTTACATGACAGGAGTGAGTAAAATTTATTTATTTAATGGTTGTTTATACCTTTACATGACAGCAGTGAGTAATGTTTGTTTATTTAATCTTTGTTGATACCTCTAGAGGGCAGCCGTGAGTAATTTTTGTTTATTTAATGTTTGTTGATACCTGTAGAGGGCAGCAGTGAGTAATTTTTGTTTATTTAATGTTTGTTGATACCTGTAGAGGGCAGCAGTGAGTAATTTTTGTTTATTTAATCTTTGTTGATACCTCTAGAGGGCAGCAGTGAGTAATTTTTG
>JBBIGC010000001.1:26831437-26861160 GCA_037576955.1 Lepidarchus adonis
GTAGCACTTTCACTGTTTTCTATGACTAAGAAGATTGTATTGAACTCCCTGTAACTCGCACATCAGTATTGTCATGTTTGAATTTATGCTTTATTGTTTCCTGAACCTGGAAGTCGCTTTGCACAAAAGCGTCAGCCAAATGAATAAATGTAATGTAATATTTCTACGTAGAACAAAACTGGTCAGTCTGCGGTGCTGGTGGACCACAGAACTACATTGCATGTTGTCCTTCACTAACACATGAATCTCATAAAGGGCTTGGTCATTTGATGTAGAGGTGTCAAATATTGTGTTCAATTATAGAAAATATGCTTTGATTTAGCAAGTTTTAAATAATCACAATAAATGCAATCTGAAGCCATGATCAATAATTTTAATTTGTCGATATTTACAGTCAGGCAATATTCATGGAAAACACCAGAAGACTGGAGATCTGCAAATTGAAAAGAAATGAAAAGAAATGTTTTGAGCTTCCAAACACCTTGCAACAATTTAGTGTCAAATGTCATGTGTTTTTCCCAGAATACCTTATTATGATGTTTCCTTCTCAGCAGCAGCCTCATCTCCACCCTTGGTATTGCGAGTGTAGATCACTTGTGCTCTGTGTTTGGAGACCAGCTTGATCATACCTAGAATGAAGAGTGATCAATAGTTTAAGTTTGGTTTATTTATCTACAGTATATTTGGATACACGTGCAATGAGGGTGCAATCTTTATGTAGAACCAAAATAAAACCTCAAACATTACAAAAGGCCAAGCTAGCACCACGTTCTAAAAAGATCAAATGCATAAAAAATAATGAATAGTGGGTTTTCGAAGCAATGCCTTACCTTTACTGAGCAGCTCCTGAAGCGCTGCCCTGGCTAGTGAACCCCTAATCTTCAACCTCTCAGACACAACCGCCGGAGTGATGAGCTTGTAGTTGGGCACCTCCTTGTACAGCTTATCATAAGTGGACTTGTCGAAGAGAACCAAGTTGTTAAGCTTGTCCCTCACCTTTCCCTTGGACCACTTCTGCTCATGGGAAAAAAGTGAAAAAAGAATTGAGTCAAAAACAGCTGCTCAAGTTCATTCGCTCGTCTGACTCCCAATAAATAAACGGACCTTCTTCTTTGCTTTGCCTCCAGACTTGTTGACCGGGTCCTTATCCTTTTTGGACTTGCCGGCATCTTTTTTGTTCTTGTCTGACTTTGGAGGCTGCATTCGGAAAAACAGAATGAGAAAGCATATAGACACATTATACATGCGCATAATTCACAATTCCCACTATTACCACTTTTAAAGGTGCTTCCAACATTACATCAACAAGAAATCTTAAAGATTAGTGATTAGTGAAGGTGAATATTTGTGATTGTAAACACACCACACCACAACGAAACGCGTCCTCTGCATTTAACCCATCACATGTGCACATATGGAGCAGCAGGCAGCTATCAGCCCGGGGAGCAATGACGTGGGGACGGTACCTTGCTCAAGGGTTACCTCAGTGGTGCCCGGGCTGGGACTTGAACCTGCAACCTTCTGATCTCAGGGGCAAAGTCCTAACCACTAGACCCACACTGCAGTCTTTATATATTTATTTAAAGTATCCAAATATCTCTCTCAGAAGCACAGTGCATTATACTTACTACAAAAAAATCAGCTATGATGTCTGTAAATGCTTTAATTTAATGCCGAGCTCACAGTATTAAGATTTATTGTGAAATTACATCATGTCTCAATGGGCTTTTCATGGCACATCCTGATGTTGTCAACACTGACAACTACAAACAGAGGATAATTACTGATGATTAATTGGATTATGTTCAGTGTAGTGTGTGAAAGGCTGAAAAAACATCCTTGTACTCACAGTTTATTTATTTTTAACGAGCCACTACTGATTCTTTATGTCTGGTAGATCATCCATCATTCTGGCTTCCTGGTCACGCATCCCAGACTAGCTCAACTACCACAGACCATCTCCATGTATTGCATATGCATATGCTGAGTATACTGCTTGTAGCTATATGCTCTTATCTGACACCACCTCTATAAAATGCTTTCCTGCTTGTTTATTACTGTAGTGTGTTGGAGGAGGATAGGTTCCTCTTCTGAATTATGGTTCATTTCAAGGTTTCATCCTCCAGCTTGGGAGGTTTTCCTTGCCTCTGTTGCCATTGTCTTGCTCATTAGGGACTCTGCCTCTGTAATTATATTGTATCCATATTCTATAGCAAAACATTACAGCTTCCAGTCTTATCAGTTTGTATCCTCTCATTACAATACTCAGCATACAACCACTGGGAATACTGTCCCACCCGCTTAAGTAATAAAGAAAACCAATGAGAAAACACTTGTTGTTTAATGAGAACAGAGGAGATGTTTCATCCTATAGACCTGCTATGACATTTTTTTTTTGACAAAAAAAAATATTTGCCAGACACCGATTCTGCAAGTTTTCCCACTTAAAAAGATGAGTCTGTAATGTTCATAACACGTTCACTTCAACTGTGAGAGACAGAATGTAAAACAAAATCCAGGAAATCACACTATGATTTTTAAATCATTTGTTTGTATAATGGTGCAGATAACGAAAGTTCAATACTTTGCAATGTAACCTTGGTTGGTCAAATGTTCCCTGTAGGTCTTGACCAGGTTTGCACACACTGTATCTGGTATTTTGGCGCATTCTTCCATGCAGATCTTCTCAAGAGCTCTGATGTTTTGGGGCGGTCGCTGGGCAACACAGACTTTCAACTTCCTCCCCGGGTTCTCTATTGGATTGAGGTCCAGAGACTGGCTAGGCCACTCCAGAACCTTGAAATGCTTTTTACAGACACCCCTTCGTTGTCCGGGTGGTGTGTTTGAGATCATTGTCATGCTGGAAGATCAAGCCATGTTCCATCTTCAATGCTCTCACTAATGGAAGGAGGTTTCCAAAATCTCACGATATATGGGCCCATCCATCATTTTCTTAAAATGAATCAGCCGTCCTGTCCCCATTGCAGAAAAGCAGTCCCAAAGCATAATGTTTCCACTCCCATGCTTCACAGTAGGTTTGGTGTTCTTGGTATGCAACTCCGCATTCCTTCCCCTCCAAACATGGCGAGTGGTGTTTATACCAAAGAGATTTTGGTCTCATCTGACCACATGACATTCTCCCAATCCTAGAAGAGCTTCTTAAAGAAGTAGTAACAGGTCTGTGAGGGCCAGAATTCTTGCTGGTTTTTAGGTGCTAAAAGGTTATTTTTTTGCACCATTGTATAAAAATTTAAATTCTTTAAAAATGATACAATGTGATTTCCTGGATTTTTTTACATTCTGTCTCTCACAGTTGAAGTGAACCTATGATGAACATTACATACTCATCTTTTTAAGGGGGACAACTTGCAGAATGGATGGCTGCCAAATACTTTTTTGCTCAACTGTAATATTATATATAAGTTCACATTCTCATATACACACAGGCATTTTACCATGTAACATATTTACACTATTTAATTACTTGCACATTTCCATTTTATCCAGGGCCCTCCAGGACCAGAGCTGGGCAACCCCAACCTAGATTATAAACTGGAAGATCTCACTTTGGAAACTATTGTGGCATCACCATAGGAAGTAGAGTAGCAGACATATATACAATAGATGGCGCAATAATTAAAATTCTTCCTTTGGTCAAAATTACCAAATTAAATTAGTTTGCTAGTCCCTGCTAAAACACACCTGGCCCACTCACCTGTTAATTGCCTGGTTTATCGAGTGTGTTTGAAGGGATCTACCAATTTGGTTATTTCCCTGATCAAGCACATCTTGATCATGAGCAGAGTTCATTGTTTCAAATGATATTATTTAACAAACTATCTGCCAGATAGGATTCAGTGGCGCAGACTTTAAACAAATGTTTGCAAAACCTAACGGGGTTTGGACCCTGATAGCAAACGGACGTTCTGAATAACATCAAAGTAGTAGTTTGCACTGATTATTGTCGATAACAAAGTTATTCTACAGCACGAGCAAAATATCTACAAAAATGTTAATGAAAGTAGAGAGAATAAACAAACCATTATGTTCCACGTTGAAGATGCAGTAAATGTCACAAACGCATGCGCACTTGAAGCATACGAGACCCTCTATCCTTATGGGAAATGTAGTTTTATAGCTTCGGAACTACAATTATCGACCACTTCGCCCCTCTTTACTAAGAATTTTATATTTTAAATTAAATTAAATTAATATTAATTTAATTTAATTGAACAAATTCATCACAAATTAAAATACTAACCTTGAAATTATATTTATATACCTATACTTACACTATTTCTGTCGTACGCGTAGACGTTGTGTCACGTGATACTCTTCCAAGTCAGCTGACCACTGGGAGAAATATGGCGATATTCAGTGTGTATGTTGTCAACAAGGCGGGGGGTCTTATTTACCAATACGACAATTATGTACCCAGATCAGAAGTTGAAAAAACATTCAGCTTTCCTTTAGACATAGTTTTAAAGATCCATGACGAGAAGGTGGTCGTGTCATTCGGGCAGCGGGATGGCATCCGAGGTGGGTTTATTTCAGAGACATGCTAAATTGCTAAATATGCTATGCTAAATTCCCAGCTAACATCAGAGTAGCATTTCTGACACTTTATTTCCCATGTTTTGTACTTTGTAGCTGCTTTTGGATTTTAAATGTACATAAATGTAGAGTTTTAGTGTCATTGCATTTTTCGTTTATAGAAAATACGAAGCAATATGAGTAGCAGAATATCACAAAATCTGAGAGAATGAATTATGTGTGAGATAATTTGGCTCATTTTACAAATAATCAATAAACGGTCTTATGTGATCCCATTTAATGCGAATGCATAAGCTTTTGAAAATATGTTGGTGTCCACATTTACTGTTTTGACAGAATCATCTTTTTAACATGTACAAAAAAACTCAATAAAAGTATCAGTTTCTGTATTCGTCACAAGATACTAACTTTGACATGGGATCAAACTTATGGTAACACTTTGTCCCTGCTGAATGTCTGTTGCTGACTCTTTTTTTTGTCCTGCTAATTACATCTGTGCAGTTGGACATGCTGTCCTTTCTATCAATGGAGTTGATGTGAATGGCAAATACACAGCAGAAGGAAAAGAAATACTGGAGTACTTAAAGGATCCCTCCAATTATCCAGTGTCCATACGTTTTGGCAGAGCTCGTCTTAGCTCAAATGAGAAACTAATGCTGGCTTCAATGTTTCACTCGTAAGTAAAAATAATACAAAGTAGACATGACTGTGATTTTATTATCTTTACTTTGTATCTGCTATATTGGATGTAATCTATATTTCTTTCTATATTTAGGCTTTTTGCTATTGGTTCACAACTTTCACCAGAGGCTGGCAGTTCAGGTATTGAAATGCTGGAAACAGATGTGTTTAAACTACACTGCTTCCAGACACTCACAGGTAAACATAAATTGTCTTTATGTAATGTAGATGTAAATGTAATAGAGGTTAAATTGAGTGGATCCACATTCACTTTGAATCCATCATACTTTCATAGGTATTAAGTTCATCGTGCTGGCAGATCCTCGACAGTCTGGTATTGATGCACTCCTAAGGAAGATCTATGAAATCTATTCAGACTTTGCCTTAAAGAATCCTTTCTACTCTCTGGAGATGCCCATCAGGTCGGTGATATAGTATTACAAGTGTGTGTGTGTGTGTGTGCGTGCGTGTTTGTGTGTCTTCAACAATGACTCAATTTATCCACCAGTACTTAGAATAGTGTTTTATTTTCTTCCAGATGTGAGCTTTTTGACCAAAATCTGAAGAGTGCCCTGGAAATAGCAGAGAAGGCTGGAACATTTGGGCCAGGTTCCTGAGCTGGAATGTGCAGGAGCATAGAGTAACACATAATTCAAGGACTATTCTAGGTTACACAGCAGACTTTAAAAAGTTGTGGTTTAGATTTTCTGAAAAATCTAACACCAAAAAGGAATACTGGAGCTGAAAAAACATGGATATTAATGGGAGCAGTATAACTTCACTTTCTTTACAATCCATGGACCATCAAGTTTGCTCTAATGTTAGAAACCATTTTTTATTTGGCTGCATATGGTTCATAGGCTTTTAAATGCATGAACGTTTATAACAACTAGCTAATTTTTGTCTTTGTCAATTAATATTGTTTCTCAATGTATAGTACAATGTTTTTTGTACTATACGGCTCTATACTGTTCCCATTCACACAGTTACATATTAAAGCATAAATTAAAGATCTGAGATGAAAATTATATGTGTAACAACTTTATTTTAGTTCATGTAAATATTTTGTTCAGTAATTACAAAAGCAGTTTTTTTTAACCACAATACACAGATATATAATACACAATAAAGAGGTAGGATAAAAATATAGAGACTTCCAAAAAGCCTCACAAATTCCAGTTGGAGTTGTTAAAACCTCCATTTACTTGAATACGAAATATATAATAAACTAAACTATTTCTAATACTTAAATGGGCTTGTCTGCATAATCATTTGGAATGCCATAAAAAATGTTTTTAGAAAAGCTGCTTTTGAAATAAAATTTGCATTATTCCTACAGCTTTTACTGTAAATCAGCACCTGATTATACCAAGAATAATATTTGTACATCTCTGATCACCTTCAATAAAACAGACACGGGTCGGAGTAGATAGAAATCAGTGTTCTACTTAAACATCCACATAACCTCTGTCTTTAGGACTCACTAAAGCTACATTAGCCTAACATATGTTTAGATACATTTGGTCACCAAAACCTCATTTGAAAACAGTAATAACTTTACAAGGGAAAAACCTGATTCATTTTTAATGCAAATTCATGTGAGAAGATTTTTCCAAGTAAGGCTGGACCATGTCTATCAGCATCTCTCATGAACTGTTCACACAGTGCAAGTTGATGTTTTCTTACAGTGTAAAAAATTATAATAAAAATAAAAACAGGCAAAAAAAGTTTGGAGGTTTTGAGTGGACAGTGACAGACCTTAATTGTAGATGCCTCAAACCAGAATACGTTTTTCAAAAGCATTATACCCTTAAGACGGGTATCCAGCTCCTGTCCTGGAGGGCCATCATAGTTGGTTGATTTCACTGCTCAAACACACCTGCTTCAACTCCCCTGTTTATTTTCAGGTTTAGTGAGTGTGTTTAAGGAGGGGAACTACCAAACTGTGAAAGACACTGACCCTCCAGGACTGACTTTGGACACCCCTGCCCTAAGAAGACCTTAACAGCCAAACTGTCAGGACGCTGGGAGTAACTTTCCCTGTGTGATGTTCGGTGTTCAGTGTAGTGATGGTTAGGATTCAGATGTTCACAATGGCAACACAATTCTTGAGGTTTCTGACCTTTGTGCATCTACTGTACAATCCTGTTAATATATTTAAAGGGAACCAAGCTTCAGGTTTATAGAAAATAAAAACGTTGGAATTCTCATTTTTTCATTTAGAAATCACTGTTTTTAAAATACAGAAGTAGCTGCTCAGTCAGTCTTCTTAACTTTGCGTCCCATCTTAGTTTGGATGTCACGGAAAAGGAAGAAGCCAATGGTTGTAACAGTACAGGTTACTTCTGCTACCCAGAATGCTGTGTCCCATCCATGGTGTTTTGCAATGGTACTGAATGGTAATCCAGAAAGAAAACCTCCAACTAAAAAAAAGAAGTATAATCTTGTATATCATTTTCATTTAGTTCAATTTAGCTGGATTATTCATTTAAAATTGAAATTCTGGAGATCAGTTTTACAACTTGGTTTGGAACCTTACAATTATTAATAATATGACTTTGCAATATCTTACCATTTGCCATCAGGGCAACAATGGCATGTGAAGTCCCACAGTAGTTGGAGGGAGCGCTCTCATTGGCAATGACTCCAAACAGAGCGATTGGTCCATAAGAGGAGAAGCCAAAAATGGCACCAAGAGAAAGGATCCAAACCTGCATTGTGGTTGAATTACATAAATATGTTCAAATTAACAGAAACAAGCTTCAACTGAATTCTTCCTGTTGGTAATCGCTTGTTAGTTGTCCATAAGACAAAGAGTTTAACTCATTCACTTTGTTTAATTTTACAACTTAAATAAAAAAGGTGTTTTCCTTAATGGTGAAATTGCATTTAAAATTATGATGAAATTATATATAAAATACATGAATAATTTAGTAAATACAAAATTGGTTTTACTCATGTCTCTTTGTTATAGTATGTATGCCATAATAAGATATTATTTTAATTCTGACAGAGTCAAAGCCTTGGACCTTGTGTAAACGTAGGGGACTACAATACCCATGAGTACTGATTGGCCCTTGTCCTAAATAAAAGGTCATTTTTAACAGGTGTTGTGATTAACGGTGAAATTACATTTCAAATTTTGCAATATGGCATTCAACTTCAGAGATGCCATGATGTAGAAACCCAAAAGTCAACAAAAGGAAGAGCAAAATTGTATGACCTGCTCACTTTGTTGAATACATATTCTTTAGTTTACACTCTTATGCAAAAGTTTGATCGGTTTACAGGTTCCATTACTGTTTATTTGCTGAATTTAACATGTTAAACACGAAATCTCTGCTATACATTGTACAATATACAGAGAGTGAAGATAACATGGCTTCAGTTTGGCAGTGTAATAATCAGGCAAATAAGGCACATAACATGAAAAACTTAAAAATATAAACTTTAAACTAGTGGTAGTATGTAAGGAAAGTGATGTGTGTGCAAAGAACTCAGCACATGAATAGAAATGACATGAATTTAAATTTACATTTGTCTCCTGTGGAGCAAGTTTTCTTATTTTAATTTAGATAATCAACAAGATGTTGTGTGACCATGTGTATTCAAAATGTTTGCATATCACTGTACTATATTTTCACTGTTTAACGTATAATATACTAAATGTAATCACAGCCTCACTGCAACCCTCACTGTTCTCAGTTGGGTCTCCAAGTGTATCAGATTATACATAAATAAATACAGGATTATTTGACTGAACAGGCTTGTTACTCACATTTGAGCTTTCCTGCGTAACAGTGGTGCGGAAGACGTACATGGAGATGCACATCCCTGCCATCATAAACAGCAGTAGGCCATGACGGGGGTTACCATACGCCCGCAATCCTTGCTAGAGAAGGAAACATACATTTCACAGCATAAAATCCACACTGCCATTGAGAATCTCTCAAAACCCAAATTAGATTGTAAACTCACCCGTGCTACAGCCCTGTCAGACAGATATCCGGCCGCTAAGCTTCCTACCAGACCCCCGATCTCCAAGGCACTCATGTAAGAACTGCCTGTGAAAAATCCAGACTGATTTCACACATTACATCAGAGCCTAATATTACGTTTTTTCTCTTCCGCTAAAATGTGATATAATATTAATTTTAGTATTCATATTTTTTCAAGACAGATTATGAATTATGATTAATTTATTTGGCTAACAATACTGGTTTACTTGTAATAATAAGATATTTTAATCCTGACAGAGTCAAAGCCTTGAACCTTGTTTAAATATAGAGAACTACAATACCCATGAGTGCTGATTGGCCCTTGTCTTGGATGAGGAACAGTTGCCCCCAATCAGTGCAAGCAGTCTTGACTCCAAACACCACCAGATAGCCTAGCGACAGTAACCACAGGTATGGGGATAGGAGGAACTCCTTAAGCGTGCTCTCGTCTTTGCTGGACCCTGGAATGAAGTACAACAGGACAGTTCAAAATATTTAAGGATGAAGCCAGCAATTGTTGAATATGCATTAGAAAGCCTGAGGAAAATGGGTCTTTCAAGACATTGTTCCGAAGAACGGCGTACTTTGATTAAAAAGTTGATTGGCGAGGGGAAAACCTATAAAGAGGTGCAAGAAATTATAGGCTGTTCAGTTAAATGGAGAGAAAAACCAGAGAGATGAGGAAGACAACCATCAAAATGGATCAAAGAATAACCAGAAAGGCTCAGCCACTGATCAGCTCCAGGATGATCAAAGACAGTCTGGATTTACCTGTAAGTACTGTGACAGTTAGAAAACGTCTGTGTGAAGCTAATGTATTTTCAAGAATACCCCGCAAAGTCCCTCTGTTAAAAAAGGCATGTGCAGAAGAGGTTACAATTTGAACACATCAACTTTTTGGGTGAAAGGGCCACAGACAATTTGTGAGACGACCCCCAAACTCTGAATTCAAGCCACAGTACACAGTGAAGACAGTGAAGCATGGTGGTGCAAGCATCATGATCTTGGTATGTTTCTCCTACTATGGTGTTGGGCCTATTTATCGCATCCCAGGGATCGAGGATCAGTTTGCATATGTCAAAATACTTGAAGACGTCATGTTGCTTTATGTTGAAGAGGACGTGCCCTTGAAATGGGTGTTTCAACAAGACAATGACCCCAAACACACTAGTAAACGTGAAAAGTCTTGGTTCCAAACCAACAAATTAATCTTATGGAGTGTCCAGCCCAATCCCCGGACCTTAATCTAATCGAGAACTTGTGGGGTAAGATCAAAAATGCTGTTTCTGAAGCAAAACCAAGAAATGTAAATGAACTGTGGAATGTTGTTAAAGAATCATGGAGTGGAAGAACAGCTGAAAGACGCCATAAGTTGGTGACTTCATGCCACACAGATGTGAAGCAGTTATAAAAAAACTGTGGTCATACAACAAAATATTAGTTTAGTGAGTCACAGAATTGCTAAATCCTAGAAACAAAAATGCTTGTGCAAAATATTTTTGAGTTTGTACAATCAACGGCATACACGGGTATTTTTTGAACACACCCCTTTCAACTAATTGCCCAATTGCACAGCATTAAGAGCGTGCATGGCATGAATGCTGGGTCTTGTTTGTTGTCTGAGAATCTACTGCAACTACTGGTAACTTGTTTGCCATGTAGCAATAAAAATATACTAAAAACCTGTATTATTCTGGTTAGTCACATTGCACTGCTATTATTTTGAACAATACTGTATGTCAAATGCATTGTGCAAGGGCACTGGATAGTATTAAGTAGTTGCAGCCTCACTGAACCATGAATTGCATTTTTAAAAAGTACAGTGTCATAACATTTGTACAATTATTGCTTTAAAGTGGGTGTGAACCCCTGAACCTCAACCAGTATACACACAATATGCAGATCTGCCTAAACTAGCCTGAGGAGTGCTTTTAGCTTTACCTCAGCCATTGGTGTCTTTTTGTTTAATGCCATTTCTGTCTATGCTTGTCTCATGTGAGGGGCACAACAGTACAGAGTCCATTACTCGCATGTGTAAGTGCCCTTTTACACAAAAGAACAAGAATTAGCTTGTACACACACCTTTAACCAGAGTCCAAGAATCCAAGATCAGGCTTTTTTCTCTTGGAGAACAGGCACAAGAAAAGTTAGGGGCGCGTGCTTACACCACACGGCCCCCTGGGATTTTTTGTGGGGGTTTTGGGACTGTTGGGGGTGAATGTGTTTTTGGTTTAGGGGTATTTTGTGTTGGTTAAGGGTGTAGGGGACTAAGTTGGGTTATTTGTGTTTTGTGTGTTTAGAAGATAAATTCGGTGGCTTTGCGGGGGAGGGTTCAGCCATGGCAGTCTGGAGTATTTAGTGAGTTGCTCTGTGTGTGCTACGCCAATTGGGTGTGCGCATATGCTTTGGAGCCCTTTTAAGGGCTTAAATAAAGCGGGCTCTGTCCCATATTGAGCAGTACTCTCTTGTAAAGTCTCCCATCATTTTTCCGCCCACAATTTCACAAGATAATAATCGTCACAATATTGTTGAGAACATGTATACCATGTGGTGCAAAATCATCCATTATCAGGTTAAAAATACAAGTTTCTCGTCAATTGCTTAGTCCAAATGCTTGTAAAGATTAGCAGCAACCAATTTGGGACAAGGCTCAAAGCATATTCTCTAATGGCCTTTTCACCACTGTAACGTGCAGCGTATGAGGCGACAAACATGCTTTTACCTGCTTTGCCCTTCTTTGCACTAGCTTCAATGTTAGGCAGACCAACATCTCTAGGCTCATTGCGGATCACCAACAGGCAGAAGACGGACATGACCACACAGGTCAGGCCAGAGGCGGAGAGTGTCGACCTCCAGCTGTAGCTCTGAGCCAGGAGGGTGGCAATGATTGGACCCAGTCCACCAGCTAGGTTCATACTGCAGGACAGCACTGACCACCAGGTCCCAAACTGAGAGGGCTCGAACCACTGAAAGGAAGAATATGCAGATCATGGATTTGGATGCAGTTTGGCTCATGGAAGCTCAGTCCTGGGCACCCCTGCACATGTTTGTGTGTTCCATACCACAAGAAGCCTGTAAATTAGTGAGAACATTAAATCAAGTCATGAGAAAAAAGAGCAAAAATGTGCATTATGTAGCAAGTCCTGGCCTACTGCACAAATGAATTCTTTCCTGCAGTTTTACTGGTTGGTCCTAAAAGTCTTCTAACTTTTCAATTACCATTGATGAGGTATTCAAGTCTGCTTCTGGCATTAGAAATCTAGGTCTTCTTTTGATCCATCACTCAACTATCAAGCTCATTAATTCAATTACCAAATCAGCTTTTTAAATTCTGTAGCATTGTTCACCTCCATCCATTGTTGCCTAGTATAGATGCCCATACTTCTGGCCCATCTTCAAAATCTTCAGTACATTCAAAATTCTGCTGCTAGGGTCTTTATACAAAAGGTTCTGCTCACATCACCAACATACAACAACACAAGCTACCAGTTCAGTTTCATATCCAGTTTAAAACATTGTTTCTAATCTTCAAAGCTCTCCATAATCTGACCTTCTCATGCTTTACTTTCCTGCTTACTCTGTAAGGTCTACTAGAAGTTATCTTCTGGCATTTCCCTCACACAAGACACTGGAATTGGAATCTCTTTAAATAAATGTAAATGTAAATATAAATTTGAACTAAAGACTCATTTTTTATAAAAGACTACTTTCCCATTGTCAATGTTTTTAAGCAACCATGGAATTGTGGGTTAGCTTGTTGCTACTCCAAAGTAAACAGGCTAGAACAACAACAGAATGTGTAACCTTGTTGACCTTAGCTTGGTTATGCAACCCAAACTACATCCAATCAAGCCTATCAGTACAGCTTTTCACATGCATACACTCTACATTTAGCTACTTTCACAAAAATGTTTGACAATTTCTCAGTTTTTGGGGTTTTGGATAATGTTTCATGAAGTTGCTACAGTCATACCAAAGAACACATTTGTTGGTAAAAATTTGCTAAGTCATCTGATCAAGAACAGTTAAGGGTTTGTTTATGGATCAGGTCATGAGGGTGGCGTTCGTACCTTCCGCAGTACTCTTCCACATGGGGGCCATCCGAGACCCTGGCCGAGTCCATTCAGGAACCAGAGGGCAGAGAACATGGCCACAGTGGAGGACCAGGAGAACAGCACATTGATGCCACCCACCATGAAGAGGCCAATGGAGAAAAGCCATCTTGCACTTATCTGATCAGAGAGCACCCCACTAATGAACTTGCTGATAGCATAGGCCAGTGATTGGCTGCTGGTGATAAGACCTACACAGTACAAAGATAAAACCAGAAATGTTCAGGCCTGTGGAAAAGTCATTATATTTCCAAAAGTGTCTCTAAAAAGTATAAAACAGGAAATGAGAAAACAGCTTTCATATCTTCTCTCAGTTCAGGATGGCCACTAGTGAGCCAGTTATGGTTTAGTTACTATCCATACTGTATATTCAGCATGAGTAACTACTACATAATTTTAGTTAATTTAATTGTAGACAACTCTACAATTTAATTCCACTATAGACTTGTATCTGAGTGCAGAACCTCTACAGCATAATTGTGGTAACTCCAATGAATTCAAAGCTACACTGAAAAAAGTACATGAGGCAAATACCATTGTGTTCTTACCTAAGTCGTCCTTATCCAACTTGATTTCTTGCATTAGTGAAGGCATCACAAATGAAAATGTCTTCCTGTTGAAGTAATACAGCGTATAGCCAACAAACATGGCAAGAAAAATTGTGGTCCGATAGTAGCCATATCCAGACATCCCCATGGTTCTTCTGAATTTTCCACCAACACTGATAAACGAGTCCTCAGCCAAACACTGAGTTAGTGCTCAATCTGAGCAGCACGGAGATATGAACTTTGCATCAGGATCCGATGAACTGCACTGAACCGACAGCATGTGGAGAAAACGCTGTAATCAATAATGAGGTTAATGGTCAACCTGGCGGTGTTCTCTGTCTTAGTGCCACTTTGAAAAGAGCAGTGCAGTAAATTAAAGCAGACTTTCCAATCACCTAAATATCTGTAGACTAAAAAAAATAAATACATGAGTTCCTACACAGTTGTCATCTTTTGATAACTCTGTGCCTGGGAAATGTATATTTTGCTGACGCTCTAAACTTTGCGGTTGTCACAGCAGACAAACTTCAGCTCAAGAGATTAATGATTTACTCTAAAGTCCAGGCTGGCTTTCAGCCTAGCCACAAGATAGGTTTGATCACTGGGGGCATGAAGTTGAGCAGAAGATAGCAAGAATGATAGGACTCATGTAATTGGATGGCCCTAAGTCTTGATCCTAGATCACTGTGATTAAATCCCTCATCAAGTTCCTTTATAGGCTACTGCACTGACTGTCTGAGCTGAATACTTATAGTTTAGACAATCTTACTGCTTGTTTCCCAGTTATTGCAGTTAAGATCATCAACACCTATGTGTGATATGAGACATTTTAATTGGGAATAAAGGTATTGTTAACATTGTGATTAAATATCAATGTTCAAAAATGCTACAAAAAAACACAGGCTTTTATGGGGTGTCCTAATTTTTTTCACGTCATATACGTAAACAGTGGAGGAAATAATTGTTTGACACCTTGCTGATTTTGTAAGTTGGACAAAGAAATGAACAGTATATAATTTTAATGGTAGGTTACAAAAGTATAGGTGTATT
The DNA here is from genome assembly GCA_037576955.1 of Lepidarchus adonis. Lineage (NCBI taxonomy): Eukaryota > Metazoa > Chordata > Actinopteri > Characiformes > Lepidarchidae > Lepidarchus > Lepidarchus adonis. The sequence continues at coordinate 26,846,381 of JBBIGC010000001.1, forward strand.
GTGCCACAAAGTAGATTTCTGAGACTATCAGAAAAAGAGTTGTTGATGCTCATCAAGCTCGAAATGGTTACAAAACGTTCTCTAAAGAGTCTAGAGTCAGACAGTCTGTGTACAAATAGTGGAAGAATCCAGGAGTGCTCGACCAGCTCCAACAGCTAGGTGTGTAATGGTCTGAGAGGTCACAAAGAGACCCGGGGTATCTTCTAAACAACTAAACGCCTCTCTCACTTTAGCAAATGTCAATGTTAATGAGTCCACAATAAGAAAAACACTGAACAACTAAACAACCATTTCATAAAGATCATGGGGATGAATCAGTAGGCTACTGAAAAAAAGTTTTGTTGATTGATGAAACTAAAACAACGTGCTGGATTTCAGCATAAGAATGTTAATGTAAAACATATGGTAGTATATAGTTTGGGCCCATTTTGCTATATCGGCACCAGGACAGCCGGTCATCATTAATGGAACAATGAAACAAGGACAATGTCAAGACATCTCTGTTTATGAACTGAATCTCAAGAAAAAGTGAGATTGAAAGCACACGTCATTATTTTAATATCAGTTAAAGAAGAGTTAAGTGAAGTTTTAGAATAGTTAAGTCAAAGTCCTTACTTTAACCCAATAGAAATGCTGTGAAAGAACCTCAAGTGAGAAATCCACCAACATCCACCAACAATGTCAATTTCCAGGATTGTTCAATAATTACAGGTAATTGTGTTTATCCACTTTTTAGGGCTTGTGTGTGTTTGTTTTAGGTCACAATTATGAAGAAATATAAAGAATCCTAAAGGGTTGTGGGTATGTATGGGAATGGTTAGAATAAAAAAAAATAAAAAAAATGTAATCTGATGAGGGGTAAATTGACAAAATAAATTGTTAGTAAGTGGCTACATTTTAATTTTTTTAAATTTGTATTTACAGTTCATGAGTGGAACAAGTCATTTTCAACACGATGTTTTGAAGACTTTTCCAGAGAAGTTTGCTAACCCAAGAACATGTCCATGTGGGTTTTAAGATGGGCCGTCTGGGACTGGACTCATTTTGTCCTTAGTTTCCACATGGGTTCCTTGGGGGGCAACCTAAATGGGTCACTGATTGAAATAACTACCCATTGTGGCTTTTTGGTCACTTTTCAGAAAACAAGAATGTGGAGGCCATCACATAAGCCTCAGAGTGGATGACCAAGTGTTCTCAACTTTTAGCTTCAATAAACTAATGTCCAAACAAACATAATACACAATAATACACAATAATAATACACAAACATAAAAAGACACTTACGCACCCCTTTTACATCATACATTATTTGCACCTGCTTATTTTGCACTTGTCTTGTCATGTTAAAATATCCTAAATAATGAACTTGATACAATGTCTTACACATACTATTTGCACAAAGCGCGCGCAGCTTTAAAATGTTTTATGTCCCTTTGTTTAGTGTAGACTTTTACAGATTTAGAGGTATTTTTTCATATATTTATAGATATTGCTTAGTGAGCATAATTTACTTTAGGCTTCCATTTAAGCATATTCGCTCTCCTATAATTTTTTACGTATTCTCTCTCTTATACATTTTTACATATTTTATATATTATATTTTACATTTTCTTTATAAATGCACCATGGGAGGGCTGTGTGAAACTGCATTTCAATACAGTGTACTGGGTATATAGTTGTACTGACAATAAACTTCTCTTGAATCTTGAAACATGAATATGCGCCTGAAACACCACGTGACCAGCTCACCTAGTGCAATACTCCCCCCAGTGGCCAGAAATAGGAAAAAATCATTACATTGTGTTTAGAAAGACACTTGGGCTTGCCCAGTTAAAACCCAGCTATTGTATGTGTTAGCCTATATGGGCCATAACAACTGCTCATAAATCTGAAAGTGACTATTTTTCATTGTGAACACACCCTCACACACCAAAACCTCTGCATTTAACCCAATTCATGTGGCAGCGATCAAGGGGAGCAGTGATTCTTCAAGGGTTGGAGATTCTCGTCAAGTGTTGCTCAAAGGTTCCTCAGTTGTGCCCGGTTTGGGACTTGAACCTGCAACCTTCTGATCCCAGCAGAACCACTAGGCCACCTTGCCCAGCTGGAATGCAGGAAGTCCAAGAAAATCTCATTTGGGGCCGATATTTTTGTGCTTCACAAACATACCTGAGAGTGTGAAGAAATCTGAGAATTTTTTTTTGTGAAAAAAAGAAAAGGAAAATTATTCAAAGTAAATAATATAATAAAATCACAGAAATAAAAAATAGGCCTATTCACAAAAAAGATTAGCAAAAATATACAATATACAGTGCCCTCCATAATTATTGGCACCCATTGTTTTGTTCTTTAGCATCTAATAAATTCAGTTGTCTTCCTAATAATATAAGGCCACAATGAAAAAAGAGGAAAATCAATCCATTAATTAAAAGTACATTTATTCAGTGGGAAAAAATCCCACATTAAGAAATAATTATTTTACATTAAATCATGTGTGCCACAATTATTAGCACCCCTGATGTTAATACTTTGCACAACCCCCTTTTGTCAACAAAACATCAACTAATCTTCTCCTGTAATGTTTCACAAGATGGCAGAAAGAAGGATCTTCGACCATTTCTCTTTGCACAATCTCTTGACCTGGGTCCTCTCCTCTGCACTCTCCTCTTCAGCTCACTCAACAGGTTTTCAATGGGGTTGAGGTCCAGGTCCTGAGATGGCCATTGGAGGAGCTTGATTCTATGTCTGGTGAACCATTTCTGTGTAGATTTGGCCACATGTTTAGGGTCAATATGTTGCTGAATCTTCAGCTTTTGGTCGAAGGCCACCAGATTTTGATGTAAAATGTCCTGGTCTTTCAAAGCATTAATGATGCCATGAACCCTAACAAGGTTCCCAGGGTCTCTGGAAGAGAAACAGCCCCACAGCATCACTGATCCTCCTCCATACTTCACAGTGGACATGAGGTGCTTTTCTGCATGCTGTTCCACTAGACCCACTTAAGAGTGTTTGTTCTTAAAAAGCTCCATCTTGGTGTCATCTGACCAAAGCCCATGGTCCCAGTTCAAGCCCCAGTACCACGTAGTGAACTCCAGACATTTGCATTTATGATTATAAGTGAGAAAATGTTCTTTCCGTGCAAACCTCCCAAATAGCTTGTTGAGGGGAGACAGCATCTGATGGTTGTTTTGACAACTTTGTGACCCCAAGATGCTCCATTTATTACAATTCTTTAAAAGCTTTGGAAAACTTTTTATTTCTCCTCACAGCGTGTGGTGACAAAATAACCTTGCGTCCCCATTCAGGCTTGTTTACCACTGTTCCAGTTGTTTTAAATTTCTTAATGATTCCTCTGACAGTAGATATGGGCAGGTGCAGGTGAGTGGCTATTTTCTTGTAGCCATTGCCTGACTTGTGAAGGTCGACACACATCTGCCTTACTTGAATTGTATGTTCCTTTGTCTTTTCCATGTTGAAGAGTGGATAAGAGAAATAGCCTCTTTGTCATGTCATATTTATACCCCAGGGAAACAGGAAGTAATGTATTATTAATAATTAAATGTTCTTAGATACTCTGATCAATCAATCAAGGAATACTTCAATTACATTTATTTCCTATGAATTGTTAGGGGTGCCAGTAATTGTGGAACAGGTGATTTTATGAAAAATAATTATTTCTTAGTCAGGGAATTTTCCCCCTTAAAATTCACTTGAGTTGAAGGTTACATTTTTCTACAATTTTCAGTGTGAGTTTATGAATAATTATGAATGGCACTGTACAGTTGTTTAGTTTGTTGTTGGGCCTTTTCAATAGATCAGACCTTGTCCCCTATGTGTGTATGAATGTTGTATTTAGTGAGAAACGTGTTTCTAAATCTCCTCCATGGAGCTGCCAGCATCTTAACAGCCAATAAGGAGTGAATGTCCACGCAGCCGCTGGAAGTCAGTGTTAGTGACGTCAGTGTTAGTGACCGGGCAGAAGTGAAAGTTCACCGCGCTACTTTATCAGTTTAACAAAGATTAAAGAAGAATCTCTTTCTTCACTGTGAATCCGCGGTTCTGGTGAACTTTCTGATGCGCTACTTCCGTGAAGACGAGAAGTTGAAGTTACCTCTTCATCGGCGAAGCATTTTCCAGCGGCAAAACATTCTTGTCGGTGCGAGGTGCAAGTGTCCAAGTCATCAACGTTGTTCTGGATCTATTACAGTCCCAGTAACTAAAACGATATTGCTGGCCTCTCGTTTCCCAAAGACCAGATGCATCATGGGAAATGTAGTTAACGGCGGTCATTCCCTGCAGCAGTCATCAGCAGAACAACAGCCCTAATACTACATTACCTGCACGTTATGGTTGCCTGCAGTGAAACTGTGTTCTAAGCTTATTATGGCTCTTCTGTAAGGACTAGCAGCATTTTTATTAATTGTAAGCAGTATCTGGAATTGAGCAGTCAAGTGTTGGTATTGAGGCCTAAACTCACTGACCTGGGCAACATGAGTTTAATGTAAACCTCTGACTATAGCGTTGTAGAATAATACAAGATACAAACCTAAATACTGCATATAACATGTATAATATAGTATGATATATGATATAAGACCTTTATTTCAGTTTATTTTTTCCTTTTCACACAACCTTCTACCAGGAACGTGTGGTGGTGCAGTGGGTGGTGGTGTTAGTGCTTCCTCCTCACCACAGAAAGATTCTGGGTTTGGTCACAGGTGCCGTTTTGTGCTCCAGCTTATGATTTTAGTGGGATTTGCCCATGATTGTCAGTCTGTCTGTCTCTGTGTTGGCCTCCTGTCCGGGGTGTACCTGTAATTAGCCCATAGTCGGCTGTAATCATCCCCTGTGACCCGAACTGCGTAAGTGTTTTGGAAAAGAAATGAATTTTTCTTCACATGATTTATGTTATGTGTGTTTGATATGTCATCTCCTTGAGAGAAATCACTTTGCACCAGCCCTTTCTGGTTCTTCGTGTTCTCTTTTTTCCTCTGCAAAATGTGGTATATAGTTTTGTTTGTATTATTATCTATTTTTGCAAATAAATAAAAATATGTATTTAAACACATTCCAACAATTCTAGCCCCTTGTGGCAGTTCTGGGATTATTAGAGAAATTTCGGATGTGATTTGGGGCGAATAAGGAAATGAGATGTGATAAAATGGTTTTTTTGGACAATTTTACCTTTAACATCCTTAAGCAACGTATCATTTTTTCATAAGTTTCTACCTACAAGTGGTCAGACCTCTCAACCACAGCAGATCACATACACAACACACACACTCTAACAGGAACTCTGCTCTTTTTGCAGCTATTTTGCAAACCACTATTTGTTATTAGTATTTCTTATTTTTTTATTTCTTTTTATTGTATCTCATTTTTGAATCTCTCTTACAGTGTTTATCTTGTGTGCTTTTTTGCAATGAAGAACGCATTAACTAAAACTAAATGTGTAACACTAAATTATTATTATATTTTATTTTTTTCTCCATATTTTTTTAATCCTATTTTACCTTATTCTATTTCATTACAACCTTTACCATACTTTTATTTTGTAATTATGTCTGTATGTCTCCATGTGCAGTTGCAGCAAAGTAATTTCCTCCAAGATTAATAACTGTTTCTGATTCTGATTATTTTACACTACAATTTACATCTTTAATACAGTGCCTACAAATAAAGGTGATTGTACTGACATATTAAACCGAGTGTCATATTTTTAAAATAATTGAAATGAATAATTAACAAAAAACAGTCACATGGAAAAGTAAGTACACCTTTACATGTATCACATGTATCAATCCGGTTTTCTAGATAAAGTGCCATTGATTAAAACCTCCTGCAGGTGGAACCTGAAATCCAGACTCTGATGTTCATCATGGTGATGTAGAAATGATTGAAAAACCACTTCTCCAAATAGGTCTGTAATTGTATATATGGTGTACAAATGTTGAAGTATATACCATCTTTAACTATAGGCACTGTATCAAATAAAGTGAAAAGTTTGCTAGTTCAAATAATTTGGAGAAAAAAAACATTTTTTATGAAGATAATTGTTTTTTAAATAAAGCTGCTGCTTGACTGTTATTTTACTGTTTTATTATTTTATTACTGAATTTCTATAGTTATTTTTGAATTTTTTTATTGGTTATTGCACTGTTAAGCCTGGTGAGAAACATCATTTCATTTCAGCTGGTGTATTTCAGTAAATACCATGCGAAATGACAATAAAGCTTATTTTTTATACATATTTTTACTGTTTAAAGCTATAATTTCCAACCAAGTTGAATTTATCAGATTGCTTCTTGGTGTCTGTTGTCATTCTGTTTATAACCCCATCTGCGTTATCATCTTCAAAGGAGGGCTATACATTCCAAAAGTATCCAGACACATGCTCATTACACATTTACATTTACATTTATTAATTTTGCCCAAATCCACTTCCATGTACAGGAACAATCAAGCATTTAGTTCACACATGACAGCACTGATGTAAGAGCTACACAATCCTCTTAGTCAGACAGCAAGTTCTACACCATTCACTACAAGTGGTACATTACTATCTGGGAGCACTAGAAAGAATCCAACACATTCCTCTTCACCGTTAAGCGTAGTACATTAGACAGAGATGGCAGATGTTACAACATAAACTATAGTGGTACATTGTTATCTGAGAGTGGTTGTTATCTCATTAGACAATGCCACAAGAAGTCCAATACATTAAATTCAATACAGATGACAATGTGCTATAACATGATCTATAAGTGGGAACACTTTAAGTGTCTGCTGGGCTTAGATGCTGATGTAGGCATGGAACAGTTGAGTCTTTAGATGCTTCTTGAATGTAGAAACAGACTCTGTAGGTTTGATGTAGCTGGGCAGCTCGTTCCACCAAAGGGCCAAAGGGAGCTGACCCTCCATTGCTTCAGCATCTACTGTTCTGGAGAAGTTGGAATCTGATTCCATTAACAATGTCAGACAATGATGTTGGGTTGTAAGGCTTGGCGTGCAGTCAGTGTGCTAATTTGTGTTTGATGGGGTTGAGGTCCAGGATCTAAGCAAGTCAGGTAAGCTCTTGTAAAACAAACTCAGCAAAAGGTTTATTTACAGACCACACCTTGTGCACAGGGGTCAAGCATAAAAAGGCCTCCACACCAATGTTAAATAGCAAGGAGTTCACCGTTGCTGATTCAACATTACAACCCTTGTGCCAGTGAGATGCAAGCTGCAAAAAAGAATGAGAATATCAGACACACAAGTCTTTAATAAAGAAGCCAATCAATTTGTGCAATAATAGCTTGGGTGTTATAGTCGTGTTAACACTAGAGTTTCTGAACCAAATTCTAGTCCGTTTCTCCAAGCCGTTAGCATCGCAAAAGGCGCTAATGGTCCTGACCCAGTGGGCTGGTCTGAGTACAGAGTAAGGGGAAAATAAGGGGAAAGTAAGAGTATGGGGATATTTTTTGTCAGGTTTGGGAGTTTGAAAAAGTAGCTTTTAATGTATTTTTTTACAGTCTGATTCCTCTTATGTCTAAAGTACCGCAACACTAATATTAGTGAATTTGTCTAAATTACAGTGCAGCCATGACAGTCACAGTTCATCCAATCTCTATAGAAAAACACTGTAGAACTGTGACTCATGGCACACCATTGCATACCTTTGCATACTAGTTAAAGTGGGGTTTGTGATGCAGAGCTAACGTTACTACCCGACCTCAATCAAATTCTCACTGCAATGTTCCTGTGTCTACAGTGTAAGGCTGTACCAAAAGAATGCAGCGAAGAAGGACAAAGACATTATTATTGCCCTTGATTTTGGAAGAAATGCTGAATGGGCAGATGTGTAAAACTTGCTGTGTATTTAGTGCATGTGTCCTGCTCGACTGCAACACAAACACATATTATTGTTATCATTATTATTAGTAGTAGTAGTATTTTTATTATATAACATGGAAGCTAAAATAAAAAATAAATATAGTGAGTAGGTAGTTCATTTCGTTTAGAAAACACAATTAAGGAAATTCAATTAATGGGAATTAATAGAAAATTACATCATAGCCAGATAAGTACGTAATGTGTTAATTCGCTATTAAGGGGGCGTTGTGACGACCTCTGTTCAGTGGTGTTCTTCCGCGGAGGGAGATAGTGCTTCTGAGGACGGCCCCAGGTTTCATAGCGCCGTTCCGAAATCTCTTACCAAAGACCACACCGTTTATAACTGGCTGCTGGTATCTTCTGTGAAGCCCAAGGCCCTACAGACATTTACTTGCTGCGTGGATTTTCTGTAATTCGGTGAGAAAACATGGTGAGTAATGAGGCAACGTCGGCTGCTTGTGAGCTGTCTGTTTGATTGAGGAATTAGACAGTGATTAGACAGCTAATACCTAACTAGCTACACTAGCAAAGCTCCTAGATGCGGCGAGTCTGTTTCGCAACGCAATTAGCACAATTATTCAGTGTTCAGTCTTATTGTTGTTCAATTACAATGTGTTCAGGTGATTAAAATGGTGACACGCCAACGTCGGTGTTGGCGGTCTGCACAAAATATGAACGGCTGTCGTTAGTAACTAATACTGACTACGTCTTATTTAGCATGCTAACATTAGCCGCTAGCTGGCTAACCAGGCGGCAGGTTGACAAAGTATACATGTAATTATTTAAATAGCTTTTAATGGACGTTTAAGCCTGCATAGCCTCTTAAGCTTGTCTAATGCTAATGTTTCACGGTGTAAGCGTGTTGCCTTTAGAAGAAAATGGGTGGGTGAGAGAATCGCAGGTGGTACAAAAATAACTCCGCTGGCTAATGTTAGCTGCTGTGAAAAACCGCAGAGCTGAATTTCATTAGCGAAGTCCCTTCTGGAATTTTCGACCATTCTGAATGAATGTCCGGCTTTACACTACTTTATGATTAAATCAGAGGATGTGCTGACACATGGAGGAGAGGGAATTGCTCACTGGTACACGAGCAAGTTTAAGGGGTGATCTCTAACGAACAGTCCGACTTCAACGCGTTTTGTATGAATGTCGACTGGAGATTTCACCTGCATGTGAGGTGAGCTGCTACAGACTGCTGCCAGCCCCCCAGCCCCCAAAAAACACTGAACCAACGCATCGTCAGTGCTGCAGAGCCCTGACTGACACTGGATCTGCAGTAAAACTGCAGGGAACCAGTAGCTTCATCTGACGAGCACAATATCTGTGTAAAGCTGTTCAAGAATCTAATATGTATCTAATAAGAATCTAGTTAACATTGGTAGCAGGGAACCTCAGGGGATGTATGTATGTATGTATGACCGTCTTCTGTAATAACATTTCTGCTGTATATTTTCAAACAGCGGTGACACTGTCCTCTGCATATGTTAATAACAGCAGGGGAGGCTTTCAACATGTTTCTGCTGTGCACTTATTTGGTTCATGTTTTTTAGTTTCTCCCTACTTGGAACTGGCAACTGTAAGCCCACCCATACTCATTCAGCAAAGCAGGCCCACCCAGCAGTAATTGTAATCATGATAATTACTAGCTGCAGGGTATCTTTGAGTTTATTCACTGAATCTGCAGCGTGCCTGCTCCACATTGGAATGCAACTCGGAGGTCCAGATGACTATTGTTGCATGACAAACATTTGTCCCTTCATGCTCCGCTTGCTCTGGAAATGCTGCCGTCATTAAAATCCTGTTTAAGGCCTTAGACCAAAGCCTGGCATGTCTAAAAGGAGGTATACTTCCCAACTGTATAGATGTCTAGCTGTCTACCGACGGACTACTTCCTGTTTTCATATGTGTTCACCTGCACCACCACAAATGATTATTATGCACTGTTATTACAATTACTATACAAAAATACTACAGGGGGCCATTGAGTCATGTTGGGGTTCCGTTCCCCAAATGCGATGTAACACGGATTCCACTGTAAGTCGTAACTCATGCATTTAATGGTGGCATACAGTATATCTTCTAATAATAGCCTGTCTGTTTTTGAAGCCTGTTTCCATTAAGCACCGGGTTTGAAAGATCGAAATAGAAGCCGGTCTCCATTAGCCAGTGTGTATTAAATGCCAATCTGTAATGATTCACTGCGCTTTCTGTACACTAATCCTCTTTTCGTACCACCTGGGCTCTCCTGCAGTGAATCATTCTGTAAGTACCTTTTCGTATCAAAACGAAGATCAAAAAGATCTCACATGGAGTGGTGTTGTTGGGACCCAGGTTTTCTTGGTTCCATTCAGCACAAAATGACAGTCTCAGCTCTTTCCTGACTCTCTCTGTAACGTTCGTGCTCTTTTACTGATTAAACGAGCTGCTGCTAATACAACAACCACTTAACTTCTACCCAAAACAAACTCTAACTCCACTCCTCTCCTGTCCGCACTGTTCACCTGTTTTCCATCTCTATGAGAAACACACCTCCTCCCGTAACAACGTCAATCATAAACCACATGGTGATGTAGCTTGATTGATTGGAAACGGTCACACACACAATAATATTCAAGCAAAGAAGCTGCACAACATTTTGTGGCTGTAAATACCATCACCATTCCATCTGTGAGGAGAATAATAACCTGCCTCCATTAAACACAACAAGCGTTAGTTTAGACATGACAGCACTGACCAATGTAGTGTGTGATGCAGGAAAACGAGTGGGTAATACAGGCGGAAAAGGGGTGGAAAGAGTTGCTTTCTGGGAGTTGTATTTCGTTAGCGGTGTGAGCGTAAATACATGGATCACATACACAGCAGTAATGAAGTGAAACAATTCCTAACCTTTACTGCAGAGTCTGCCTTACGCTTGGGAGCCATAATGAAGTTCTGAAACAAGCAACACAAATGAGAGTGAATGGCACAACACCACCTCCCTCGTATATTGCAGCATGTATTCGTCCGCTTGATAACTGCTTCTCGCACGAACATTGTTTGTTGCAAACGTGTGCAAAAAAAGGCAGTCAGCAAACATGATCATGAATTGCAGTATATTAGTGAGACGTAACACAAGGACCCCCTGTATTTTGTAATTATAATTTGAAATCTACACTGAAGTATCTGTAGGTAATGTTCATCATATTTTACTGCAAACCTACTCCCTCTGTTGCGTGCAGTTTGTTGTTGGACTGTAAATTTGGATTAGTCTTGTGCAGTCGTTCTGTGTTGCTTGCTTCTACGATCATATTCCTTGCATCAGACATGGCCAGATAAATGAGTTGTTACACCTTTTTTTTAATTTTAGAAAGTTGAACTATTTTTGGACCTTTTGATGAAAAACAGGACTGAAATAATTTAGCTTATGCCCTGAAGTGGTGTACCTTCACTGGTATGATACAGAGACCCATTCCAAATATGACTTCATATGGTTGGTATCTACTGGATCATATTCCAACATGGAGTTCACGATGCCATTATTGTGTCCCTTTAAAGCCTGAGCTGTCAATTAAAGTATTTGGTCTCTGCTGCTCCAAAACGGATGTTACAACCAGCATCACTGCAGGTCATGTGCCATTGCTAGTTAACGTTACACTTGCACTTTGGCCGCATTTCACTTAAAAGCACACCAGGACATGCAAAAAATGTTTTAATGTCTATTAAACAGATTAAACTGAGTAAATTATTATTGGCAGCAGTGCTGCAGAGAAAATGTGACATCCTTTTAGCATTTTGGGGTAGCAGGGCTTTAAATAAAGGTGTATGGTCTTTTAGTGACAAAAAGATGTTACTAACATGAAAGTGGTCATGTTTTCTGTTTTTATTTATTAAAGGGATAATACAAGAGTTGTACACTTGTCTCTTGTACAGTTGATGATTTGTAGTATATTAAGTATGTTTTAGTTGTGTTTATTTTTTCTACAATGGTGCTTGAACGTAGCGATAACAATCCTAATGATCTCAAAACAGCTTCTTGATTATAAATGAGACCAGGTCAGTACAGCATAGGTAGAACTCATTCCGTCCATGTTCTGACAGACAACACGAAAAGCGAGTATAAATGCTAACGTAAAATTATTGTTAAACAGCATGTACTTCACTTTCGAGCTTCGCTCCCTCTGCCCAGCTAGAAAACCTTCCCGAGCGCATGCACGTTTTGTATCTCTCATGTTTCACGCCTCTCTGCACGTTCTCCTCTCCCACCCAGAGAACTCGTTGCACACGCGCATCTGATAATACAAACCGTTTGCACTTTACATACAATAAAATACACTATGTAAATAATCATTTGCTATTATTCAGTACATATATAGTGTGTGTAGTTGTGTATAAATGTGTATATATACTCCTTTTTTTATTTTTTTCTCTTAGTTTTACTTGATCTCTTTCTATTTACTTGATTTCCTATTTCTAATCTGTATGGTCCACGGAGCACATCAGGTTACATTTCACTGCTAGTCATACTTGTATAACCTAGTATGTGACAAATAAAGCATCTTGAATTTTTAGTACTTGACTAACCACTGAGAGAAGAGAAACTGTGGATCACTCAATTTCAGAGACCTTCATTGGAGGCGAATGAATTCGTTCCATAGAAAAACAGCACTTGTTCTGGTATTTGGCAGTGGTTTGGATATTGAATAAAATTATCTGCAAAAATGCCACAAGTCCATTACCACAAAAGGTAGCAGAACCACAAACTTGTTTTATCACCTGAAAATCCATCCACTGCAATAAGAAGAATGCCTCAAACCTTGTACATCCACATCTCCACCTACACCAAATAAAACCGAACCAGCCCAGAAGCAATTCGCTCTGGCTGCTTCATTGGCTAAATCAGTCCCATATGAGGAAATTATTGGAAAATGGAACAAGGTCAACACCGCTTTAACAAAACATTTCTTTAAAAAATCCCAGATTCAGCCAAATCCCATCTGAAAGGTAATGAAGTTACATGCCACCGGGCATCACTCAAGCCAGAAGCTGTAGACAGACAGGCTTGTGATTTTGGCACAAAACCTCTAAAGGACTTGTTACTGATTGCTTATAAATTGCTTATTGACTATAAAGTTGCAATTTCCCAATTTAAATGAAGACTTTCCTGTGTTAAAGAGTTTGTTATATTAAACTGGTTTAAAATAGTCTTTGCTATGTTAATATCTGGTATAAAATAGTTATTTGTTAAATTTTAGTTAAAAAATAAAGTTTGCTGTATTATACTTTGATTTTAAAATGAAAGCTTTTACCATGTTAAACTTTGGCTAAATTCATTATATTGCTGTCATTTTATACAATATAGGGCGAAATTGAACATTTATACAGTGAATTAGAGGAAATTTCAAGGTCTCGAGATATAGATTGTGTATTGCGATATAGCTTTATGCCGTATTACCCAGCCGTAGATACCAGCGCAGCAAACAGCTGATCAAGGTGTTTGTACCATGCGTCATGGTTAAAGAAAAGAAGGGAAAACTAACAGATAGGACTGTCCTCAAAATATCAATACTTTTTGGTAGAGTAGTCACAGTCCCAAAGTGTCTTCATTTGTAAAACTGGTAGACTGGCAAATTTCTGAAGTCTTTCAAATTACGTTGTAACCCTTTCCAGCTATATTCAAATCAACAATTCTTGACTGTATAGCCTCTGAAAGCTCTTTGTGGCATGGCTCACACATTCTTCTCAAATTCTCCTTGTCAAAGTGTTTGAGTGGTTATTAGTCAAAGTAACTCTGGTCTACACCTCCAAAGCCATTTTCTTAACAAGCTTCCTGGTCGCTCCAATTTTTTTTAGTTTATTATCTCAAGGGTTCACATACTTTTTCCACTAGCAATATGAGTTGTTTATTAAAAATTGTCTTTACTGAGAACAACCATAATGTGTTCTTATTATTTTAGGCAAATTATATTTGTCAATACCCTCGATTTGGACGAAGATCCGACCAAATTTTATGTCAATTTAATGCAGAAAATCATGACATTCCAAAAGGTTCACATACTTTTCTTGCCACTGTACACACTATACTAAATCGGTAAGATGTTTGCAGTGCAAGATACAGAAATATGTACAAAGCATTTAAGGGTCTGCAGGGGTTAGAAGGAGACTACATCCTCTCTGAGATTAACTAGTGTTAATGGTTAAGTGACCACTGAACAATTATGTGTTGTTGATGTGTATGGCTGGGAGGAAAAGAGAAAACCACTTCTCATAAAGTTACTGCTCATCTGTAGGTTGTGAAAGTTGACCTGGACAAGTCAGAAGGCTACTGGGGAAAATGTTTTGTGATGATGCCAAATAAAGAACATTTTAATTTGTATGTGAAGTACAATGTTCTAAACTAAAGTTATAGCAAAATAAGGAAAAATGGTAATTAGTCAAACCTCTTTAGCTCGCCCCTATTGGTCTGGGCCCAAAATTTGTCGAGAGGCAGGGTTGGTGACCTGGTTAAAATGCTTCATCAGCCACAAGTGTTTTTTTTTTGTTTGTTTTTTTTGTTTTTTTTCCCCCAATTCTGTTTATTGACAAAAAAATGCAATACAATACATTCCCTTACAGAAATAACATTTTACTTTTCATCCTTTTTCTAAATAAATTTGTCGGCTCATCCCAACCACCTTGCATAGATATAACCGTAACTGGCTTGCGTTCAATCAGGTAATAACTCTAAATCCGCAAAATAAGAAATAAAAGGTTGCCATTTATGGAAAATTTTGACTGTACATCCTCTTAACGTGTATTTAAACTTTTTCAAGTTTTAAGAAAAACATGATGTCTTTGAGCCACCGGGAGATGGGAGGACATTTAGCAGATTTCCAATGTATCAGTAATAAACGTCTAGCTAACAGGGATGTGAAAGCTATAATATCCTT
>JBBIGC010000001.1:26882064-26892569 GCA_037576955.1 Lepidarchus adonis
TACTAAAACATACAGGGTAGAACTAAACAGAGTCATCAAAAAGTACAATGGTAACAAAAGAAACAACAAATGTAAACCGTGTTTTTTGAGATGAGAAGTGTCATAAGTTATATTAAAAATATTATATTATATTATATAATATATATTATTATTCTTTATTAAGCTTTATTTATTACACACGTGACGTCATCAGCACCCCCACATTGTCCAAATCGCATCAAAATAGTCTCGTTCGTTAGTGCTATGTTTGTGCAGTAAAAATAAACATTTTTGATGGTATAATTGTTTTTATATATTAAGATTTTCTACCCAGTTATATAACCCAGCCCTCCCACATCGTCCAAATCTCATCAAAATAGTCTCATTGGGTAGTGCTGGTTTGTGCCGTAAGTTTATTTATTAAGCTTTATTTATTACACACGTCACATAACTCAGCCATCCCACCCCCCCTCCACACACACACACACACACACACACACACACAAACATCCTCCGTTTGTGCTGCAACAATAAATGTTTGTGCTGGTAAGGGTTTTCAATTTCTCCTAATTTGTAATTGTGAACTACAGTCTCTAGTTTACAGTAGAATTCGTTACAGGTGGTGTTAACGCCGAAAGTGGTTACACTCAATTAGTAAGCACACCTTGAATTACAAACTAAGCACAAACAGTTGACATTATTCTAGTGAGATGTGGACTAATTGGGGCTGATTGCATCGAAATATGTAACATATAAAGTATATCTTAGGAACTAAAAATTAAGTACAAATGGGTTGACTGGGTGACCTTAAGGCTTTATAAATGATAAAGCTATAGCAGCACTTTTTTTGTATGGCACAAATCAGCACAAACGTAGCACTAACGATTGAGACTATTTTGACAAGATTTGGACACTGACAGTAGACAATTAAATGATTAAATAAATGTAAAGCTTAATAATGGGGGGGGGCGTCACATGTATAATAAATAAAGCTTAATAAATAAAACTGTATAGCACAAATATATAGCAGCACAAACATTTATTTTTACGGCACAAATCAGCACAAACGTAGCACTAACAAATGAGACTATTTTGACTAGATTTGGACAATGTGGGGGCGCTGGTGACGTCAGGTGTGTGTAATAAATAAAGCTTAATAATTAAATAACAAAACACAAACCAGCACAAACGTAGTACTAACGAATGAGGCTATTTTGAGTAGATTTGGTTGATGTGGTCATCGTCTAAATATTAATACTATAATATCTCCGAAATGAAAGCAGCACAAACAATATGAACTTTTGCCCTTTATAAAAACATGTTAATATCTCAGAAACTATACGAGATAACAGCGATTTAACTAACGAACCAGTCTCGTTTCACGTTCATATTCGATTGTAGGGGGGCTGGATTACGCAATTGTCTGGAAAAAACTGCTAATATCTCCGAAATGAAAGCAGCACAAATCTTACTTTTTATGGCACAAACCAGCACAAATGTAGCACTAACGAACGGCAGTGCTCTCTTTACTTTTTGCATGACTGGGGGGGGCAGCTTCACAGAGGTATATATTAGCTGTTCTCTTGTCAGGCTTGTTTAAAGGAACATAATCAGTTTCCACTGCTTTCTACTTACCCCAAATGCATTTAAGTATCCATAATATTGTGTCCAACTTTTGCTTGTTTAGCGGTCTGAAGTATAAGGCTTGCTGCACTGGACTATCCTAGTCTCATTAGTAACTTTTAACTGGCAATCTTTTATTTTTCTACTAAATAATAGTAAATTAAAGCATGATCATGAGTCAGTGGGTCTAGGTGTTGACATTACATTAGTCTGTACAGGTAAATGCAAGTTTAATTGCTCAAGTGTGTGGCTAAATAACTGAACATTTGTACAAGAAATGCATAAAATTTCTTACATTTTCCTATGGATCAATAAAGTGTCTAACAAGTGAAAAGTAATATTTTTATAAATTCATCTCTGAACAGTGATGAATTTGCTCAAATTAAAGACGACCTAAAGGATGGTAGTGTTGCTTGCTCCAAGTCAAAGGTCTCCAATCTTTTTTGTGACCAGTTTAATATCAGACAATATATTAGAGGACCTGCTATTAAGTTGTTGCGGATAAAAATAAAATGTTACAACCAACACACACACTGTGGTATTTTTGTAAATATAATAATAAATGTGAATTCACTGTGTAATTTTGTAACTTTTATTAGCAGTATCTTTCTGAAATGCGCCAACAACGATCAGAGTAACGTTGTCCTCTGCCCCTCATGCGTTCTGGTCACTATGGTAACGTGTAAACTGTCCTTTCAGAATAAGTTTTCAGTGCTGTTGTGGTGATCTCAGGGTTTTCTGCCTTGACTTTCATCCAGAATACCGGCAAAGTTGAGTCTCTAACATACTTAAATGCTATGGATTGAGATCATATTAAAAAAAAAAATTGTATGACCCGGTACCGGCCTGCAGCCCAATTTTAAATGCTCCACTGCCCGGCAAGACATTTTTTCCAAGTTTTAATGTTTCAACCATGATATTGACAGAAAAACACCAAATTTATTGTGGCTTACAAAAATTTAATCTGTTTTTATTGGATTTTCCTGGGGAATTGTCTCAATGTTGCAGCCCTTTTAGTAATCGTAATTTGTTTATATAATTTGTCTATATTTGGTGTCTCTTTGCTCAGTATGTGTAATTGGATAATTGGGTTTATACGGTTGTTTGTTTACGTATTAGTAATATAGTTCAAACTGGGCAACAATAGCAGTTCTGTCTTCTGCTGTCTATCAGATCACACCAGTTCTTAATGTGGAAGTATGTGTAGAAGAGAAAATAATGCCAGTACAGTTTAATTGCTGCTGGATGCAGTCCCCTGCCCTGTGTTCAGAGTCATTGGCTGTGCAACGCACACTCCTGTGGGCCGGTTGCCTGCACCGTGGTCTCTGTGGTTACGGTGTCTCCACAGTGCTTTCTTCTCATGTCACAGTGGATTAAGGGGCCACGATTGAGGATTGAGGCGCCAGGAGTGACATGGAGCTCTGCTCGGATTGGACAGCTGCAGGGTGGGGCAGGGTGAGAGGGTTCTGTGGTGGGCTGAGATGTCTGCAGACCCTGCCTATCTCAGCCCGCCATGCTGGGGTCTCATTGTTGTCCTGATTTCTCTCCTTTTGTTCCTTATTGAAAATAATAAAGGAGGGTGCACTGAATGATTGAAATTTAATGCGTTAGGTTGAAATGTTGCTGCACTATTGGATTTATGCTTTTGGTAGTATAATATAGCACATTGATAAATCTGTATTGGCAAGTTACCTGTACTGATTTGGGGCACTCTACCTGCAATAAAGATCTGTAATCTAAATCAGATGAAGTGTGTAAATGGAATTTGTGGGCTACTTTTAAATATAGAAATAAAAAATGGGTAAATAAGGAACTTTAGACATTTAGGAAATTATATTTTCCTGACTACATTTGCAAATGTATGTGTGTACATAGTGTGTGTAGGTATGGAGGGTGTGTGTTTGAGGATCGAAGGCAAGTACCTCTGCGGAGCTCTTTCATGGTCTGGAATGTGTGTGAATTGAGAAGGCCAGGCATGTAACAGGTCTTTGTGCCTGTTTTGCAGCATCTTAAAGCACAGAGAGACAGGTCACACTCACACTGTTGCAGGCTGTACCATGTAAGAAGTTTTCCTAAATGATCATTTTAATGGGCTAATATAAGCGAATCAGGATAATTAAACATGACTAATTGTACAACAAACTGATATTGCATTAAAGACTTTAAAATTCAGATTGCTTACTGCTTTTCTGTACAGCTTTTTGACTTTGCCTCTCTTGTTGCTTATGCACATTTGACCAATATTTCAGCTTGTTTTTTAAAGTCTTTACAGGAACAGTGCAAAATTATTTCAAGTAATATATTCCTGAAATGTTTTGCTTTAGTAGTGGTAGGGATATATCAAAACCTATTTACACAGAGATTGTAAATAGTGATTGTGCCCATTTTCAGTAGCACTGAAACATTTAACAATTAAACCTTTAACCTTTGTCTTGGGTTAAGAGCCTTGAGGGCTTTTACCATAAAGCACATAAACATGGCCCTAGCAAATGTTTGGCTAACTATGTATTTCTGGTGTTAATTAAAATACTTGTCTTCGTTCATTCCACTCTGTCTGCACTGCTTGTGTGAACATGAGACTTACTTTAGATTGGATTATCCTCCTCCTGACTTTTGAATGTGAGCATAAGAGGCTTTTGAACAACTGCACTGCCTCAGTAGGTCTTTTACTACAGTAGATTTATTTGTGGGTTTTTAACATTTTAGTCATGTTTACCTGCATACCTTTGAATGCAACATTGCTGTTTGTTTGGGGTATGTCTGTCTTGGAAAATAAAGTGAAAGATGGTATAGAAAAAGGCAAAATTATCACTATGAAGAATATCAAACAATTTGTAAAATGTATCAGAGCTGAAAATGTAACATAACTACAAAATAACCCCCCCCCCCCCCAACGGACTCCCTCATATATATCTTATATCAATTTATGAATGTTGTAACTTCATTAGTGTTATTGTGTTAGATATATTTGTTTGACGGTTGCTTAGGGGAAGCGGAAATGAGATGTGCTAAAAGTAAAAGGTTATGTTATGCTAGTTAAGCCGACAGCCAGAGAAAGACGATTAAAGGGGCCATTATTTGCCATCAGTGTACACAATTTATCTTTTGTAAAGAACTTTCATTTTTCATAATCTGACGACCTGTCCATTTTGAACGGAGAATTTGCTACAATGAAAACTGTAAGGTTCATTGCTATGTGAAGTGAAACATTACTGACAGTAAACAATATTGTGTAATTGATATTTGCTATTTTTTTTACTATTACAGTGACAAGAAAATACACTATTTTAAAATATATTAATGATGTTGCAATATTTTCAGACTTTTGTAAAAACAGCTGTGAAAATCATTTGCCCGTTCAGGAAAGCTGCCTTTTTGAAGGTGATTAATTGGAGCGACATCCTAGATTCTTTTTAAATTCCTTTTTAAAGCTCCTTGATGCAGAAAAATATTATCAGACAAAGTTTCTTCTTTCATAAAATAATAAGCCTTTATCTTGGTTCTAACACGGGGGTGATGGGAGTGGTGCATTTCTCCCCCCTTTCTTGCATGGATGGGATTGCAAAGAGCATTTTGTTCAACACGTGGCACATTCTGTTCTTTTTGCTCTGGTAGGAAATATTGTGCTTTGGTGGGCGGCCCTGGAGATGTTTTATTAGCAAAAATACTGCATTTCCAGCTTGTTATAGCTGCTCAACATTTGATAGGTGAGCAATGATGAATTTACCGCCATTGAAATTCTGCCATGAACACTTTGTACGAAAGGAATTAACAAAAGTTATTGCCGTGATGGATGCAAATTTCTTTTTTTTGTACTCACCAGTCAGTGAATGCAACTTTCGTTTACCATTTTCTTTATCTGATTCAACTCAGTGGATGCTACCAACAACAAGAACTCACTTCCAGTATTAGAAGGCTGTGCACGCCTCTCACTGCTGATTTCTCTTGTGTTTGTCTGCTGTTTTGTTTGAAAGTTTGTTCTCTGTTTGTGTTTAACTTTTCTCTGTTTGAACTTTATGGACACATGCTGCAACTCCTCCCTTCAATTTGGACTGGATTACACTCACCTGAGTTAGCTTGTTTAGCGCTGGCTAGCCTGCGTAAGCTCAGTAGTAGCTCTCTGATGCTGCTTGCTACCCTCTGTCTGCTAGCTCTGTCTTTCCCATGCAGGGGAACCATTGGGCAGCCGTAGCCCAATGGTTAGAGAAGTGGGTTTGTGACCGAAGGGTTGCAGGTTCGAATCTCAGCTGAAGTGTCCTTGAGCAAGGCACCTAACCCCCTACTGCTCACAATGTACGTCGCTCTGGATAAGAGTGTCTGCCAAATGCTGTAAATGTAAATCCTCCCTGCTCCCTATTGATGTTGCAGGTGAGCGAGTCTCCCCAATCTCTCTCCTACTCTGTTGCCAGTTTTCTCCTCGTTTTTTACTCCTGCAGTAATGTTGATACTGGGTTGGCAGAGTTCTGGGTAAGGCAGTACAGTTGCCGTGTTTCAGTGGCAGCAGTAGCCGACTGAGCACATTCTAGTGTGAACACGGCCCCAAATCTGGTGACCTATAGATGTAGAAATGCAGACACGGGACACGTGCATTGTGGCAAGGGCTAGAGGCGAGGTTGGCAGATTAATGAGGTGAATAACATAGGAAATCTGTCCTGCAGCCTTTAGGATGAGAGGCGACGTTGGCAAGCTAGCAGGGTTTGACTGTACATGTAATATGATCTCCCAGTGTTGCAATAACTGTAGCTAGTCCAATTCTTTGGAATTACCTTTTTTGTTTGTTTGTTTGTTTTCCCATCCTCTGAAGTGTACTGTATTAGCCAAGAATAGAGACAGACAGTGGAGGTTGTGTGTGTGTGTCTCAACTTGCTGAAGTAGGCAAAACATCTGGTGTGTGTGTGGGGCGGGGGTTAAGAGGGAAGTTTTTCCTTTGCTAAAGGGAATGGTATTTGGCAGACATGACTCCCACATCACACACACACACTGCTTTGCCTGAAATAGAGGCTTTGTTTTACACAGGACCCCAAAACTGTTTGTTGTTAGTCTGACACACTTTTTTCATATTTGATCCTTAAAATTATGCCCGTTTGTTAGAATTATGTGTCGTCTTCAGATTTTATACAATTTTGAATGTTTGATTTGATTTGTCTTTTGACAATTTGTTTAACTTTCAACGCTTTTAATGTTCTACACAGATGCACAGACTCGTAAGACTACTAATTTTGTTTTGTATTTTGTCAGCTTTCCAAAAGTGACAATTCTGACCTGCTCCTTTCAACGTTTTAAAGTTACTGTTGAACAAACTTTGCAAAAAATTGTCGAATTTCATTCAATCAAACGAGAACAATGTTTTAATTTAGTTTTCTTAACAGTTTACATTAACTATATTTATGATACTCTATTAATTCCCAACAGAAAATTAATCTTTGCATTTTGCCCACCTGGGGCAGTGAGCACACCTACCTGGAGCAGTGGCCAGCAGCTGTGAAGCAAATGCCATGCTCAAGCCCATTTCAACCTGGTGCCTGGCATCATAAAGCCTGACTGGCACTTGTCATAGAATAGCAGAATTGGCAAGTCCACCACTGGCATCCACAGATGAGAGCAGGTTAACCCTGAGCACATGTCACAGAAGTGAAAGGATCAGGAGATGCCATGGAGAATGTTATGCTGCCTGAAATGACAGAGTGAGACCCTGCTCTGGGGTCGGGGGAGACCCTGCTCTGGTGCAAGACCAAGCCTGGCCTTGTGGTGAGCTTATCCAGGCAGTTCCAGGAGGATGAGTTAATAACATTTAACTGGCCTCCACACTCACCTGACCTACCAGTGTGTCCAAACTTTTGATTGGTAGTGTACATCCAATAGAACATCTTTGGGGCATTATATTTCAGTCTGTCCGAAGCCGCCTGGTTGAACCTTGGATTGTCCAAGATCTCAGGGATGCCTTGGTCCACATCTGGGAGGACACCACCTGTCATCTCATTAGGAGCATGTTCTGATGTCAAGCATAGGTGGGGTTGCCATACAAACTATGGAGTACCATTTTTGACTTGCTGCAATTAAATTTTGGCCAAATGGACTGCCCTGCCACAATTTTTTTCACTTTGATTTTTGGGGTGTCAATAAATTCAGCCTCTGTAGGTTGATCATTTTCATAAAACAGTATGGTGTCTTTTTGTTCCCAGCACAGTACTCCATCCATGTCAGTATACATATTACTTTTTTGAGCATTGTATATACTTTGTCCTTCAGAGGAAATATTTTAACCTTTAAAAAGTGCGCTCTATTGTATTTGGGATGGACACATTGTTCTTTGATTTTTACCTTTGCTCCTCAGTGTAAAATTTTAAAACCAAACAATTTAGACATGATTAAAGAGTTATATGTATACATTTTAGTTTTACCATAGACATTACATCACCTTTTATACATAGTCCTCCTCATTTCAAGGCACCAATAATGTTTGGGACAATTGGCTTTACAGGTTTTTGTGATTACTCTGGTGTGGTTCATTGCGTTGTTAGTACAGGGATAAAATGCCTAGGCTTGCTTCTACCATTTGGAGTCTTTAGTTGTCATTGTTTAGCATGATGAGAAAAGCTACGACAATGAAAGTCAAGGAAACATTTCTGAGGCTGAAAAACAAGAATGAAACTGAGACATCGAATTTGGATTGCCAAAATTGAACTGTGATGAAATTAAGAGGAAGACCCCACTGGTGAGAAGGAATTAGTAGGTTAAGGTACACCTCCATTACTGATGACTACAATATAACAAAGAAAAATCCTATAAACTTATGCCAATAGATCAGCCCTAAAGAGGTATGTATGTTTTTGTCAGACACTGCTAGACTTCATTAATAGAAATTCAGAGGCAATGACACGATCCAAACCACTAGTTGGCCACGAAAACAAGATGGCCAGATTGCATTAGTGAAAATATACTGTTCTGAAAATAATAAGACAATTAGGTTGATGGCATGAGGAAAGCCTGGAGACCAAAAGGAATCTGTTAAAACATGGTGGTTGGTTGTTATGGCTTGGGCATCACCAGAGAAGATACTCAGCACCTGGTGATCTCTATGAATCACAGACTTCAAGAAGTCATTGCATGCAAGAGATTATGCAACAAAGTATTAAATTTGAGTGCTTTAATACACTTAACGTTTCTTTGTCCCAAATGTTATGGTGCCCTGAAATGAGCTATGTATAAAATGTGTTCTAAAGCCTACATGGTAAAAAATAACTTTAAACATTACAAACTTTAATTTGATCACTTCTGAATAGTTTGAAAAAGAAAAATTACATTGTGGAGCACAGAGGTAAATAAAACAAATGTCTTTCTCCCAAGCATTATGCAGGGCACTGTAATGTGTGGTAAATGGAATTTTGCAATAGTTGCCAGAAAGGAATGTGTGTGTGGGTGGGGCATGGCTTGGTCAATTCTTCTTTAATGCATTGTTGAGTATTTTTTGGAAACAGAGCTACTAAGCAGTTGTCCTGAGCGTGGGAATATGAAGCTTTCAGTTTGAAGGGGTTGGGGTGGGAATTGGCTACTATTTAAAATTCTTTCTTTTAAGAGAATGGTGCTGTTATTTAACATTCTGCATTGTGTTCATAGGAGATAAAAGCCCTGTGGTGTTGCTAAAAAGCTCAAAGAATATAGATCAGGATTGATAAGGGAACTGTTAAAATATCATATACACAAGCAGATTTGTTAATGGCATCAATATCAATAAATGTCAATAATGTTTCTGACCCTTATTGATGTCTTTGTATGATTTTAAAGTAAATTTTACATGGCTTTCTATTTTTTTTGTGGTTTGGATTAGTAGACACACAACAGTTTTTCATAAAATGCAATTAAAGAATTTTCTTGAATTTTTATTCAGTTAATAAAAGTTCAAATAAAATATTTTCAATGTTTTCACTGATCAACTTAAATATATATTGCAAAAATTAACAAATTTATAGTTTGGCTCAAAAGAAGTTCACAAAACCAAATATGAGTGAATTGTTGATTGAATAAGCTTTTTTGAAATCTTCCATGTAAAGCAGATGACCTGTTAAGTACAGGAGTTGTGCACTTTGTCCACCACTAGTAGATAACAAGCCTATTTAAACTTCAGTAATTATATTTTATATAATTTTATATATATATAATTGTTTTATTTAAAAAGTGTTCCTCTTTCCTGCCAAAAGTTTTGGAGTTAGTCAAGTTTAAAAATGAACTTAAATGAGAAGCTGAAACTATTTTAGCATGGTGTTCCAGAATCACCTAAACACTTCTTACAGAGCATGATAAATGCATTGGTCAGCATTGTTTTAAAAAAAAATCTGATATTTCGTATGCATCAAGTTTGAGAGATTTGGTATCAAGTTTCAGATTTTTTGGCAAGTTTGTTTTACATCAGAAGTTTGTGTAGGGTTCAAGTACTCAGAGTATGCTTGCATGTTTGTGCACTCGCCTTTAAACTTCCTAAGTGCTGAATGTTCTCTCTACTGAATATGACCTGTGTGTTGACGTCAGTAGGAGCTCACACACTGATCACACATTTGTAACATTATACCTCCTCAGAGTGAAAGTGCGTGTGATCAAGCTAAAAATGTCTTCATACTCTAAGGACCTGTGTTTGTGTGTGAGTGAGGGAGAGCCATGCAAGTCTGACTGAATGGTTCATTCAAGATCAGTTCCACCCTTCTGTTATGCCCTTATATGTAGTTGCTCACTGTAATAAGCACAGCGGTCCCCAACCTTTTTTGTGCTACGGACCGGTTTAGTGTCGGACAATATTTTTAGACCGTGGTTTAAGGTGTCGCAGAAAAAAACAACAAAATAAAATAATACGACCAACACAAAAACTGTGGTATTTTGTAAATATAATAATAAATGTGAATCCACTGTGT
>JBBIGC010000001.1:26989754-27006307 GCA_037576955.1 Lepidarchus adonis
CACACACACACACACACACAGACACAAACAGACACAAACAGTCACACACACAGACACACACACACACACACACACACACACACACTCACACATAACTAGACTACATCTTTGGGTTACGGGTGGCACAGGAAGTGATGTGACATGTTCTATATTAAATGACAGGAAATGCTATTCTTCAGGATTCTTGGCCAGTGATTGTTGTGTGTATGCGAGTGACATCATCATGGGACTGATGGTCCATGTTCTATTCTAGAATGTTCTGTTCTAATTGAGGATGTTCTATGGGTGGCCCTGGTACTGTTACTGAATGAGGTCATCAGAAGGTGCCAGGGTGTTGTGTGTTTTGTTTTGTTTTCTTTACACTGATGCTATCAGGGGTGGAGGGCAGGTATTTATGTGTAGAATGCTTGTGTGTTGGTATGATGGTCTTTCTTCGCTCTGAAGGCCGTGGTTGATGCTGATGGTTGCTACTATATCCAAATTGTATTGTGTTTCTCCATCCTAAGAACTGAAGCTCTTAAATCAGGATTCATGTCTAATCGTGTACTAAAGGTTTTAAACACTTTAAATAAATACTCCAGCGCAACTACAGTCGTTATTTGTACAGTAGTCATTTAGCAGGAAGGTATCTTAATAAAGCTGCTGTTAACACAACCCTGAACTGAGACAAGGGATTCAGGCAGGAAGGTTTGAAAAGTGTTCGAAAACATATTAATATAACATTTACTTGCAGAATTCAGCAACTGTCCAATAACTTCTATTGTATACATATAGCTATGTTCAGAGAAATGCCTTCACTTCTTTGTGCATGGTAACCATGGGCTACAGATGTGGGAGATAATTTTTAAGGCAATCTAGCTATGACTCAAGAAGCAGTCAACACTTACCAGCCCCTGATGGCTTCCTCCGGCCTAAACCCTGATCATTATCAGCAACATAATACTGCAACTGCTGTGATTTCTTTGAGACGGAGCTCATTCTGCACCTCTGTGCGGTCTATTTTCCTTGCGAGACGTTTACCTTTTCCGAAACTAATATGTTTATTGACCAAAGTGAAATCCCACTACTGCACATGAGGGCTCTGCCCCAGAGAGGATTACAGTTTTTTTCTCCTTCAATCTAAGAGGCAGGAAGAAGCAATGATGGAGAAGTGGAAGCATTGGCAGAGCTGGGATTGGGTTACCCTTAAAAGCTCTGAGTGGCAGCTCTGAGGCTGGATGATGTTTAAATTGCATAACTGAGAATACTGTTATGGTTTCATATGCTTAACAGAGCCACAGCTTAATGCTGGGGCCCTAACCTGCTTTCTGCGCTCTGACTGTGTTTGTGCATATATATATATATATATATATATATATAGTGCTCAACTTCAGACTCCAATGGAATAAATGTATAATACATAGAATGTAATTGTATACACCATGTTGGAAGCCATTGGAAGCTTAAGACCCCAGTCCTAGGTAAAGTTTCTACCTAAGCCACTCTGCCTTAGATCCCAGGCCAAAGTTCAACACCCATTCAATCTGTAACCAAATTCTTAGCACCAGCTCATCACTTTGAAAACATAGATCCCAAGATCTGTGTCACAAAGCTCACATGTTTGTCCAACATCAGCCATCAGGCTTAATGTTGATATCTATGCCCTAAACCCAAAGGCCACAAAAGCCTTAAATCTGAACTCCAGTCCAGTCTGAGTCTCAGGGAAGTATTGGCCTAGTGGTTGGGGTTGCCCTTGTGAACCAATGACCACAGGTTCACGCCCCAGCCCAAGATCCACTGAGGAACCCTACAGTAACGTACACTCCCACTACCAGGTGCTCAAAGTGGTGTGTTAAATGCTAAGGCCACATTTTGTTGTGAAGCAGTTGTGCCTGGGTGTGTTCATGATGACAAATAGTCACTTTCACTTCACTTTAAGGCTCATCTACAGCCACAGCTACACCCCAAGCATCAGCCACTTATTCAACCCCAGTCCCTGTGTAGTAATATAGTATAGTGGCTGTCGTTTTGCTCACATTGGCCACCTCAGTTTTTTATCCCATTCTAAATAGAAGTTTATGTATCCTAAAACAAAGTCCATACATTGATTTCTTATTCTCACACATCATGGCCTCATTCTTTAGCTACGTGCCTGATGTAACATCTTACTGCTGTCCTCAACAAAATTTCACTACTAAAAACTTTCAGTCTAAATAATGCCAAACATTTTAGTATTGTCAGTAAATGTGACTCTTTGTGACTCTTTGTCTTTCTCTTGGTTTGTTCAACACTCCCCATCAGAGAGCAAGTGTCTGTGGGAATGGGATGGTTCAAGCTCTGACAGGGCCGTTTAGCCTGGCCACCCCGCTGTGTGAGAGGAATGTTCAGAGACAGGAGGATGTGCTGTAGAGCCTGCCCCACTCCTCATTAGCACTCACCACTACCTGTCACAACACGTTAGCCACACCGCGCTAGCCACAGCATGCTAGCTCCACACCGACTTACTCGCAGCGGGTTAGCTCCAAGCGCATATGCGACAGCACATTAGTTAGAGAGCTGTTCCAACCATGTGTTAGCATGACCCAACTTTGTCAAAGTATTAATGATGCCACACTAGACAGACTGGACGAGCTACATATGTTAGCATGATCGTCAGATCTAATTCGTCACTAGAGTATTCCAGGGACAGGCACTAAGAACTGTGTGCATTTCATGTTGTGATCTTTCAGAGAGAAGGTAATGCAAGGTCACTCAGTATTCACAGGAGAGTTTTAATCAAGCCTGGAAGTTTTCAATCGGAACCCAAATCCATCAAGATTCTTTCTGAACCCAACCTGCTTCCACTACAAGAGACTGGAGACTGAATAGTCAACATTACTAATACTAAGACCTAACCTCCCCATGTGAACTAGCTACAAAGACAGATATCACCAGATCATAAATCAACAAAAACAGCCTTAATGTCAGCTATCCAAATATTAATTCAATTTTAATAAATATATTAATAGATTTCTAAAAGTTTTTGTCTCGAATTTATAGATGCTCATGTGTTGTTTGTTCATGCCCAGTAGACCTTGTTGTACAGTGTAAAAAAATTGTTCACTGATTTTCAAATAATCGATTATCATAATGTAAACATTCAGATTTTTGCTGGGGTATTTTTGCAGTACTACTAGAAATTCAGTGAACTAAATTTTTTTAGACAACACACTTTAAAAAAGTCATAATTACTTAATGTTATAATAAATGTGGGAAATGTGCTATGAAGTGGACAAACAGGACATTTGAACTGTAAGGAGATTGTAAGGGGCATTGATGGATGTGATAGTTATTGACCATGGTTGCAGTGGTAAATGTTTAACACCCAGATGGTGTTAGGCTATGGGTGTAATGCCTGCTGTGGGTAACTGATTTATTTATTTTAGCTATTGTCAGAGAATGTGGCATTGATATGCCCAGCATGCCACCATCATGGAGCTGTGGTGAGCATTTCAGTGTGCAGAAGGGATGCTGTTCTTGAATCATACATCAAAATGTTTGCAATCATGGTTTAAATGCAACATTTGCAAAGCACAAGTGTAGAAGTGTACAACATCAACTCCAGTGGTGGAACTCCAGTGGTGTTTTACTGTTTTGCTAATCAATGACGTACAGTATCTTTACAACATTATTTGAAGGAATATTATTGTTCTCTAATGTAAAAAGCATGCTGTTGTTCACAATCTAGACTTCTCTCATCAGCCACGTGCTGCTTTTCCTCTCCAACCAGTGGCTGGGGTCAAAGGTTACCAGACGACATCCTCTCCCTTCTCCGTTCACAATTAACCTTGACGGCTGCAACTTCCTCTGTTTTTTGCGCTGATTCACTGTCATGTGGGGTCGAATGAAAATTGAAAAAGGAAGCATAAAAGCGTTAGGGCCACACAATGCAGTCGACACTCAATTCACTATCCTCTGTTGGGGATCCCCCACTCAGAATACAAACAGTTAGATCCGGCCCTTTAGGAGGTGTCTGAGAGGGTGTAACGAGTGGCCGCAATCAGTGATTATCACTGCCCTCACCCCTGGAGACTTTCTCATTTAGACAGACAATGTTATTACAGACACATACCACTTTCCTCCTGCCCATGTTTGTTTAACTGGCCCTGCCGTCAGTTATCTTTGTTTGGAGCAAAGTATATTTTCATATATGTGGCAGTTAGCTCTTAGAGGGATGTCGGGGGGGAGGGTGTATGCCATATGTGAGCACATGACTCAAATACTCAAAAATAACCTTTGTCACCATTTAAATTTGACGTCTTTAACGTTCTTTCTGACAGGTACCTTTTACCAAGGGGAGAATTAAGCCATTTTATGAGCCTGGGCCATGAAGACGTAAAGATTTTATAGCTCATCACTATAGGAACAAATCTCTGTATAACCAAAAAATAACTTTACAGAAACAAAAAGCTTCTGAAACAAAAAGATTACTTATCCTTTTTAGTCTTTTTGGAATTTTTCTTCTCCTTCAGTTATTATAAATTTTGGACAACATTTTGGAAGAACTAAGCGGCATTTCTAAATGGAACTGATTTATGCTTCTCTTTGTGTAACAGTTTGGTGAGGCTCCCACATACAGAGATGTTCATGCTCGCATTGGCAAGAACTGAGCATGAGGTTCCGTGTTTCGTTCCTTGCACTTAGGCCCTGTCATTCCTCTTCCTGCCTACACCAGAGCCTGTGTGTCTGTATTATCACATGATAGTTTCTCGTCCAATGTCTTCTTAGGGCTCAAATGTCATGCACATTCATGGTGTCTGTCCTTGTTTTACATGGGCTGAGATTTTTTCTGGAGACTGTCAATCGTTTCACAATATTGTGTTTTGTTGAAAAACCTAAATTCTTTCTAACTATATGCTGACAATTTTTATTTTTCATATGACTGACAATTTGCTTAAAAGGTTGCCATGAAATGGTGAGCCACGGCCCATCTTTACTTGCAGTGTGAAGCCTTTTTCTACACAATCATGATTCCATCAAGTCTTCCCAATTGATCTGTTTATTTGGGAATTATGTGTAAAGTGATTTCTTTGTGCTTTTGTTAATTAAGTAAAAGTTTGAGATCATTTACAAACTGCAGATTTGTTTTTTTGCATTTTACAATAAAATATTTTCCGGAAATAGTGTTTGTATTTTTTATTATAATGTATGAAACTTCAATGGAATACTTAGACAGTGTTAAAGTGTTTTAAAATACAATTCGCACCACAGAAACAAGCTGTAGAAATAGGCCTAAGGCTGCACCCAATATATTATCAACAGTTAATCCAGTCATGACACATAAGGTGCACTTTTGAATAATGTTGATAATTCCTAATTAATATTTCTCTTCAGGTGATGAAGGTGACTTCCCGCTATTCCCTTCTGATGTCCTGGAAGAAGCTGGTGGTGTCCCTGATGGAGACCCCATCCCATTGGTCACTCCTAATGACATCCCTTGCCCAAATCTATTGCGTGAGGGTGACTGTTCTGAGAAACCCTCCAATTTTAGCGCTTCTTTCTGCACACCTGTGTTCCTGGACAGGGAGGAGGAGACATCAGTGACCCCAGACTTTGAAATACGTGAATCAGGTGTTTCTCCTGGCAGCCTAGGTGTCTGGAGCAAAAGGAGACTGGAGGTGGGTGAGCAGTTTGGACCCTACGAGGGAACACCAAGTCCCAGTGATGCTTACCATCCACATGGCTGGGAGGTAGGAAATGTTCTCATTTGCTTGCTGCCCTATTAAACCAATTGTTATGTACACAATGTTCAACACAAAGTGACATTAAGTCAAGTAGGTTTATTGACATTTTAACCATTCAGCCAGAGTTATTCTAAACAACAAACTAATGAAACTGGCCTGGACAAAAAGGATGGTACCCCTAACGTATTATTTTGTTGAACAACCTTTTGAAGCAATCAAAAGGTTGATCATTTGTTTTGAGGATTACAGTTTGCATGTGTGCTAAAATTTTACAGTGAGACAATTCTGTGAAAAACAACGTGCGTGTTTGCATGTGCATAATACAGTTCTGATTTTGTACAGAAGGATGGCCTGGGGAAAGTGTTTCTGGTAGTGGAGGGCCCAAATATTTTGTAACCTTTAGCCAGTGGGAAGGATGAGTGGGATCATTTTCAGTGCTGGTGGCTTTGCTAATGCAACAAGTGGTGTAAACATCTGTGAGAGAGCAAGTTTTTTATTTGTCCCCATTACTCACTATAGAGTCTTATGGTCCAAGATGTTACAATTCCTAAGCCAGGCAGTGTTGCAGCTGCTCAGAATGCTCTCTGTAGTCCCTCTGTATAAAGTGGTGAGGATGGTCGCAATAAGCTCCCCATGGTTTGTGTGGGGCCTTCTTTGCATTGGTGCTGGTATTAAGGATCCATGTGAGGTGAACACCACAAACCTTGGCATGGCACGGCCTGCTGAGCACATCCACTTTGCTGTCTGGTCTGTTGGTCTTTTTGGTTGACTCCTAGTAATTCCTCCTCACCTCAGCTGTGGTCAGACAGCGCACCTTGTCATAGGGGTAGGTGTCTTTTTCGCTGTCATGTTGTTATGCACCTTGAACTGTGTATAGAAATGATTCAGCACATCTGAAAGAGAAATATCACAGTCACAGGCAGGTAGAGACATCCTGGATGGCCTGCCACAAACGCTGTGTGTCCACAGTGTGCTGGAAGTGGCAATGGATTTTCTGAGCAAGTCCCTCCTTCACTGCTCTAATGCTTCATGACAGGTTGACCCTTGCTGTTCTCAGGGCAGACCTGGAAAAGGGAGTGTGCTAATATCATTAAGAGTGAGTGAATGTGAATTGTCATCAGTTAGCATTCAGCAGATGGCCTCATGTTAATTGGAGTCTACCAGTCTAATCGGGGGTTTCTCTTCACTGATAGACAGGTCAAACTACTTCTTTAATACAAGAGTCATCAGTTCCTGATCAGTGTTATCTTTGGTGACACCTCAGCCATTACTTACATAATGGCCTAGCAATCTATTCATTTCAGTGCTAATAGGCTTAATCCCATCAGTCACATTTACAGGACAGTTTATTGGACCATTATTAGACCAATTAGATTGCTGAGTCAGATTCATTCACAAATATCTTACGAAATCTCTTCAGTACTGTTCTGAAGGTATCACAGAACTAGTCAATGACAATGACACACCTGATGACCACCAAAAAGTCAAATTAACACAGTTAGCACAATAAAGGCCCCATATTATGGAAAACCAAAATTTCCTTTTGTTGTCCATATAAAAAATACATGTACATATGTATACACACACACACACACACACACATATATATATATATATATATGCAGCATATATACAATATAAAATATAAGAATATATTATACATTATACAGTAAGCAGTAATCAATACACAGGAGGTGCAGTTACAATACAATATATTGTACATACATATTTTCACACTTTATTGAATTGATTAAATGTTGTTTTTCTTCATAATATTTTTTTAAAGTATTTTAGAAACAAAATATTGTATAATGTAACCTTTACCTTAGTTTACTTGAATACTTATACTCTGAATCATTTCAATTTCTATCTTAAAAATGTCATATATTCTGTTAATTTTCTTTTCTGGGCCTTAGGCTAAAAGTTGAATCTACATCCAAGACATCAGCCTTTTGTTGTAGTGGATGCTGGAACAAAGAAACCGAAGAATTCTTAATCATTCTCTTATTTTATCAGCATCATAAACTATTCCCTCAGCTTCCATTGTGTTCGCCGCATCTTGGCCTGTTCAGTTTTATTTCGCCCTGTCTTTCTCTCCATGGGAGTGTTGTCATGGTTTCAGCGAAGGAATAAAGTGTCCTCAGCCTGCTCTATCCTCGACCTGTCCCAGTGATGTCATGATGCTAAGACGAATGAGAATCCGCTCTTAGCTCAATTAAAGCTGAAGCTCGTAAATCCAGCCTTTAACCAGGGTAAAGACCCTTGCCAGGTCTCAGACCTTCCCCCTAGCCTTCCCTCGTCCTGTCCCATTCACTGCTGGCCCCACTGTCTATCAGACATCAGTCAGTCACTGCACTCAATCGAAGCCAGGGTCACATGACAAGGTCAGAGGTTGAGTGCAGGCTTGGCCAGGGTCAGCCAGGGCTAATTTTGCTTGGCCAAAGGGGTCGCCGGAAGGGTATCAAGCTAATTGAAGATTTAAATAGTCTCTGTGTGGAGTTTATCCTTTATCCAAAGCATCTCAAATCACCTCTTAAATGTTTAAAAATTATTTGTTGTGTGAAAATTGTTAACTATTTCAGGTTATATGTAGAAAACTTTAAAAAGGGGTTATTTGAAGGCAATCTACATATGAAGATTATGACACATGCATAATATTTTCAAATACCATATAATATTTACTGTATAGTACTGTACAGAAGTGAGAAGTCTTTGTCCTATTTATATATGTATTATATATCTATAATTTCTATCTTAAATAAAGCATAATTCTACTGTAATGGAGCATATAAGGTTAGAGCCCTAGTTAAGAACATTACAGATTACATTACACTACAGTGACATGGAAAAATACATTTATAATAAATAATATTATATTATAAAATACATTTAAAAAAAGGATCAGGACATCCACATTTTAATGAAACTGGGAGTATTTCACAAAGCAGTATTTCTGAGTTAGCTAGTACTTAAGCTCAAAGTTGAAGACTGTCCATTAGGAATATCCCCAACAATTTTTCTACATGATTATTTTATCTGGCTAAAGTGAGAAATCCTGTCTGTTGTTAATTAAATATTTCTTCCAAGTGCTGCAACTATTTAGAATTTGCATTTATTACTGTGGAGTGACATCACAGCCAGTGAGTCCAAGAGACCCCAACCAAAACAACAAAATAAAATCATACGACCAACACAAAAACTGTGGTATTTTGTAAATATAATAATAAACGTGAATATATTATGTAACTTTATTAGCATCATCCTCCTGAAATGCGCCAACAACAATCAATAGTAACGTCATACTCTGCCCCTCACACGCTCTGGTCGCTATGGTAACATGTAAACGGTCCTTTCAGAATAAGTTTTCAGTGTTGTTGTGGTGATCTCAGGGTTTCCTGCCATGACTTTCATCCAGAATACCAGCAAAGATGATGTCTCAAACTTACCCACAGTAGATGCTACGGATTGAGATCCTATAAAAAAAAAAAGTTTTAAAATTTTGTACAGCCCGGTTAGAAATGATCCACGGCCCGGTAGCAGTCTGCGGCCTGGTGGTTGGGGACCACTGCTCTACACCATAACATGTCTCCTACCCATCTATTAGGTAACATAACAGAACATACTGTTAATGTTCTCCTACAAGTGTGTAGCACTGACAGTTTGGAAATATGTGGTGGCTTCATGTATCTAAGAAGAAGAACATGCTAGTCTTCAGTTTCCCATTGTTGGTGGTATTGTACCCCTAGTTAGTGGGTAGAACTTCTCAAAATTCTTTTTTTTTTCATCAAGAAATGTGGAATTCTTATTGCATTGGTGGACTATGTTCAGTGTTTCCAATCTTGCCCTTTTCATGCAGAGATGTCTCTGATTTCTCTGAATCTTTTCTCAATATTACATTCTGTAGATGCTGAGAGATCTGAATTCTTGAGAAATGTTCCCTGTGCATTTCAGTTCTGTCACAATTTTGGCACCAAAGGGTGAACAATGTCCCATCCTTGCTCACAGATTTCAAATCTTATTTTAACTTTGCCTTAACTTATCTTGAGTGTGCTGCTGCTGTAAAATGTTAAAATTCTTATTTACAAAAAAGGTGGTTAATAAATCTATTAAAATCATTTTCTTCGTAATTTTGTCAATTAAATTAAGTTTTACTTGAATTGAGTTTTTATTGCATTTTGGAAAAAATCCAACTTTTTTGTGGGGGTTGCAAGAAAAAGGTAGTGCTTAGTTAAGAAGATGAAAAGCAGTGAATAAAAATAGAGAATTTAAATGTAGTAATTAGCAATTTAGTAACATCTGGTTGTTTTCTCAATAAAACATTTTCAGTTACCCTTTGGATTTCAGCCTGTACTCTGTATATTATTAAAAATTATTAATTTAACAATTATTTTTTAAATTGGTACAAACCCCACTTCCAGAAAAGCTGGGACATTTTGTAAAATCCAGTAAAATCAAGAACCTTTTTTTTTTCTTGACCCTTGAACTGACAAAGAAAATAATAATTTTTGAAGTAGCAGCAGAATATGCTAAGTGACAAGATGTACTCATGTGGCTATATTTGTCACATAAGCATGACAGTTTCCCATGTAGTGCCTTCTGAGGACTCCAAGGTCATGCAAATTCATTAATGGTTTTAGGACTAAGGTTTCTCTGGGATCTTTGACAATATTATGTACAATAGATGATGAAAGACCCAAATTCCTGCAATCTTGCATTAAGAAAGGTTCTTTTTAAATTCACTAATGACATTTCTCTCACAACACTTGGCTTTGAATAGGTGATGTTTTTCCTTTTTTACCCATGTTTACCTGTTACCGGTTTACCTGCTTATTGTGAATTATTATTTATATTATATATATGTTATTTTATTCTTATTTTGTTTATTCATTTTCTGAGTGTTGCAGTCATCATAATAAAACGTGTTTTGTTCTATTGTCAGTTAAATATAGGTACAAATGAATTGACATGTTTCTTTGGTCTTTCTGTTTTCTTTTTTTTTTGAATATTTATGTTACATGTTTGTTTTAGTTTTTTTGCTTTTTACAAAATGTTTTTTGCTTGAACAAAAAATCTGATTTTTGTATTGTTCAACTTGTCACGACAGTAAATTGTTTCTTTTTTCTTGTGGAAGTTACATTGTAAGCTTGGTTCTGGTCAAAAGCTCTGCTTGATGTCTGGTTGGTTGCCTGTAATTGTGGCTTCTCTGCTAAAACTTTGCTAAGTGCCTTTGAGAGTTTGACATGTATTTATGAAATGCTGGTTAGCCAGTGCTATATTTATGTTGCTTTTAAATGACTTGCTTTCTTTAGAACTTATTTCTTAAAATCTTTCAGCCTGTGACAGCAGTTAAACATCTGCCTTTTTTGTGCCTTAACTTTAACTTTCAGGCGATAAATCTGTAAGAGTTTTTTAGAGCCAGTCAGAAACCCTGCGTAGGCAAACACTGGTATTTAATATGATTGAATAAGTCTCTGTCTACCATTGGTAGATTTATTGCTCTTTTCCCTGTTGCTCATTTCTCTCTCTCTTTCTTTCTTTCTGTCTGTGTGTGTCTCTCTCTCATTCACTCCCTCTGATTTCCATGTAAGGACAGAAAAGAAGAAAAAAGGTTTCATGAATTTTAATCTACTGATAATTTATTGCATATTTGAATAATATGTATTTAAGCAACTGGGCAGCCTGTGTGTGAGTGTGTGTGTGTGTATGTGTATGTGTGTGTGTGCTTGAGAGAGAGAGAGAGAAAGAGATGTCTGTACATGTGAGAGTGAGAGAGAGAGACAGTGCTTTTGTGTGTGTGTGTGTGTGTGTGTGTGTGTGTGTGAGGGATTGGTTAAGGATGTCATTGCGGCAAGGCTGCAGTGTATCACTATGTTTAATTAGCATGCTGTCAGCAGCTCATAACTCTCCCCATTAAGTAAATAAGTTGTAAAGAATTTATGATGAAGTGCCACATTATTCAGAGAGGATATTCAATGATGACATCGCTGCATTAAATATGGTAAATGCTATTAACCACTACCACTAGCCCCCACCCCCACTGCACACACATACCCTTCCTCTGTCTGCCTCCTTCCCTCTGCCTCTCATTCACTCTCTCTCCCCCCTGAGCATGAAAAGCCGTCAATATGCCAATATGCGAGAGGCTGTTAAAATGAAATTGATTTGGTAAATGTAACTTCGGATAGATCTGTTTGCTTTCATCATCAATTCTGTCTACATCGAGGGGTGATGTCAGTAGCCCAGGGAGCGATAAAGCGCCGGCCCATCTGGAGAGTTTGATGAAAAGTGTGTGTGTGTGTGTGTGGTCATTGTGATGGATAGTCAAAGATTGAGATTTTGTGTGTATGCATACAGAGTGGGTGCATAAACATTTTACATATTAATGTATTAATGTAAAATATAACGTATGACATCATAAAGGTTTTTGATTTTATCCAATATGATGAATCTTAAGGAAGTTTCCTAAAGTTCTCAGGGGCAGCATTATTAGCTAAAGTTTGTATAGGGAAAATCTACATAACTATATACAGAAGATATAAAATACTACACAATACTACACAAGTAGAAATATTCCCTGGACAGGTGCAACATGGTCCTAATGAGACTAATGATATAAGGAATGATATAACTAATAATATAAGGAAGGTAAGAGAGAAGTCTACAGTCACCCAAGGTGCCCAACTCCCTCTGTTTGGTGATTTCTCCACTAGAAAACCAGGATATCATGATATAATGTTGCATCTTTGGCACATTACACATCACTGAAGGAAAAATGAGGGGAACATTGCACCAGGAGATATTAGAAGATCTGACAAGAAAAGGTAAAATGGACATTTAGCAAGGCTACATTCAAAATACTGAATTTTAATTTCTAAAAGAGTAAAAGCATGTGCAGGATCTAGCACTTGAAGATTTATGAAGGATTTGAAACCAATAAAGGGATCCCAGTCATATGCCAAGAGGAACAGGCCAAACAAGCCACTAGGCTGTCAAAAATCGTACTCATCGTGTATCATCTGAATATATCCAGTTTCATTTGGTGAAATATATTTTTGCTTATGCTTTTTTATGGTTTCGTTTTTGTTTTATTTGTAAATCCAAAGTGAAAATTGATTAGGTGTTTAAACTCTGTATTTAATTTAATGTATTTGAATAACTTGTAGCCGCATATTCTGCTCCTACCCACCCTCATTCAACCATACATGGTAAATGAAAATCACCTCATGCATTTTTAAGCTTGTGTGCGCACATAAGTGAGGAGCGTAATAGTGGGTTTGAAAAGGGGGCGAGTAGCCAGAGCTGTTAGATGCATTTTATAAGAAAAACAATTCAATACATGAACAATGAATAGTGTTTTTATTACCTTACCTAGAAGCCAGCCATTGCACTGTTGAACCTGGCCATTGTGCAACCATGTTTTTCAGGACCATGTCAGGGTAACAAATACCTTGCATTTATAGAATGCACATGTTTTCTATTTATGTAAATGCATTCCATTTCATATGGAGCCCTTGCAATTTTAGTGCAGTCAATTTACATTTGAGAGATTGAACAGTGCTACAAATTGCTTTTGATGTTGGCCTGTTTTCTCACAGTGTAAGGGAACTTAATGTACAGTGGAGGAAATAATTTTTCGACCCCTCAGTAATTGTTTAAACGTTTATTTTAACAGTGAGAGATGAAAATCACATTATATAAAATGTGGTCAGTTGAATAAAAATTTATTTGCATTTCATTGAGTGAAATAAGTCTTTGATCTCTTTGCAAAACAAGACTTACTATTTGGTGGCAAAAAAAACCTTGTTAGCAAACACAGTGCTCATACGTTTCTTTTTGCACACATAGCAGGAGGAATTTTGGTTCACCTCTCTTTGCAGATCACCTCTAGATCATCATTCGAGGCTGTCACTTGGCAACTTGGAGCTTCAGCTCATCCCCACAGGTTTTCTATGGGATTAAGGTCTGGAAACTGGCTAAGCCACTCCATGACCTTAATTCACTTCTTCTTGAGCCACTCCTTTGATGTCTTGGTTGCATGCTTTTGGTCATTGTTTTTCTGGAAGACCCATCCACAACCCATTTTCAGTGTCCTTGCACATGGCCTCATTCATCCTCCTGTGAAGTTGCCCTGTGTCCTTAGCAGAGAAACACCCCAAAAGCACAATGTTTCCACCTCCATACTTGACAGTGGGGATGGTGTTCTTGGGGTCATAGTTAGCATCACAACGAGTTGAGTTGAGGCCAAAAGACTTGATTTTGGTCTCATCTGACAACACAGAACCTTTTCCTAAGCACTTTCTGAATCATTGGAAAAATTCTTATGTGCCTTCTTGAGCAAGGGGACTTTGCGGGCACTGCAGGATTTTAATCCATTATGGCATAATGTGTTACCAATGGTTTTCTTGGTGACTGTGGTCCCAACTGGCTTGAGATCATTGACAAGCTCCTCCCTTGTAGTTCTAGGCTGAACTCCCAACTTTCTCAGAATCATGTACAAATTCACATTTAAGTCTGATTATATATTTTACTTTTATATTTTTTACTTTTATTCACTATTATAAATATGTGACTGAATAAGTTATACTAAATATATGGTGTAGCACAAGTAATTATTATATATGTACTGATGCCGCTCACATTCTTGCTCACTCTTTACGCATAGGTCAGAGTTTGCGTACATGTGTGCACATTCTACTGTCAAGTTTGTTTCTATAGATTGCAACGTTTGT
Source organism: Lepidarchus adonis (assembly GCA_037576955.1). Classification (NCBI taxonomy): domain Eukaryota; kingdom Metazoa; phylum Chordata; class Actinopteri; order Characiformes; family Lepidarchidae; genus Lepidarchus; species Lepidarchus adonis. Next base: position 27,004,186 of record JBBIGC010000001.1, read on the forward strand.
GTGGAAAAATACATACTCATCTTTTAGGTCCTGTTTTGTGTGTACACAGTGGTTATAAATGAGACCCCTGGAGTTTAGTACTACCAGATTGTAATAGCTGTAGTTCTCATCATCTGCATTTAATGCACCAGACTTTTTAATAATAACGTGAAATGTATTATACTCTTCTTAAGCTCTCATGTAGTAATGTACACTATTATACTATTAAACACTACTATAGATCATGTTGTAGCCCTTGCTGCCTGGATTCAATGACGTTAAATAATGTGTTGAATTTCTTTTTAGAACTCACATCAGTGTTGTGAACTAAATGCTTGATTGTTCCTGTAGTGGCTTTAGACAAAAGTGTCAGCCAAATAAAAAAAATGTAAATTTAGATTTAAAACGACTCATAAATTTGAATTTGAATTCAAACAAATTGAATTCTTAGACCAGTGGATCTCTGTGCTCCTGCCTGATGCCAAAATACAATGCTTATAAAATTAAAGCAATATTTTCAAGACACATCAGATACATCTTAATAGGATAAAGTAATTTATGCATATTTTATACTGATGTGGACTTGCTAATGTGTTACAAATGAATGGATGGCAAAACCTACAGAGGGTTGAATTCAGAGACACCTGTAATCGGGGTATGCTCCTAATGAGATGGTGTCCTCCCAGATCTGGACCAGGGCATCACTGAGTCCTGGACAATCTAAGGTGCAACCTGGTAGCATCTAATGGACCGAAACATAATGTCCCAGAGGAGTTTTATTGGATTTATGTTGCGTGGGGACCAGTTAATGCCTCCAGGAACTTCCTGCATACTTTTACCACATGAGGCCAGGCATTGTTGGACCTACTGCACCAGTATAGGCAGTCAGGGTGCTGTTGCCTAGGCTGTAGAGCTCTGTACACACCCCCATGGATATGCTTCCCCAGACTATCACTGACCCACCACAAAACTTGTCATGCTGAACGATGTTACAGGCAGCATTATGTTCTCCTTGGCTTCTCCAGACCTTTTCATGTCTGTCACATGCGCTCAGGGTGAAGCTGCACTAAAAAAGCACCGGACCTGACAATTCTGGTATTCTATGGCAAAAGCTCCACTGTGCCAGGCAGTGAGCACAGGGCCCAGTACAGGATGTTGGGCCCTAAGGTCACCCTCATGAAGTCTGTTTCTGATTTTGTAGGGCTCTGGAAGTGCTCATCCTGTTCTTCCTTGTACAAAGGAGCAGATCCTGATCCTGGTGAAGGGTTAAGGACGTTCTGCGGCCCTGTCCAGTTGTTCAGCTTGTCTCCTGGAATCTTCTCTATGCTCTAGAGACTGTGCTGGGAGACACAGCAAACCTTCTGGCAATGGCGCGTATTGATGTGCCATCCTGGAGGAGATGGACTACCTGTGCAACCTCTGTAGGGTCCAGGTATCTCCTCATGCTACCACTGACCCTAGCCAAGTGCAAAAAACAGCCAGAAAAGATGAGGAGGGAAAAAATGTCAGCAGCCTCCACCTGTAAATCTATTCCTGTTTTGGGGGTTGTCTCATTGTTCACCTGTTCATTTCATTAACACCAAAGCAGCTGAGCCTCCTGTGCTACTTGACTGTTCCTCCATTTCAAGTCAGAGTTTACCCAATGTTTCTCTCCTCTCTTCTTTTACTGACTCGGGTCTTTGCCTTGTTAGTTCATCCACATAATTTAAGCAATCGAACCTCAAATGAACATGCATCAAAATATAATTAACAAACAAACAGCCATGCTACAATCCATTTGACCTTTTTGAGAGAGAAGCTCTTTATGCTGCACTGGGACATATACACTTGATGAGGAACAAGGTCACTCAACTTGGCCACAAGACACTCTGGCCGTGCTAGTACATAATGGGCTTGATCACTGGATCTGTTGTGCTCTCTCTGGGGGATGGACAGTCAAGTGTGTGTAGTAGTGGGCCTGGAGAGATTGCTGTGGTGGTGCTGTGTGTGTGTCTTCAGAGTGTGTGTGGGTGGTGGGGTGTCAAGGGCCTTTTGTGTAGCTTTTGAGCTTGGGACGTAGTTGGAGATTAACTGTGTGTGTGTGTGTGTGTGTGTGTGTGTGTGTGTGTGTGTGTGTGTGTGTGTGTGTGTGTGTGTGTGTGTG
>JBBIGC010000001.1:27107153-27117569 GCA_037576955.1 Lepidarchus adonis
TTCTATTCTATTCTATTCTGTTCTGTTCTGTTCTGTTCTACTCTACTCTACTCTACTCTACTGTACTCTACTCTACTCTATTCTATTCTACTCTACTCTGTTCTGTTCTGTTCTGTTCTGTTCTACTCTACTCTACTGTATTCTACTCTACTCTACTCTACTCTAATCTACTCTACTATACTCTATTCTACTCTGTTCTGTTCTGTTCTATTCTATTCTATTCTATTCTATTCTATTCTATTCGATTCCATTCCATTCCATTCTATTCTATTCTATTCTATTCTATTCTATTCTATTCTATTCTATTCTATTCCCTTTCTCTGCTGTGCCCATAGTCAGCTGGGACTGGCTCCAGTTTCCCTACAAGCCAAATTGGTTTGGGCAATGAATAAATTTCACTAAAACATTAAAATGCTGATTCATGACATGCTCAATTTTATGCTTGTGAGTTGTTCAAGACTACTTTGCACCTAAATCTATATGCAGTGCTACTGTACATCTCAAAGCCAATGAAAAGTAGACCCAGGTTTAGAAGCAAACCTTAACTGAATTAAACTTATTATTTGTTAAATGTTTGTCTATTCTTTAAATGATCCATGAATAATTGACATTAATTGCACAACTCGTGTTGAAACTACGATAATGGTCTCTATATTCTAGCTGGAGATGTGACTAGATGTTATCCACCACACGGGAACTTCCAACACATACACACCCCCTGCTTGCCTCATGTGTCCAAAAGATTGCACTAAAATTGTAGTCAAAGAATAAAAGACAAACAAATGCAGTGTTTTACACCCTCCCATGTGTGTGTATGAATTCCTAATGTGGGAGAGTTCGTAGATACGCATCTCTGTCCCGGCCTTAGCGTTTAGGGTTTGTTTTTATTTGCCAACGAGCGGCCCAAATGGCGCGACACTCGCTGAGGCGATTCCCCCCCCAGGCCTTCTCTCAATGTTATCGCTGCTGCCATGTTTGACAGCCCCACTTCAAACAGCAGGTCCTTTGGGAACACGTGAAACCAGAGGAGGAGAGATGGTAATTCTCTCTGGCGTGAAGAGAGACTCAACGATAAAACTGCTTCACTGGCACTTCACGCGCCATTGCGGCGCAAAAGTGGCCCATATCCCACGTGACTTCTGTGCAGAAAAAAATCATTCCCTGCCTCAGTATCAGGCACCCTAATCCCAGCTCTGGTCCCCAACTAGATCAACTTGCACTTGTTAAGCTCCTGGGATTTGTAATTCCATCATTGTCGCTCTTCTTGTAAGTCCTTTAATGCTTGTTGTTTTACCAAGAGCTTCCAGTTCAGTTTCCGGAGCTTCTAACCTGGGGTTAACAACCCCCTAAAATGATCCAAGATGTATTGCAAGAGTGTTGTTACAGACATATACAGCGGGGCAAACATTTTTATTTTGTCAGCGACCAATTGTGCAATTAACTTTACCTCAACTATGTGTTGCCCAGCGACAGCCCCAAAGCATCACTGCTCTAGAAGAGATCTGCATGGAGGAATGGGCCAAAATACCAGCAACAGTGTGTGAAAACCTGTGAGATGACCATTGGTTATTGACGAAATACTTATTTTCCACCATAATTTGCAAATAAATTCTTTAAAAATCAGACAATGTGATTTTCTCATTTTGCCTCTCACAGTTGAGGTAAAGCTATGATGAAAATTACAGGCCTCTCTCATCTTTTTAAGTGGGAGAACTTGCTCATTTGGTCGCTGGCTAAATACTTTTTTTGCCCCATTGTACCTTGACAAATAAAGAGAAAATAATTGTAATAAGAGTCTTCAAACTTATCTGAAAAACTTTTCCTACTGATCACAGAGGATAGTAACATTACCATCACTGACAAATGAAGTGAATATCATTGTCTAGTTATTTTATTATTTCATTACAATGGTCCCTGTCATGAAAGGGGGGGGTCAGTTCTTGAAGTTGATGTGCTGGAAGCAGGAAAAATAGGTGAGGGTAAGTCAGAGCGTCTCCAAAACAGCAGGTCCTGTGAAGAGTTCCAGGTCCACAGTAGTTAGTACTTACCAAAAGAAATCCAAGGAAGGAGAAATGGTGAATGAGTGACAGGGTCATGGGCACCCAAGGCATGTGAGGGACCTCCAGTTGCACAAAAAGTTCATGCTGACTCTGACTGAAAGTGGTGCAATGTGCAGGAAAGACTGAAACCAAAAGGAATGTGAAAGAACAATGGAAGAATATTAGAAAAATGTATATGCAATATCTAGGTTTTCAACTGACAAGAAAAGAAACTCCTCAAGCTTTCATGAACCCTGCACAGGCTCAAGGTTTGAGGCGTACTTACACACACTGGCTTGTCATCATCTAGGCTAAATGACCTTCCATGCTGTACCTCTTATCTCCCACCTTTACCTCAGTACTCAAAGTAGAACAGAAAGTACTGTGACAAGATTGGTTTCTTCACATGTATCTTTAAATTGTGGAACCGTTGCCCCTTGTTAAAGTCTTTGCTTCTGATTTGGTCACGGCAACTGTCTTTCACCTGCTTCACATTTCTGTCCATCAAGGAGTTAAAAAGAAATAACTCCTAAAGAAGAATGGAGCGAGAAGGCCATGGATTGAATCTAGGGTTAGGGTTAGGGTTTCGTGTGTCAGAATATGGCGAAGCTACTCCCCTACCCATTAGACCTCTGGACAGTAGATGCTTGGATAGGCATGCGGCATGTTTTATTCTTTCAGAAAGTCGGTGAGGGCTACAAAGATAAACAGATAATTCCTTATCTGAATTGATACAGAGGGGATTCTTTTCCCTTGTTCCCTTGGTAGAGAGGAAACTGACAAGCTGATAACAGGAGCAACTTACAATTAGTTCTGGCCACAGACCACAAAAATTATAATAAGTAGCTGTATCAAATGATCAGACAAAGCTACATTTCCTCCTGATCTGACTGGCTTTGCTATTTTATCATTTAGCAGACAGAATCCACTTTTTAGCACACTTTTTACTAGTGCCCATGGTGCAGGCAATTTAAGTGTTGTCTTTTAAATCTATATTTGTTCCCAAAGCCCTTCATACTCCTTATGAGCTAACTGCACTATTATTTTATTGTGTTATTTTAGCGCACAGCAACACAGGAACAAGTTGGTAAGCAGTGGTTGGTGGTCAATGTGGAGCATAATACGATGTCCCCAAAGAAACGCTCACCATACACATGTCCATAGTCTGAAAGCATTGAAATTAGACATTACTGCAGGTTCTTACAAGGTTTCCACAATTAGACGTTTTTTATTTTAATTTGACAAGCTTGCTCGCTGGTTCATTCTTATCCCAATGTGCCTGCATGTTTGTTCCCCATTTGTTCACTTTCTCACCCATCTACTCCTAATACACCGACCAAACCTAACTCTACTATTTCGCGACTACCTTACCATCTAAAGCGCTTGTATGTATGAATAGGACATATTAACTATGCTGTAGCACTTGTCGTCTATTTTAGAATTAATCATAATCTTAATGATAGTGTAGAAATGTGTTTCTCTTCCAGGTAGTAATGTTGTAGCACTTATCTTCACTGTCGTAGCACTTCCACTATTTTCTATGACTAAGAAGATTGTATTGAATCCCTGTAACTCGCACATCAGTTTTGTCATGTCTGAATTTCTGCTGATTATTCCTGTACCTGGAAGTCGCAAAAGCGTCAGCCAAATGAGTAAATGGAAATGGAAATGTAAACCTTATCCCCAACTCCCAAAATCTAGAAGGTAATGAATTTATGTTGGGCAGGTACAGTTAGTAGCATTACTATTACAGCAGAACTACTCGATGTAAGGCAATCTTTAGACCTTCTTTGAAAGCCTAGAAGGTCAAGTCAAGTCAATTTTATTTATACAGCGCTTTTTACAACTGACGTTGTCACAAAGCAGCTTTACAGAATTTATAGAATCCGGGTCCGAGCCCCAATGAGCCAAAAGCGACAGTGGCCAGAAAAAGTCCCTAATTATAGGAAGAGACCTTAAGAGGAACCAAGGCTCAGAAGGGGAACCCATCCTCCTCTGGTCCACACCTGAGGGTTCCCTCCTGAATAAAGCGATCTTTTAAGGTAATTTGTGTGGCGCATGTCTTTTGCCCGTTTTGGTACTGCTTGTAAGACCTAAAAGCATTCTAGAAATCAGTTTTGGTTTGGTTCCTGAACCACAATGGAAACCCAATCAAGGGGACATGACATTTTTTAGCAAAAGCATCTGAAACCAGTGTAGAATGCACCATTTAAATATACATTTTACAGCCCGTGCTGATTGCTGACTGGCGGCACGTGGTCAGGACAGTAAAACTAAATCCATCGTGAAGCCTGTTTCATGTCAAGCTCCACAAGATGTCAAGAATGCAGAGAGCAAGGAGAGGAGCTTTCTAACTTTTAGCGCATTTACTGCAGCCCGAGTTAGACATTTATTTTTGGAGATGCATTTTGATGGACAGTTGTGCAGAGGGAGTGTGTGAGAGAGAGAGAGTGTGTTTGGTATGATGGCAGATTAAAGTCATGGTGTGTAACACTGTGGCCACCCAGTGCTTGTGGATGGATGGCCCTCAGAGGCCTGTTTGACTTGTGTCAGGTGTCTGTGTGTCTGTATGGATGGTCTCTGAGGCCCTGGCTCGACTTGAAACAGGTGTGTGTCATCCCTGGCTGAAGGCTTTGCCCGATAAACATTATTGGAGAACATCTGTCGGCTGTCACAACAAGGGGCAGCCGAGGAAGGCCCCCATCCATCAGTCCAGGGGCTTTGGGGGCCCCTGCTTGGTCGTTCCTACCTGGAGTGATGGTCCAGTGCACTTGAGAAATGCTGTAGGGACTGGGCTATGGTCGTAGTGCGCGCATGCACACACTTTGTTCCACTCAGGTGAGCTGTCAGGGGGTGACAGGTGACCCCTTTCTGCTGTACCGCACCTTTTTGGTAGAGCCTGGCCTTACTACTGACCTATCTTCAATCAAACACACATACCGCACCCACAGGCCGTTTATAGCTCTACAAATCATTCTCCCTCACTTATGAATGGCATGCTTTCTCACCTGCCACACTTGGACGCTTCCATTGTTTTTGCTTAGATATTTATTTTATTTTTGCTTAATTGAGAGGTTAATATATAAAGTATATATAATATAAAGTATTTCAGAGTGGTCAGCAAAACCAGGAATCTTCTACTTGTTATCTACAGCTTTTATTATTTCTACAAACAGGGCTGTGTGTCAGGGGCGCATTGGCCTCAACAGAGCAGGGACGATCTGCATCACCTGAATATTAGCCCTCTGGCCACGCCTCCCTCCAGGTGACACCCCTTGGTGGATTGATTACGTGGCTTTATTTGAGAGTGTTGTGAAGTCTCGTAACTACTACTATTCCAAGCGTTTCCTATGGCCCTACATTCCGCCGTGTATTCGACCCGCCTGGATTATTGGGACTTTCTCTTTGCTTTTGCCTACATACACTAGTTAGTTCCTGTTTGAACATTGCTAGTTTGACCAGGACCATTAAAAGCCTTTTCCACATTTGCTCCAGTTTGTTTGACTCTATGTGAACTATTTTTAGTCTGACAACTTCTGGCTCTGAAAGGCCCAATGCTCTTAGTGGTGTGGGAATGAAATTACTGCTAATGTTGGCATTTAGTGTGAGTAAAGTGAACACACCATCACACAGTGCACCACAAAGAAATATGACCTCTGCTTAACCTATCACACAAGAAGTAGCTGTGGGGGTGGTACCGCTCTCAAGGACTACCTTGGGTTGGAACCTGCGACCGTCTGATCCCAGGAGCAAACCACTCTGGTGTCCTAGGCCACCACTGCCCCATTTAGGCTGATATACAGTTATTTGTTTCCTATTAAAATAGTTAGGGAACTACAGAACTATGCAATAACACTTGCCTTAAACAGAAGCCCTGATAGCAGTCGATTCTGAAATGTGTGGCGATGCAGTTTATAGCCGATGTTCTGTCTAACTTCTGAACAGCATAGATTTACTGGACCACATACAACATGGCATATGATCCTAGTAACAAGCAGCTAAAATACTTTTCACAGATACCCAGAATATGAGAACAATTAGTCTTTTTATGATAAAAAATCAATGGACCTTCAATTTGTGGGGAAAAATGTCTAAAAGGTATCTAATGTATATGTAATGTTTTTGTGGTTAACCTGTCTTCCTTGGTGATGTTCTGCCAGGCCTGTAAGCAGAGACTTTACTAGAGTCTCTTTGTCTTGTCTTTGCTAAGGAAAATGCTCTTCAGTGGTGTTGCCCAGTCCACTGGTGACCCTATCAACTGAGTTTAGCAACCTGATATAGTCTTTACGCACTGAAGAACAAAGAACCCAGTTGGTTTTGTTCAGTTGGTTTATTGTGATTCACAATACAATTTACAATTCACAGCATAAGGACGGTGTGCTTTACTGATGCAGAACTTTCTCAGAGTCATGCTTCTGTCAGGTTAAGCCCTGTACAATCCCTTCTTCTGTAAACAACAATAGCAAGAGTGGCTTGTAATTGTGATGAAGGGAAGAATTAGGCTGATGTTAATGAAAGCACTGATTTAAGCAAAGTTAAATGCTGGATACTGGATGCGTCACGAAAGAAAGCTAAGGGTAGTCATTAACAGTTTAAGATGAAAATAATTCAACTGCAAATCACGGCAAAAATCTTCAAACTAGAGCATGTAGATGTCAAGAACTGCCTGCTTTAACGGGAAAGAGCTACAGGACTTCCTGTAAACTCACCAATCACAAAACATTCAGCACATAATTAAAAGCAAACATTGTCAGGATATACAGAGGTGTGAAAAAGTGTTCCTGATTTATTTTTTTCCATGTTTCCACATTTAAAATTTTCAGATTAATAAACTAATTTAAATATTACTCAAATACATCACAAGTAAACAAAAAAAGCATTTTATTATTAAGAGAGACTTGCTGCGGTGGATCATTTGTATCATTGTCCTGCTGCAGAATTCAAGTTCATTTCAGCTTGAAGTCACGAACAGATGGCTGGAAATTCTTCTTCAGGTAGACAGCAGAATTCATGGTTCCATTTATCACAGCAAGTCTTCCAGGCTCTGAAGCCGCAAAACAGCCCCAGACCATAACACTACCACCACCATGTTTTACTGGCATTCTTTTTCTTAAATGTGGTATTACTTCTATATTAGATGTAACGGGACACACACCTTCCAAAATGTTTAATGTTCTCATCAGTCCACAGAGTATTTTCCCAGGCAGGTAATTTCTAGATTGAGAACTGGTGTGGCAGTAATAATGCTTGGGTGAGGCTAGAGATAATGATCTCAGGTGTGAAGAACCACTGTAAAGTTATGTTTTAAGGAGGAGGGAGCAATCACTTTATCCCACAGGGCCATGCAAGTTTGAATTTTTTTTTTTCTTAAAAAATGCATTTTGTGTTCACGTATGTTGTGTTTGTTTGATGAAACGGTTAACAGTGACAATTATGGAAAAGAAATCAGGAATGGGGCAAACAATTTTCCACACCACTGTACAGAAGGGTTATGTACCTGCTACTAGTACATTATCGACTGGATAATGTGAACTTTTTCAGCAACTATGAAAAATACTTTAAGAACCAGATCTGGTTAATTAATAAATTAAAGCCTTGCGCAGAAGCAGAGATGGCTATTAAAGAAAATCTGTTTTTGTTATTTCCGCCAGACGTAGCAAAAATATTTATATTTAACCTCAGATTCGTTACAGATTCATAGGTCCCCATTCTCTCACCCATTCAAATAGGCAGGATCCTGGTCTGGACGCACAGTAACTGCTTAAGTACATTGCCAATATGGCCACAGACTGGACAAGCTTTCCTGTAAGAAGAACTGTAAGCAATAAATAAAGCAGCATGAGTCCATGCTTCGCTGTAGAGAGAAATGCATTCAAACTAAGCTGCTATAGGTTTCAGCACCAGCCTTGGACAGATAAAGGTCTACAATTTGATCAATGTTTCTAACCAGCTATCAGCAAATCCAATATCCAACATCCCTACTTTGCTACATTATCCAACTGAACCTTTGATGTTCCAGCCAGATTAGGTGTACCACAATGGTGCTCATTCTGTAGAAGACAAATCTTGATCGCATCAGTTGCTGAATGACTGTCCCACACCAGAAGAACAACATCCTCCATTTAGTTCTGTTTAAATTTAAGCCAGTGCTTTGACTTGCTTGCATCCACCACTTCCGCAATGTGTGCACTGTGGTGCACTACAATAACACAGTTGTATGATAGAAAAGTGATTAAACACTGCTCACGCAACCAGAAAGATGTACTGACACTTCTTTTGGTGAAAATGTAGAAAGATTTGAGAAGCAAATGCTACTTCAGACCTGTGTTGCATGAACTACTGATGTAACAACACACAACTGGACAGAAAAACAATGAATGTACTGAACCTGTATAACTTAACCTCCCATATAGAGTACAATTAACAAAACACCATTTACTTGGCCCTTCAATCATGTGGACCTTACAGTACAACAGTTGCAGGATGGATTAGAAATAAAGTGTAGTTAAGACAACCATAGGCACACTTTTAGTTTAAAAAAATGATAATACGCTCAGGATATTCATCATTATAGCACCATTTCACTCAGCGTTTGATCAACGAGACAGTATTTGAGTTTGCAAATGCGTGACATAAACACAAAGGATTCCAGATGACACAAAAGCTCTTGTTTCACTGCTCATTTTTACAGCAAATGAGGCCTTTTTGTTGAAACTACAGTATGACTGTGGGCCATTTGTACGGATTACAGCTGTTTGGCATGTAAGCTCTGGCGGATCACTGATCTTGAGTGACTTGAGTTTTCGTTTACACCAGTCCTCTTCAGGCCGACAGTTCACTTTTAACAATTTACACAAAGGCGCTCGAACTAATGGCCGAAGTAACTGGATATTTACACGTTGCTCTGGGTGCGCTGTCACAGAAATCACATCACAGGAAATACATAAGATGCTTCAAATCCACACCCACGCTCAACTGGATAAAGCGGACCACATTGGACGGTTTTAAATAGTAATCGCCATCAAAATATGTGATGCTTCATGCTGTAAATGCTATAAAAACCATTAAGCTGTGATCATGTGACTGGTTAATGACCAGGTGGAACCAGTACAGCATTGTCTTTACCAGTTACGTTAAAGCTCTGCTTAATATGTGGGTGAAAGTTGCAGGCCTCCTGCTGGAGAAAGACCATGTTATGTTCATGTATATTATGTTATAAGGGTTATTTCAGTGAAATGTTTTCATCCCCTCAGTGGTTTGTGGCATTTGGGGCGGCATGCTTGTATCCTGTAATAGAGAAAAGTGGTTGGACCTTGTGGCTCTGTGGGTCCTGGGCTGTTTGACTGACTAAAAGAGTGCTGTGGGATGTCTGGCTCATATGGAACCCAATGCATAGATGAATGCACGCACGTACACATGCCTTCTTGGAACGTAATGTATTTTTTTTTTTTCAAAAATGGCCATATCATATTCAACTCTGCGTCCAAACACGCAACGTGATGCACCGAGCAGCCACAATACACTACAGAACACACACACATACACACAAACATGGCCGACGGTTAATTGGGGGGAGAACAGACCTATCTTGTGCTAATCCCTCCACACCACCTTCATGTTAAAAGAACATAGAAAACTTTTCACACAGCAAATGTCCATTTGTATGTAAGCCTGTCGCACTGCGTTACACACCTCGCCGCCGTTTTAGTGATAAAGAGGACAAAGCAGCATCTGCAGAGAGAGAAAGAGAGAGAGAGAAAGAGAGATAAGGTGTTAATAGCTGTCGCTGTTTAGGTAAGCATCTCTTTTGAAACCCAAAAAAAACCACCCTTTCACACAGAGGTCATAAGGAGTGTTTCAGCCCGGACTAGTTTTTAGATATAACACAGAGCCCACTTACACATGTCAGTCTTAAAAGTGCAGTAATAATAGCGGTTTAGGACATAACATGACTTAACATGAGCTATAAAACTGAACAAACCTTCACTGTGTAAGTGAACTGTGCAATAGTCACTTTAGACAACAGGATCTGTTCTGACAAAACAGCTTAGGAGTAAGAGTGCTGATTTAGAACTGGGGGTACTAAGCATATGTATTCTGCAGTTTGGAATATGCCATGTGTTCACATTGAAGAGGGGCAGGCAATGGAGGGATTGTTGAGAAAAGAAAAGGATGGAAATTTAAAAATGAGAAGCAAATGTGGAAGGTCTTAAGAGGTTTTAGGGTGCATGGGGTGTGACCCTCCCTTATAGCAGAACTGGAGGGGGGTCGGACAGCATAGCTCAAAGCATTCACACACACACACACACACACACACACACACACACACACACACACATAAACACACAAACACACACACACACACACACACAAACAC
>JBBIGC010000001.1:27131074-27145005 GCA_037576955.1 Lepidarchus adonis
TCTCTCTCTCTCTCTCTCTCTCTCTCTCTCTCTCTCTCTCTCTCTCTCTCTCTCTCTCTCTCTCTCTCTCGGGGGGGAATTTTGGGGGGAGAGCAGGGGCTTTTTCCTTGCTACCCTGCCATTCTCACCATTGATGTTCAGTGTTGTTCTGATGTTGGACTCATGAACATCAACATTTGGCAATGTGAAACAAGCCTTCGCTTAGAATTTACCCAGGGTTCCTTTATAACCTCTCAGACTATTACACACCTTGCAGTTTTTTTATTGCCCACCTCATCTGGGTAAGTGTTGCAACTAGGGCTGTTCGATTATGGAAAAAATCATAATCACGATTATTTTGGTCATAATTGAAATCACGATTATTTTACACAATTATTCATTGACTTTGGAAATATGTTGCATTTATTGAACAGAACAATGCATTCTCCTTAAAACAGATCAAGATAGATAAAACAGATAAAGTCAAACAAGATCAACAATGTATTGCACTTCCACAATCTTTGGAAAACAAGTAATAAATAAAATATAAATATTAAAAAAATAATAAATAAATTAGTCCAAAATAAATTTGCTCACGTATGTGCCTTAACTGAAAAATTCAAAACAACATTTTACAACAGTCTACATTTTAAACATAATTAACAATAATATTCCGGTCAGTAACAGAATATTTTAAGGCTGCCACACTATTGCTCAGAACTAACAGCAAATATGTTTAACTTCAACTTTAGCCTATGTAAACATGTTTCAGCATGGCCACAATGCTGATAGGGTTACAGATCTAAACCCAACGCAAGCAGGAGACAATAGTTCCGCTAGTGCTAAAGACTCGCTCTGATGAAGAACTTGTGGCTGGAATACAAAGATATTTTCTTGCCAGGTTGGAAAGACGTGGGCAGATTCTCTGAGATTCCTTCCACAACTTCAGTGGGTCTTCCTCAGCATCCAGTGTCTCTGTCTGCAGGTACGACTGTAGCTCAAAAGTTATGGCCTGGTCCTGTTGCAGAGGAGGTCCAGCAGCTTTGTCTGTGATGACTTTGCTGCCCAGGCCCTTCTTCCTCTTTGCAGTAGGAGCAACAGCAGCAGCATCCTCTGTAACATCAGCAGACATTGCTGCTGTAACAAGAGGGGCATTATCCTTGGAGGGAACATATAAGAAAAATAAGAATTAATGTTATGGTATTAAACTTTCAAATTATTTTGTTAACACATTAATCTAGTTAACTTTTCATCATCACCATCATTATCATTATTATTATTATTAATATTATTATTACTACCATGGCAGTCATCACTCTCTTATAATAATGGTAAAATGTTAGTGAGAGACCGTGACACAGATTTTTGTTTTTCCATATTATTTCTAGTATTGTTGTTACTGTTGTTAAAATCACTTAATTACATATAATTAAATCACCACATTGCGTATAATCTGTATGAAGGATTTCTACTCACCTATGGCCAAGTGGAGTCTGTGCCCGAAACACTCAAGCCTCATCCACCCGTTTAGCTTAGCTGCAGCTTTCTGTTTGCAGTGTTGTCTGTGATGTAGATGAGCTTTTCCTCGTTTAAACTCCACGCAGCCACAGCTTCCCTGAGGCCAGTGGCTGTTCTGCCCCGTACGGTCTTCAGGAAGGAATGCGGTTTGAAAACATTTCCTATTCAAATTAAAATCGACATCAAAGAAATGTGTTGTTAAGCTATATATGTTATATATGGCTCTGTTGTGCGACTAGACCAAAGTCTGTTGTGGTGGAAGTACTCTGCTTTTAATACTTCATTAGCCACTTCTGAATGGCAATTTTTCAAATAAAGCAGCAGAGCAACTCTCGTGAAATGGTGTCGAGATGGCAAAGCATAACGCTTGTCCAGAGTATTTATCATTTTCCTGAATCCTTCGTTCTCACCCGTGCTAATAGGGCACATGTCTTTGGCTAAAAAGTTATTTGTTTGTGCTTTTCTGAGCTGGATGGATGCAGAGCTGCACTGAAGAGTGTGTCTTTTAATGGATGACTGTGTTGCGGAGGATGTTGTGGGGGTTGTTTGTCGTTCTTTCCGTTTCTTTATTAGTTGGTCATATTTCGGCTTGTGTTTAAATTTTAAATGGTCAAAAAGATTTGTGAAATTCAGAAATTCTTCTGAGGTCCTCAGACACCTCATTTGGATGTGATACCCATCCACAAAAGTATTGTATGTGTGATTAGGCTTTGCTAAAAATGTGTATAATATTTAAATACAGGGTCTCCCATTCACCCACTTAATGAAAACATCAGGAACTGTTTTCACCTTCAAATTATATCCTAAGGATTCACTGACTTTTTCCACATGCATCTATTTTTATTTATATAAATAAATAAATAAATTAATAAAAAAAATATATAGTACAAATATATAATTTTCCCCCCAATAAATACATGACCAAATAAAATATTTTTGTTTAATTGGGTTTCTTCATCTATACTTTTAGGATTCGTTTTAAAAGATTATGTTTAGATCACATTCATATGGAAAATATAGAAAAATGTAAAAGCTTCACATATTTTCAAGCCCCACTGTAAATCTAGATCTGTCTTTCTGTATGACATACACAATGGATCCCCAGTGTTATGGAAGATTTCATTTTTCTTTTAAAATTTTATTTTATTTTTTACAATTTTGTCATTGTTGACAAAGCTACAATGTACTCGAGAAGTGAATTTTCATTGTCTGTAATTTCTTTAATGATTATAAATTATATTGCCAGATCTTTATAGTGCATGTGTGATTTGAGCAATTTTGTAAAAAAAATATGTAGGTTTCCTTTATTTGGATATGCTTTCAGCCTGCTAAGAGTTAGTTGAAGGACACACGGACACAATGACTGACATAAACACACACACAATGTACCGCTCATTTCCAATTTCTTGTTGTTTCTGTCTCTCTTCCACAGGTGGCTCATCAGGGGTGGCAAACCCCAATTTTGCGAATTTTGACAACTTCCCAAAGTCATGTAGTGCTGACTTTGCTTCGTACGGCTGCTCCCAGACTAACTGCACTGGGGGTGGGGCTAAAGGTGAGGCCAGCACTGTACCTGCAGACAGGTATGCCGCTCTTGCTGACCTGGACAACATCTTCAGCTCTGTGAAAACTGATCAAGGTACATGTTACACAATATGAGAAACAAACCTGTTCTGTAGTAAGTTTACATGAACACTGCACTACACATATATAGTTCAGTGAATTGTTCTCAAATTGGGCAGCAGCAGTACATGATACATATGGAAAGTGTGGTCTTTTTTTTTTTTTTTTTTGTTGACCATATGAATTAGATGGATTCACTAATAGACTAATAGAAGCAAATTCCTTGTTTGAGATCCTGTGTTCTTTCTCATTCAAGTTCATTGACATTATCCACCAAACACACTTTACTCGTTTTCTAGAGAACATTTCTGTGTGTAAAAAGACATGGCCATGAATCAGATATGGATCTGATCCCTCTTATTCTCCTCTCTCAGGTTCAAGTGGTGCAAACTCAGCTCCTCCATCTGCTGGTGTGGGTCCACCCCCTCCACAGGTAGCTCTATTAGGAGGTGATCGCTATGCTGCTTTGGCTGCCCTGGACAACGTTTTCAGCTCTTCGTCCCCCAACACCAGCGGTTTCAACACTGCCACTAATACTCAGGGGTAAGTACTCTGACAAACAGCAGTACTTCTACTGTAAGACTTCCTCCTTTTATGACACACCTGCGGTATCAACAGTTCCAGCACAAACACATTGGCACAAACAACAGAAGGACACTGTTAAAATGCAGATTTCTGTAGCTTCTAATATCTCTAACAGCAGTAGGATAATAATTTCCATTCCCATTTACCATTGGCATCACAAACTGACTTTCATTCAGGTGAGATTTGCTTCACACCAAAAAGCAGCAAGATTTCATTAAAGACAACCAATGACCAAGAATATATCAGCTTCTAAGCTGTCACACACTGAAATATATTTTGAGTTGTCAGTAATTGTAAAAGTTTTTATTTCATATTGGTTTTTAGTATTCTGGTTTTTTTTTTGGTTTTTTTTAGTAAATAACACTTTATTTGCCCCCGCTGTAAACAATTTACCCAGCAAGTTCAGATCCAGAGTTTTTTTTGTTGGTAATTGAGCTCTATTGGCATTTGCAGCTCTCCTCTTCCACTGGCTTCCTAAGCATTATTGCATTTCTGGTTTGCTTTTTTGAAGTCCCTTTTAATTTGAGCGTATGTGAAAGTAGCATGCCTCCAACATCTGCTCATCATCTGACAAAAAAAAAAAACAGTATCTAAAACATCTTTTGGTAGGTGTGACCAGAGCAGAATATTGAACCATAAATAATGTGTGTTGTTCTGTGGTCTGATTTTAGGCACTTTATCTGTGCTACTTTCAGTGCTTTCAGACCCAACCAAGCATGTGTAACATAAATCCAGGGTCTGTGGTGGGTCTGTAATGTATGAACTGCAATCAGCCATGTTCTTTCCAAATGTTTTGGTTGATATTTACCAATCCAACGTATATCCTAGATCAGTGGTTCTCAGTCTGGTTCCTGGAGAACACAATGTTATGGTAATAGCATTCAGAACACACAGCACCAACAGTTGGGGAGTGGTACAAAATTTACACTCTGACTGCATTACATTACACTTTCTGTTGTCCTTCTGTAGGACAGTGTTTGGAGCGTCTACTGGAGTATCACCTGCACAGCCACAGCAGGGGGCACTGCAGAGCATGCCTCAGGGCTTCACAGGTAACAGGACCATGTGCACGTTTGTCCTTCCTATTAAAAATGCACAGATTTGAGTACTGAAATATACATATAAACACAGAATTAAATTTTAACATAACTAATGGATTCTGAAGTATTCAGGCCACACAAAAAAAAATTCTATGTCATTTTGCTCAGCCCAATGTACTTTCACGCACAAATCAAGCAAAACCAAACAGTTTTATTTTAGCAGTAGAATGTTGTATTTAGTATTTCTTTCTCTAATTATAACAAGCTATTTAAATTATTACTATTTTCTTTATTTGTGTTTTTATCCTGTAGGCCCATCCACAAACCCCTTTGTTGCTGCTGTGCCCCAGGCCGCTGTCCCCACAAATCCATTCCAGCCCAATGGAAGAGCAGTGGCAGGAGCAGGTAGGGGGGAACACTTTAGTGCTGTTAATCACTCATGGGAAGAGAAATATATCTTTTTTTCAAGTTCTTTACTAACAGCCAGATATCTGTGGCTTTTGTATCAGTAGGAGTAGCTTGAGGAGGGGAGCATCACCTCTGGGTGTTCTCAGTTATTCAGGCCTCCGGAAGGCATTGTAGAGAATGTAACTGGGTCACATACACCCAGGATTCATGCTCACAGCAAACTGCTTGAGCACACATGCATGAGAATAAGACAGTGAGAAATGCAGAATGCTTCCATAATTTTGGGAGTGGAAACTGTTATGTTCTTCAGAGGGTTTGTTGTTTCTATCACACATGCATGCAGACTTTTATCAGGGCCAGGCCTGCATCCTTTTTCTTCATTTACCTTCTCTTACTTTTACTGATTTTTACTTTGTTTCCTTTAACGAAACGCTTCCTTAAAACCACCACACTGGAGAGCATGATACTCATAGCTCAAAGATTCTTCCTTAACATCAATTTAGAACCCTGACATTAAAGTACATCCCAAACCTCATGTTAATAAGGCAGCAAACCTAGTGGTTAGGGCCTGGAACCCTGGGCATCACTGAGGTGCCCTTGAGCGAGGTATTGTCCCCACTACACTGCTCCTCAGGTGCTTTTGATGGCTGCCAACTTCTCCATGTGTGCACGTGTGATGGGTTAAATGCAGAGGTGATTGAGTGTGTTAACAATGACAAAAAGTCACTTTTACTTCACTCAAGGCTGTATTACAGTAAATGTTTCCCAGTTAAGAGGTAATGTTAGGCACAAAACACCACCAAAATGCAATATGATAAAGTACACCAATGGTATTTACACCTGGTGAATGTACCCAAACATGAAGGCTTATGTTTGTAGAAAATGATGAGAAATTAGTTCATAATTTGGTACCAGTTGAGAGAAAACATTTACATCTTTTAAAAATAGGTTTGTATCAACTTCAGATTAGAGTTATTAGATTCAAAAAGCATTACTAAACACTGAAAAATATGTCCTCATATTTTTGGTTTTAAAAAAGATTACAAATTCAAAATTAAGTTTGCTCTCTGAAAATGCTTCTACCACTTTTTCCTGTATCACGTTTTGTATTGATATGCAAGGAACTAAAACATTTTAGAGTTTTTAGTTACAGCATTTGACACCATTTGTTCCTTTGTTGCACAATTCAATTTTTATTTTTGATAGAATTACATGTTCTCTTAATTAAATGACCCCTTCTCCGCTTTGCTCAAGTGTGCTGTGTAAAGGTAAAAGTACCGCTGAGGTACCATCCCCAAGCACTGCTCCTTGGGTGCTGCCCATGTCGACTCCTATATGTACGGGTCAAATGCAGAGGTTGCATTTTGTTGTGTTGCGCTTTATTGCGATCGCAATGACAATCACTCATGTCACTCATGACCAATAACAATTTTTGAGTGTAACTAACCGTTTCCTCTCTGGTTGCAGCCTCATTCGGTCCTGGCTCGATGAGCATGCCAGCTGGGTTTGGAAATGCTGCTGCCTACAACCTCCCCACTAGTTTTAGTGGAAGCTTTCAGCAAGCGTTCCCTAACCAGGGTTTCTCTCAGCCACAGACCTACCCTCAGCAACCAAATGGTGAGGAGCAGGATTTGTTTGTCTTTCTTCTCTAAAAAGGAGTATGTTCTCTTCCATATGGCCACCAAAACAGTAGTAATTAATGCGCTTCGCCACCAGAACAACAAGGGTGAGTAGGTGTTTGACCCACCACTGTGTAAAGTACAAGTGCGATTACCCTACAGAAAACTTTTAAGGACTGTTGCATCATTGCTCAACTATAGAATAGAATAGAATAGAATAGAATAGACCTTTATTATCCCACGTGTGAGAAATTTCGGGGTTACGGAGCTCTTGCACAAAGAAAAGAATATATAATAAAGTAAAACACCAAACAAAAAATTTTCAGGATTTCTATATCCCCAAAAATAAAAATAATATACATATTCTTATATACATAAACAAGCACCAATAATAATTATGTCAAGTTATGACATAATTCCTGCTCTACAAACTTTTTTTTCTCTGTGCTTAGGTGGAAACTTTGCTGCATTTGGCCAGGGTAAGGCTGTCGTTACTCCTTTTGGACAGAACATGGCATCAACCGCAGTCACCAATAATCCTTTTTTGGTGAGTTCTAGTGTTTTCAGTTTTCAGAATTTTTCCTATTCAAGTATTTATGTGTACAGTTAAGCATAAGCCTGTTATAAAATTTGTAATGTATTGATAGCATTCCACACCTTACTTTTGTCTTATTCTAATGCTGTACAAGTCTCACTGGATCGCTGTCTTTCTGTCTCTTATTCAGGCAGGGGCACCAGCGGGCCAGTATCCTGCAGGAAACTCCACAAATCCTTTCTTATAGCACGTCCTTCTCGTTCCACACCACCAGGGGGAGACTCTTGCACTGTTCTGTTTTTCAAATAGCTTTAAAAACATCTCCAACTTTTAAAGTGAGTTTTATGAACCCAACACCTAACTACGATGTAACATGGTAATTACATCATTGCTGGAGAGAAAACAAAACGAGGATATGGGGTGCCTACAGGGAAGGCTTTTCCCTACTTCCTCTGCTGAATCTGTGAAATCGCCTCGCCTGGAAAATGTACATTCAAACTGGCCCACTACTAAGTTATTGCAACAATGTCCTGTGTATTTTAATGCTGCAGCCCTGTACATATTTTTTCTCTGAAATGGCAGAAATTTAGCATATCAGTATTTGTATCTTAAACATACACCCATGCATCGAACTGTGACAGCAAAAACGACCTTTTGAACATGAAGCAAGAGCCTGTTCTCCCTGTGGGCGATCAGAGAGAGACTTTATCAAGGAAGAGCATCTGTGTTTTGACATTTTTATAAACCAAGAACCCCATCTTCACCCCTGTGCCCAATTTTTTCTGACGGCATCATCCTCAGAAACTGACTGCAGACCACTTACTTTGAGTGTTATAGAAATTGAAGTGTGAGTGAGTGAGAGTGAGTGAGTGAGAGAGAGAATATAGAGACATACACGCTATATATAATGAATTTTAATTAAGTCCTTTAGAAGGTGTTTATTCTTTGAGGCAGTCTTGGTTTTACTGCTAGCATATCTAAAGCTGTTTTGTTGTAGGTTCTTGTGCTTGTGATGTCCGTTAAAATGCACATCTTGCTGTGGAATTCAACAAGAACACTGCATTGTCAGACAGCAGGCATCAACACAAAGTAAAGTTCAACAATTACACTCATCAGTGAGAATTTTTTTTTTTTTTTGAAAGAATGTACCCTGACAAAACCATGCATCAACCAATAGGAGACATCCATACTTGTACAATTTTTAAAGAACGGACAGCACACTGACTGAAGTCCTTTTGTGCTTCCTTTTGTGAAGCACAGAAACCTCTGACAATTCATTGCCATATGAATAATTGCAATTAGCAATTTTGTTCATTGTATGCAACTATTAAAGCTTTGGCTAATGAGCTTTCTTTGTAGTTGATACTTGGCTCCCAAGTGATGTAAATCGATCAATTTTGAATAAAAAAAAAAATTACTTACTGCTACCCCTAAAGGTATTATAGGGCCATCACTGGTAAATAAACATCGAGACTTCTTTTACCTGAAAAAACATGTATTTCTGATTCTTTAGAATTCAAGGTTGGAAGTTCCAGGCCATCTCACAAAAAAAGTTGGTTTTTTTTCCAAAGTTTAGGTATAATCCCTCTTTCATTAAAAACATCTAACCACTGTACTATTTTATGCAACAGTTGAACATTCTGGCTTTGCAAAACTTAATATGATGTTTCTGTAATTAATGGCATTTCAGAGGAAAAAATTATAATCATACTACTTTGTTGCACCGCCTCTGGCGTTTATGACCGCGGCAGGACAAACGATGTTCTTAGTCAGGTTCTACCATTCTTATATGGCTGTTGACGGATACAGTATCTCACAAAAGTGAGTACACCCCTCAGATTTTTGAAAATATATCTTTTAATGGGACAACACTGAAGATATGACACTCTGTTACAATGTAAAGTCAGTGTACAGCTTGTATAACAGCTTTAAATGTGCTGTCCCCTCAAAATAACTCAACAAACAGCCATTAATGTCTAAACCACTGGCAACAAAAGTGAGTACACTCCTAAGTGAAAATGTCCAAATTGTGCCCAGTGTGTGAATATTTTGCGTGACCACCATTATTTTCCAGCACTGTTCTAACACTCTTGGGCATGGAGTTCACTACAGCTTCACAGGTTGCCACTGGAATCCTCTTCTACTCCATCATGATGACATCATAGAGCTAGTGGATGTTAGAGACTTTGCTCTCCTCCACTTTCCGTTTGAAAATGCCCCACAGATGGTCAGTCCAGTCTTGGATGTGTGTTTGGGGTTATCATCATGTTGGAATACTGCCTTGAAGGGAGGGGATCATGCTCTGCTTCAGTTTGTTACAGTACATGTTGGCATTCATGGTTCCCTTAATAAACTGTAGCTTCCCAGTGCCGGCAGAACTTGTGCAGCCCCAAACCATGACACTCCCACCACCATGCTTGACTGTAGGCAAGACACACTTGTCTTTGTACTACTCACTTGGTTGCTGCCACACACACTTGACATCATCTGAACCAAAAAAGTTTATCTTGGTCTCATCAAACCACAGGACATGGTTCCAGTAATCCATGTCCTCAGTTTGTTGGTCTTCAGCAAACTGTTGGCAGGCTTTCTTGTTCATCATCTTTAGAAGAAGTTTCCCCCTGGGACAACAGCCATGCAGACCAGTTTGATGCAGTGTGCGGTGTATGGTCTGAGCACTGACAGACTGACCTCCCACACCTTCAGAGATGCTGGCAGCATTCATGCTGTACGTCTATTTTCAAAAGACAACCTCTGGATATGAAACTGAGCTTCTGTGGTCGACTGTTCTGAGTGGAACCTGTCCTGTTCAACCACTGTATGGTCTTGGCCACTGTGCTGAAGTTCAGTTTCAGGGTGTAAGCAATCTTCTCATAGCCTAGACCATCTTTATGTAGAGCAATATAGAGCTTTTTTTTTTTAGATCCTCATAGTTCTATACCATTAGGTGCCATGTGACCAGTGTGAGAGTGATGACACCAAATTTAATCCACCTGCTCCCCATTCACACCTGAAACCTTGTAACACTATCGAGTCACATGACACTGGGCAGGGAAAATGGTAAATTGGGCACAATTAGAACATTTTCACATAGGTGTGTACTCATTTTCAGTGGGTTAAACATTAATGAATGTGTGTTGAGTTATTCTGAGGGGACAGCAAATTTACACTGTTATATAAACTGTACATTGATTATATCAAAGTATCATATCTGTGTTGTCCCATAAAGAGATATAATAAGTATTTTTACTGTAGATCAGCTTTGCAGAATGGAGCCATGTTTTCTTTTAATTTTTCACCCTAAACCTTCTATTGGATTGAGATCCGAACATGCTGGGCACATCCTTGGGTTCATATTTCTTTCCTGAAGAAAAGTTTTAACACTCTTTGCTCTGTGGCAAGATGTGTTATCGTCCTAAAAATGACTTGATCAAACCTACATTTGATGACTGGAATGAGAAAAATGTGTAATGACCTTTCCTGGTTGTTTACCTGACATGCAACCCCATAGCGATGGCTGCTAATTCTTCAGGCAGCCATGTTTGTTTGAGGTGGCACCAAACAAATGTTCTAGCTTTATTTCCCTGGCCAATGCAGATTTATCACTGAATAACACTTTTATTCTCAGGCCATGATTGTTTCTCTTCAGTCCACTTTAACCTTGTTTTCTTCTGTTTATATATTGATCATTTACATTTGTATTTTTCTGTACTTATTTTAATTCAATATTCCATTTATTATCCCATTTGCTACAGCCAATCTGTTATAGTTCAATCACAAACATTGACTCCTGTTTCTGGCTAATTCTCTTTCCTTTTTTATGCATTTACTATTTTCGATATCTATTGCTATGAGTTTTCTTTCCTGATGCCTTTATATTTTCTGTAGCTTCTCTTTTGAGATCACAGGAATGAACAATGAAATGTGCTTTATATCCAATGTGTTTTTTTCTTTCAGACCAACATGGTGCAACTAAAAATATACACTGACTAGTCGATTTGTTAGGTCCATCTACCATGTAATTGCAATTATTACACTTTATCCACTTTTTAAGCACTTACAACTGAAGACTGTGGTATATGTTACTCTGCATAAATTGTTAGGCCCTGTCTACCCCCTTCATCAATGGTCAGGACGACATGACGGGCGATATTTGGTTGGGGAATTCTCAACATTGCAATCGTTAAATGACAAAATGCATGATAGTGAGAGTGTTTGCTGTACAGAGTTGGTCACACAGTAGTGTAACTGGAGGTTAAAAAACCTCTCATGGTCACAGATAGAGCTGGGCAATATAATTTTTTTCACTTTCTATATGAAACATGGTTGATATAATGCTGATAAAACTCTGTAATGTGTTGACTGACAACACATAATGACAATAGCACTGCACCGAACCAATCTTGTGGCTGGAATAGCATTACAGATGCCAGGTTAGGTTGAGGTGTAGAGCAAATTGGAGCCATGTGCAGCATTGCACAAGCTAATGTTTGGGCTACTGGGCTAATGCTACTTCAGTTCAATTTAATTTTGTTTTATTTCTATAGCACTAATATCAACAGATGTTGTCACAAAGCAGCTTTACAAGGTCCGGGTCCGAGCCCCTAATGAGCCAAGGCGACGGAGGCGAGAAACACTCCCTGAACTAAGGAAAAAACCTCGGGAGAAACCAAAGCTCAGTAGAGGAACCCATGCCCCTCTGGTCGACACCGGATAATTGTTAATGAACAGTCAGGTGATGAGTTGTGAAAATTGTTTATGAGTTCCGTTGTTTGAGGTATAGGCTTCAAATGAACGTGGTGATTGGCAGTCCCTGAAGGCTTCACCTACACAGATTAGGAGTGGGAGTGAGAGAAAGAGAAAATGATGGCAGAAAATGTTAACCAAACCAGCAGCATTACTGGTGACAGAAAAAAGAGGGGTTAGAAGAATTCAGTAGTGTGGATATAGTTTGGCTGTTTAGTCCGAAGCAGAGCAGCGCACACTGAACTTTGTGTCTAAAACATGTTCCCACAAAGAGACATATAATACGACTAATCTTTTTACTAACTGAAGCTGTGTCAACCTTTAGTACTTAGTGTTTCCCTGGCTCAAACATTTCTCTCAGGTGACTTTACCAGCGTGGCATATGAACCTCACTGCCCACTTCACTGAGTAAGACTGAAATCTGAAAAACAAATGTAGTGTGTTCTCCTGTAGAACCAGGAAGCTCATGACTGATCAGAATAGATTCTTAATGATTTATTCTTTTGTCTGTTTTATAGTAGGGGTTAGAATTGAGATTTTGGTTTATTACAGCTCAATCCTTTTCGGGTCACTGGGGAAGCTGGAGTCGAAACCCAGCAGACTATGGGCCAAGGCAAGGTACACCCTGGACAGGAGGCCAACCCATTACAGGGATTATTATATTAATAATTGTATAGGCTTCTACAATACATCTTCTGAGAGAAAATAAATAATTTACACCAGGACGAACTTTGATACCTTCACATCCCACTTAGGAGTGAAAAAGAACCTTTGAGCTTGACAGAATTTGTTATTTGATTTGTATTGTTCACCTGCAATCTGAAATTAAGTGGTATGGATAATGGATGGGTGGATTGGATGGATGGATTTGTATTGTGATTATATAATTATTGACTGATGTGTAAAAAATGATAGTGATGAATTTTTTTCCCATTTGGACCATGCTGTAATATGCTCTGGCCCCATACCAATTCGGTGTGGTGGCATGATCTACAGCAGCCTGTGGTCTCTGAACTGCTGGATGTACAGGTGGAGCTCGGTAAACAATGTGGGCTTCATAGACAATTGGAAGATTTTTGAAGGCAAAGGCCTGCTAAGGAGGGACGGTATCCATCCCACTCGGGAAGGTGCTGCTGCATAGCACATAGTCTCAGGACAGTTAATCGGTGACAATCCAGAGCCCAGGCCAGGGAGCAGACAGACGGGTTAAACCGACTGTCTGCTAGCTGCTTAGACCAGTCACCCAGGTTACAGCATATTCAGGCTGTGTGTGTTCCACGTGCTAAAGAAAAATACTGAGTCTGTTCTATTAACCTAATCAATATGATGATAGATCACACTGAATGTAAAGCCAGAACCTTTGATCTCTTACTTCAAAAGCCCTTTTTTAATGACATTATCTCAGATTAGGTAATTAATGTACTGTGACTAACAGAAACTTGGACCAAACCCAATGAATATGTAGCACTAATTGATGAGATTCCCCCTGGATATAGTTATCTACACCAGCCTAATCCATCTGGCAGAGGAGGAGGTGTCGCAGTTATTTATATTGATAACCTCAGCACCACTCAAAAATCTGGCCACAAATTTAAAGCTTTTGAAGTTTTTTATACTAATATTTTATTTGTAACCACAAAAAGTAAATCTACACAGGCACTTCCACTAATTATTGTTTGCAGTCCGCCAGGGCCTTACTCAGAAATAAATTTGTAGATTTTATCTCAAAGGTAGTTAAATGTACACTCAACAAAAATATAAACGCAACACCTTTGTTTTTGCTCCGATTTTTCATGAGATGGACTTAAAGATCTAAAACTCATTCCAGATACACAATATTACAATTTCTCTCAAACATTGTTCACAAATCAGTCTAAA
>JBBIGC010000001.1:27163880-27174090 GCA_037576955.1 Lepidarchus adonis
GATTCATGTTTGTGGCTGTAATGTGACAAAATGTGGAAAAGTTCAAGGGGGCCGAATACTTTTGCAAGCCACTGTATGTATGTATGTATGTATATATGTGTATTGTCATTTCAGCAGGTTAATGAATTGTTCTCTTTTTGTGTTGTGAGCTTATAATTTCAGGGGAAAAATTATTTATTAGAAGCCTAATAACACATCTTAACTAGGGGTGCCAATAACTGTGGAGGGCACTGCATATGTATGATTTGTTCATCACAATTTATTTATTAACACACAAAGCAATTTGTCAATATACATTTAGCCTTAAAGAATATATAAGGCTTAAATCCTAACAAACCAAAAATGTTGAATTAACTTCTTAATTCATATCACAATGGTACAATGACAACGGTGAGATTGTAACCTGCCATTTTCTTTAAAATATAAGCCAGTGATCACAACATTCCCTATATATATATCCTTCAATAAATATAAACATCTACAATCCTCTATATATCTTTATACACATGGCAAATATTTTTCTTTGGCAGCCACCCTGAGAGGCCTTAACATTCCTTTCAATTACTTCTTTTAATGACACAATGTATGAACACTTAAACCATTGGAAATAATGTGTAAAGTGTATTTATGGCAACCCAGCAATGGTATTTTTTAAAAATATTCCACATAAGCTTTCTTAGTATTGCTTTACAAACATTACTAACAAAAAAATTTAAATATTGAAAATAAAGTAGCTGAATCATGGCTGCATTAAGGTATTTGGTCACTTTTATTTCTTGTTAATTTTTTTGTTTTCCTTTTTTTTCTTTATCTTTTTACACCAGTCATGGTGCAAACTACACGAGGAGTGATATGAAGTGACATTCTTCTGAATATATTTCAAGTTTTCATTTAACAATAGCTATGCTTTATTTTATGGTGAAGCACATTACAAACTCACTATATACTCACTATATTAAGTTTAAAGTTGACTGACAAGTGATATACCTACACCTACACAATGCAATTTACAGAGTACACACCTTGGTGTGGACTTGAGAAACAAGTCCTCATGATGCTTGCTGTAGTAGCTATAACTTGATCAACCATACTATCTTATCTTAGAACTCATCTAGCTAGAATTATAGCTTTAATTACCCAAACTCACTAGAACTATTAGTCTCAACTACCTTTACTTCTAGATTGCTCTATTTGATCTACTTATTGCTGTAGTTACTATAGCTAGCTATAGCTGTAGCATATGTTTTAGCTAGTTATAACTATATAGCCTGCTATATAGCTAGCTATAGCAATAGCCTATTATATTTTAGCTATGTTTTGCTAACCTATTGCCTAGTTAAAGCAATAGTTTGAACTAGCCTTAGTTCTATCTTATGTTTTAGCCAGTTATAGCTACAGCTAGCTATAGCTATATTAAAGGTGTGTTTCTTGTTAGCATGTTATAGCTTGCTGTATATATAGCTAGCTAGTTTTGTTTTAGCTGGTTTAAGCATAGTTTGAAGCTTTAATTTTAGTTTGTATAACCACCTAAAACATAAGTAGCTACACTACAGCTAGATTTAACTATAGTTATCAAGTTTCAAAAACCATCAAAAACTTTAGATGTGATATAATATTATTAACAGGATACTTTCATTACCAACACATAGACATGGCCATCTGGATTAAGCCGACTTTACTGACACATTGATATGGCTAGTTTCCATTTATCGTACTACTGTAGTCCAACACACCCCATAAACAGTCCCCTGAACCCATAACCCGAGTCACAGTGATAACACAAACCATGCTAACCTCAACATGTATTTAGTGGGTGAAGATAACTTCATCTGGGTTAAGTGGGGGACGAATATCCAGTTTTTGAGACTTGCAGTCCTCACCCACTAGTTCCAAACGGAGAAGAGGTTTTGTGCCTCCCTCACTCTCATCTTCCACCTCTCCATCCACAATCAGACGAAGGGTGCAGCCTTTAGGGAGGAGCTCCTGCTCATATGCAGCAGCTAACTGGTTCACCACCCGACGTTCCACCTGGCAACAGGCAAGGACAGACAAATTCTGATTTACGACATTGGGACTTTCTTTTTTAGTTTGGAAATATTTTTTTGGTATTTTGTTGATGACAAAGTTTACATTTATTATTAATTTATTATTTCTATTCACTTAAAAACAGCAGGTGCTCTTTATACTGTGTGGAAATAATGAATAGGTCAATGGAAATGGTAAAAATGACTTTTTATTAAAATAATTTGCAATAATAACAAATAAAATTTCTCCAGAAACAGATAAGAACATTTCCTAAAATATATCAGAGATATTGCTAAAAAGACCATTTTGATTTTAATTTATTCCCAGTTTGTTAAAGAATATGTCCATCAACCATTGTCCACCACCAGACTTTTGCTGTCAATAAACCAATAATACTCAATAAATGCTTCATCTCAGTAAGACCACCATTCTTTTCTAAACCTTTTCTCCTCATCTTATCTAAGCACATCCTTCCTTCCTGATGGCCCGCTGAGTCTTTAGCGGTGCACGAGGATAGACAAATAATGACAGTATTGATTACTATTGTTTATTGATGTTGATATTGATCAGAGTTTGGCTGTACCTCGTGCTTAATGGAGCGTGCTCCGTAGTGCAGGTTGTAGCCGTGGGCAAGCAGATCAAGCACAGGCTGCTCCCACAGCAGGGTGATGTTGTGCCTCTGCTTCGCCTGGGGGCAAAAAGGAGGGGGGTGGTTAAAATTGGAAGAGAGAGATGTGTAGGGGAAGGTAAAGGGTATTTGTTGAAGTGAAACAAACACAGCAGTCTAACGGCCTTTACACAGAAATCTATTCTGTCGTCAATAAATTAATTAAGCCCATGTTTAACTGAAGACATCTTGATTTTTTGCTAACAACTGATTAGAAAATGTATGCAGAAATTAAAGATAAGTACCTGGATTAAAAAAAAAAACCTAGAATCTCTCACACACACACATACACACACATATTCTGGTTTGTCACGGTGTGTGTGTGCTATATATATATATGAGAATATATATTTGTTAATATATGTTGTATACAGTAGGGCAAAAACATATTTAGTCAGCAATCAATTGTGCAAGTTCTCCCACTTAAAATGATGAGAGAGGCCTGTAATATTCATCATAGCTTTACCTCAACTATGAGAGACAAAATGAGAAACAAATTTTTAAAGAATTTATTTGCAAATTATGGTGGAAAATTTGTATAGTATAGTATTTGGTCACACACTGCTGCTGGTATTTTCGCCCATTCCTCCATGCAGATCTCCTCTAGAGCAGTGATGTTTTGGGGCTCTCGCTAGGCAACACAGACTTTCAACTCCCTCCAAAGATTTTCTATGGGGTTGAGATCTGGAGACTGGCTAGGGCACTCCAGGACCTTGAAATGCTTCTTACAAAGCCACTCCTTCATTACCTGAGCGGAGTGTTTGGGATCATTGTCTTGCTGAAAGACCCAGCCATGTTTCATCTTCAATGCCCTTGCTGATGAAGGAGGTTTTTACTCAAAATCATACAATACATGGCCCCATTCATTCCTTCATTTACACGGATCAGTCATCCTGGTACCTTTGCAGGAAAACAGCCCCAAAGCATAATGTTTCCACCCCCATGCTTCACAGTAAGTATGGTGTTCTTTAGATGCATGTTCTTTAGGGACATGTCTGGCACTGCAGGAATTGAGTCCCTGGCGGCGTAGTGTGTTACTGATGGTAGCCTTTGTTACTTTGGTCCCAGCTCTCTGCAGGTCATTCACTAGGTCCTCCCGTGTGGTTCTGGGATTTTTCTGGGACTGTTCTTGTGATCAATTTGACCCCACGGTGTGAGATCTTGCATGGAGCCCCAGATCAAGGGAGATTATCAGTGGTCTTGTAGGTCTTCCATTTTCAAATAATTGCTCCCACAGTTGATTTCTTCACACCAAGCTGCTACCTATTGCAGATTCAGTCTTCCCAGCCTGGTGCAGATCTGCAATTTTGTTTCTGGTGTCCTTTGACAGCTCTTTGGTCTTGGCCATAGTGGAGTTTGGAGTGTGACTGTTTGAGGTTGTGGACAGGTGTCTTTTATACTGATAATGAGTTCAAACAGGTGCCATTAATACAGATGACGAGTGGAGGATAGAAGAGTTTCTTAAAGAAGTTGTTACAGGTCTGTGAGAGCCAGAAATCCTGCTTGTTTGTAAGAGCTAAATACTTATTGATGAAAATTACCTCTCTCATCTTTTTAAGTCGGAGAACTTGCACAATTGGTGGCTGACTAAATACTTTTTTGCCATACTGTATATGTATTAAAAACATAATTCATACTTCATACATGAAGACTAAGACCAGTTTGCATATCCACATAATCAAATGGCTACATCCATCTCTAGAGAAATAATGCATCAGATCCTCTAGGTTTTATTTTTTATATATAGAGAAAATCACACCCAGCTTAGTTAAATCAAACACACACTTTAAAAAGAATTGTTATCTTCACAAAAAAGTTATGAATTTTACGATACAAATAAAATTAAATATGAACCAGTACATTATAAAGACGTACTTCAAACTTTGAATAATTATATCCATTTTAGCCACACACACACATTTAGAGACAGACAGACAGACTCACTCTCACTCTCTCTCTCTCTCTCTCTCTCTCTCTCCAAGGCATCTAACCATGTTTTTGTGCCTGCAGGGCTAGCCTGACAGAAATGAAGTTTTATTAATATTTAAATATTTATGAATGGCCCACATGTTAACCTCCCTAACACAATTATGGTCATCAAGCTGTTATTGATTCTGTGTGTGTGTGTCTGTGTGTGTCTGTGTGTGTGAGAGACAGACAGAGAAAGAGAGAGTGCGTGAGAGAGATTAGAGAGAGAGTTTGTGGGTTTCTCAGCTTCGGCCCTGTCAACAACATACAAGAAAAATTGTTGTGTGCTTACAGATTAACACACTGTTTAACTATCATTTTCTCTCTCACTTGCAAACACATTAACGGACACACAGACCTGCAGACACACACATACACATAATATATATATAATATATATAATGTGTATGTGTACTGTATGTATGTGTCGATTTAATATATAGAAATGTATTTTTTAAGCCTGAACCAGTGCTTCTCACACTATGGCTGCAGGGAAAACACTGAGGTAGCCATGGAAAAATGTCAGAAGCTGTATTTCTGCTAGCTTAATTGTTTACAGTCATTTCTGTAAGTAGTTTTTATATCCTGTTAAAATTAATTATGCATGCAGTCACAATTCAGTCATCTAACCTCTCATTTAACAAGATGTAAGGCAATACAACAGTGACCTGCATGACAAGGTATAGCTGCCTAGAAAGACAGGAAAATGGACAAGACTCAGGCCTTGGACTGAAGTCATATGAAAACTGCTGCACTACACTACAACACAAATCATCAGCAAAAGGCCTTTAGATTGAACAGTTTTGTTAAATATGAAATTTAATTAATTAGACATTTTACCTCAGAATGCAACAAACTGTTTTATTACAGTAAAATTTAATTTATGTATCCACATTCCACATTGTCAAAAGTAAAAAAAGTTCTCAACTGATACTGTTTACTAATTCCTCATTGGCACTAAAAGGTCTGGCCCTAAATAGTCCTAGACCATCATTACTTCTCTGCCAGACACCATTCTCCTTGCAACTGCCATTTCTACAGTTGTGCTCATAAGTTAAGATACCCTGACAGAATTTATGATTTCTTGGCCACTTGTCAGAGAATATGAATGATCACACAAAATTGCTTGTAATTAGTGGGTGAGTATAAAAGGTCAATGAATTTCTGGACTTCTGACAGACCCTTGCATCTTTCATCCAGTGCTGCACTGACATTTTTTGGATTTCTTGGATTCATGGGGAAAGCAAAACAACTGTCAAAGAATCTGGTAGTTGAAATGTAGTTGTAAAACAGGAAAGGGATATAAGAAAATATCAAATAAATAGAGAATGCCAAACAGCAGTGTTCAAACTCTAATTAAGAAGTGGGAAATTAAAGTTCTGTTGAAACTAAACTAAGGTCAGGTAGAGCAACTAAAATTTCAATCATAACTAGCAGGAAAATTGTTTGGGATGCAAAGAAAAACCCACAAGTAACTTTAGGTGAAATACAGGACAGGAAAAATATGGTGTGGCTGTTTCAAGAAGTACAATAAAGAGGCACTTGAAGAAAGATGGGCTGCATAGTCGAGTTGTCAGAAGAAATCCATTACTACCCAAATGCTACAAAGTTTCTCATTTACAATATGCCAAACAGCACAGAGACAAACCTCAAACCTTCTAGCACAAAGTGATACTTTTTAGCCACAAACAAATTTGGAGAGGAGCCACCAAAGCCTATGATGAAAGTTACACCATTCCTACTGTGAAACACGGTGGTGGATCACTGATGTTTTGGGGATGTGTGAGCTACAAAGGCACAGAAAATCTGATCAGAGTTGATGGCAAGATGACTGCAAGATGATTGCACTCATCAGCCCGGAAGCTGCACATGGGACGTACTTGGACATTCTAACATGAAAATGATCGCAAACACAAGGCCAAGTTGACCTGTCATTGGCTACAGCAAAATAAAGTAAAGGTTCTGGAGTGACCATCTCAGTCTCCTGACCTCAATATCATTGAGTCACTCTGGGGAGACCTCATATGTGCTGCTCATGCAAGACAGTCCAGGAATTTGATGTCATTGATGTTAAAGGGGGCAACACACAGTATTAAGAAATGGGGTGTGTAAACTTTTGATCAGGGTCATTTGAGTAGTTTGTGTTGTGAAAATGATTGAAAAAAGTGTAAACACAGTTATAATAAAAAACTAACCATGAGTGAAAGAAAAGTTTTTGTGTTATCAATTATATTCTCTGAAAAATTATTAAAAATCATACATTCTGCCAGGGTATGTAAACTTATTAGCACAACTGTATATTTAGGTATAACCACCTCATGCCTACTGATATATTCAGGAAAAAGTTCTTTTTTTAAAAAACTAAATTTAAAACATTTAAAAAATTAAAAATAAATAAAAATAAATGCTTGTCTCTATAGGTTTAACCTGCAGTATATTTAGAGTAAACAGGTTTTGTACCTTCTTAGCCCAATAGTTGAGCTCTTTGTTGACCAACTGAATTAACTCCGAATGGCAGAAAGGCAGGAAGTAAACAATCTCGTTGATCCGTCCCAGAAACTCATCCCGCCTAAAATGGGCCTGTCGGAAACCAAACACAGCATTCACATCAGGTGCTTCCCCAATTACATTCAATTGCCATGCAACAATAGTCAGGAGGATTACTACAGCTTTCAGTGCATGTATGCATTCATTAGGGCTGTCACAATTAATTAAACTCAATTTATAAAATCAGTTGGCATCATGATAATACACAATGCAGCTACTGCTCTCACTTACATTAAGAAATACAGACTGATGTTCACACTCATGTATATACATTTTCAGTCTTTTTGTAATCTTTTACTTGCATTACTTTTTAATACAGTTTTAATAGTTTAACAATAATCAAATATTTTACAATCTCTAAATTTGTTGATATTGTTCTATCTGCCTTTTTAAAAGAAACAAATTATTCAATCAGTCTGTATCTTGTATATTACAGAACATTACCTTCAGAATGGGCCGAATCACTTCTTCTTTAAATTTTTTGGAAATTGTGATTTTCTCACTCTGTTGGACATCATCTGCAATGAAAAAGTTATTAATATTAACAGTAGCCTCTCAACTATTAAACAACTTCTATGAATTTTTCAGGAACTGCTATGATTTATCCATTAACGTTTATGAGCAGTACACAGATACTTTTAGGATTGGTTCAGTTGCTACTATGAAGTAACTGACTTATCCAGTAACTGCTATGAATTTGCCCACAACTACTATACCTACTATGAAATATTCAGTAAATACAGTTGATTATTCCAGCAACCACCATGATTTTTTTCAATAACTTCTATCATTTTGTAACTACTGTGAATTATAATTGCACTACTTTGACAATGAAATGGTTATACAGTGTTATCCTAGACTTACATCACACTCAACATATGACAATTCATTATTACGCCACTGACTCTTTTTATATTTAATTATTTTTAAATACATGTATTTACTGCCATATATGGTAGTAGAATGCAGCTGAACACTTATTAAATACTTTACAGTAAGATGGGACTTTGGGCTGAGCTGCATGTAGTGTGTGTGCGTGGGTATGAGTGGGGAGATGTTTTTTGCTGTTATTGCTGAGATGTTTACGTTTTATTCACTGTTATTGTTGAATAATAGTTCATGTGGATTGGTGGGTGAGATGGGGGGGTTAATAGTGCAGTGTGCTAAGGCACCGTCATGGTCACTTCTCCAATGTGTTTATTGCTGTGGTGGAACTTTTGATTTCATGCACAGAGTATGTTGAAGCCATTAAAAAGAGCATTTGTATCTGTATTTGTGATATGACACGACCACGAGAGAGACTGGCGTTGTGTGCTGTTCATTCATGCATGTTGCCGGCTGTTAATAAAGCACAGTGCTGTTCGATAAAGCCTCGTGACATGCATGAGTTCTGACTTGCGTCGCAATCTGAGGAACGGAACACCGACGTTACTCGGGGACCCCCTGTATATTTACCAGGGTTGGAGTTCAGGTGTACCCTCCTGTAGAGGGCGCCTGCATTCTAGAGCCCTTATCAGGTCACTCCTGATGAACTTTTTAGGGGCAGTGGTGGCCTAGTGGTTAGAACTTTGCCCCTGAGATCAGAAGATCGCAGGTTCAAGTCCCAGCCCGGGCACCACTGAGGAACCCTTGAGGAAGGTACCGTCCACACTTGCCCGGGTGCCTCTGTTGACGGCAGCCCACTGCTCCATGTGTGCACGTGTCATGGGTTAAATGCAGAGAATAAATTTCCCACTTGTGGGACTATAAGGGATATTAAAAAAAAAAAAATTAGATTATATATATATATATATTCTGCACTGTTTGTGAACCCTTGTGAAAATGTTTAAAATTTTTATGATATTTTTATAACCTTAAACCTCATCTGATTTTCAACAAGTCCTAAAAGTAGAAACCTAGTTAAACAAATGACACAAAAATGATCATATCTGGTCATTAATTTATTGAAGAAAAAAATTATCCATTAACAAATCTGTGTGTGGCAAAGGTAAAATAACCTTCAATATGTGGTGTGATGTGACCTCCTTGTGCAGCAATAATGTATGTGTGTGTGTGTGTTGGTTTATAATAGAATAAACGTACCCAGATTTTCTGCCAGCCGCAGCCGGCTCTGTTCTTGAGCTTCTTGTCTCAGCTGCAGTGCATGATGGGCAATATCGTCACTCGCTACATTGGAAGTCATGATGAAGATTGCGTCCTTACACTCAATGGTCTTTCCCTTGCCATCTGTCAAACGACCCTGTGCAGTGGATAATTGAATGAATGTGTATATAATTTCTTTTATTCTAAATTACATCCACTGTTCACTCTATTAGAAACCATAATGTTATATATTGACACATGGGTGTCTAGCTAGACCACCAACACTAGGAGGGTGAGCACAAGCAAGAGCTTCTTCAAGTCACAGGAAGCACCACCTAATGTTTTGCAAGATCAAAGTGAAGATCGCCAGGACCTTGTGCAGCTGTTGAAGGCTGCTGGTACAGATAGCACTACAGCTTTGCACAGTGGCAATATCGTGGCCTATGAGGTTAATTTAAAGAGCAATTATTTAAAAAGTTTACCCAATACCCCACCGTGACGACTTGAAATAATATTTGATGATCTCAAAAAACATTGAGAAAACTGCTCCATGTGTGTAGTGATTATATAAGTGATGTTATAACTGGGTTAAGAGTTTGTACCTCATCGAATAGCTGTAGCATAATGGTGAGGACGTCCGGATGGGCCTTGTCCACCTCATCAAAGAGCACCACAGCATTCGGGCACTGCTTCAACTGCTTAGTGAGCTGACCACCCTCCTCATGGCCAACATAACCCGGGGGAGAGCCAATGAACTTAGCAACCTGGAGAGAGAGAGAGGGAGAGATAGAGGTAGAGAGAGAGGGGGGGAGATAGAGGTAGAGAGAGAGAGAGAGAGAGAGAGAGAGAGAGAGAGAGAGAGAGAGAGAGAGAGAGAGCAAGCTCCCCACACACACACACCTTTTTCTAAGCTCCCCCACC
>JBBIGC010000001.1:27235651-27249602 GCA_037576955.1 Lepidarchus adonis
CCTGGTTCCGAGAATCGAACCTGGGACCCTTCGGTCACAAACCCACCTCTCTAACCATTAGGCTATGGCTGCCCCTATTATTACTTTTGGATTATGGCCCCAACAGTGCTCACTGGAACCGTGAGTATTTTAGAGATTCTTCTGTATCCAATGCAATAGGATGCAAAGGTCTTGAGAAAGCTCTTCGGTTTCACCCATAATCTGATGTTTCTTGTGTGACACCTTGGTCATTTAACACTTTAAGCAGTGTCCCCTAGCATTCCTACCACCGGCACCTAAAAATAGCACTTTGGCAAGAAATTACATAGCTCAATCTATTGGCTAAACCTCCAAATCCACTCTTGTTTGATTCTCTATCCCCCAGAGAACATGTTACTTGAATCTGATTTTGTTTGGTGCGTTCATTGTTTAATAATCCATAAAAATGTGAACATAAAAAAACTACCATGACGCCATTACAAGTGCGCACTAACAGTGTTAAAATCCTGTTTAAAAGGAAAACAAAAAGGTCGGACAACAGCAAAAGAAAATCTTAGTCCAGCACAAATTCATCACCAAACACTCATCAATATGAAACAACATTAAAACCTTCAAAAACCCTGCTTACTGAAACAGAAAAAGTTGATAAATTAATTTAAATTTAACCAGCACTTTATAAAAGTTCACACGCAGAAAACCTGGACTATTAATCCTAACAACATGTCTTTTGATGACAGAAAACTTCTGTACGCTAAACTACGTACAATTGCTTCCATTTACCTCAAAAAATTCAAATTCCCAGGATGTACGGGGGCTTTTGTGCAGAGTAGCAAAAAGTTGAAAACAAAGTAAAGCTCTAATTTTTCACAGGTAAACCTTCTATTCTTTTTTATGGTCCCTGTTTACATATTCGTAAATTAAACTCTACTCGTACTCTATCAGTTTGAAATTGTACACACATATTGAAAACAATGATGAACATATTAAAATTTGGAACCGTTCTACAATGACGTTTTTTCCAAAAAATAAAACC
The DNA here is from genome assembly GCA_037576955.1 of Lepidarchus adonis. Lineage (NCBI taxonomy): Eukaryota > Metazoa > Chordata > Actinopteri > Characiformes > Lepidarchidae > Lepidarchus > Lepidarchus adonis. The sequence goes on from JBBIGC010000001.1 coordinate 27,236,664, forward strand.
CATAAAAAAAACCCAAAATTTCTTAATGGTACACCTGGTCCAATCAATTTACAATTTGATTTATATTTCAGAGACATTCTGCTCTAAAGTTATTACGCTTTTAATACCATACCAAAAAGGGTAAAATGCCATCTTCATGTGTTCAATATTTTGTCCTGTGTCATTCAGTTTTATTACACATAACTTAATTCATGAACATCTATGGTTTGGATGGTTGTTACTCGTTTCATGTAAATAGCACCTTTAGAAATGTATATATTCAGAAAATTGGTGATGCGTTCACTACTTTTTTTACCCACTGTATATCCTGAAATGTGTTTATGCTTAGTTAGCATATAAGCACATTGCACTGTACACTGACACATTTCCATGTGCATGTGTGTTTGAACAGGTGCAGCTGCAATGTCCGGAGCAGCAACGCACACCGTATCCACAGCGATGATCGTGTTTGAGTTGACTGGTCAGATCAACTACCTTTTCCCCACAATCTTCTCTGTTTTTGTGGCAAACTTCATAGCCCAAAGCCTACAACCATCACTGTACGATTCCCTCATCAACATCCGAAAGCTGCCATACCCGTCAGAGCCCAGCTGGGGCCACCACGAGTGAGTTACCTTCCATACATGTCTACACTTTTACACTTATGGAACCTGAAGCTGCACTTATAAAATTTATTTATTTAGTATAAAAATATATATAATATATATAAAAAAAACAATAAAAAAAAGGATATGTTAAAAAAAATTTAATAAATTGACTTGAATATTTCATATAAAGGCTGATATTTCATGCACAAAATAATACAAATAATAACAGATAATTAAAAACATTAAAAAATAACTAAATAAATAATACACAAAACTAAACACAATAGAAGAAAAATGATATAAATAAATAAATAATTATTATTATAATTATAAAACAGTACAATATAGTATTTAATATGGCTTGTGATAGAGCAAAAGCATTTATTAAGAGTGTGACTTGCAGTCCTTGCAGACATGCTAATGCTAGTCAATGTGCATAAAAACTCTGCTAATGGTGCTGTAGAAAGGGGTTGGTTTGTGGGCAGGCAATGTGGGGGGCTTGTTGTTGCCTTTTGGAATTCTAGTACTGGATTGAGGTGGGAATGAAAAGTTATAATGAGTGTGTTTTCATGTTTTTCTGAATACCACGCAAGCCAGAAAATCATATTATTTACAATACATACATTTATTTTTATTTCAATATATATGTACATATTTGATCCCCTAACCAACCATTAAGAGTTCTGCCTTCCACAGACTGGCTAGATACTCCTAATTTAAACCCCTCAGCCACATTAAAAACACCTGTTTCAACTAGTCACCTGTATAAAAGACTCAATAAATCAATCAGATTCAACCTCTCCACTATGGGCAAGACCAAAGAGCTGTTTAAGGATGTCAGGGACATGACTGTAGCCCTGCACAAAGCTGGAATGGGCTACAAAACATAAGCAAGAAGCTGGGTGAGAAGGAGACAATTGTTCGAAAATGGAACCATCAATCGATTTTGATCTGGGGCACCACGCAAGATCTCACTTTATGGGGTGAGGAACATCATGAAAGGTGAAAGATCAACCTAGAAATACTTGTATATAGCTTGTCAATGATCTCAAGGCAGCAAAGTCACCAAGAAAACCATGGAACAATGGAACAAAATCCATCTACTTGGCCTCAACTCAACTCGCTGTGTTTAGAGGAAGTCAAATGCTTCAAGAACATCTTCCCCACTGTCAAGCATGGAGGTGGAAACATTACGCTTTGGAGGTGCTTCTCTGTTAAGGGCACAGGGCAACTTTACTGCATTGACGGGAGAATGAACAGACATATCTGGACCATAATCCCATAGAAAACCTGTGGAGGGAGCTGAAGCTTCCAGTTGCCAAGCAACAGCCTCAAAACCTTAATTATTTAGAGCTGATCTGCAAACAGGAGTGGACTAAAATTCCTTTGCTATTTGTGCAAACCTGCTCATCAACTACAAGAAACGCCTGACTTCTGTTCTTGCCCTTAAGGGTTTTGCCACCACAAACTAAGTCAAATACTTTCATTTACTCAATGGAATACAAATTAATTTAGATATTTTATATAATGTGATTTTTTGGAATTTCTTTTTGATATTCTATCTCTCATTGTTAAAATAAACCTACCATTAAAATGATTGACTGTTCATTTCTTTGTCAGTGGGCAAATAAGTATTTCCTCCACTGTAACAGTATTTTCCCTTTTTGTAGGAAGCCTGATATTCAGGTGGAGGATATCATGGAGAAAGATGTGAGGTATATCACTCTAAACTCCACTTACAGATATCTTTACATTCTGCTCTCAGAACATCTCCAAACAGTCCCGCTGGTAAAGTCTGCAGGTATCATGACATGCACATTCATGTACAATTTTAATACACTTCAGATTTGTTGAGGTACACGTCTGGATGACTAACCCAAGCTCAATCTCGCTGTTTTCCTCAGAGTCGATGATGTTGCTGGGCTCCATTGAGTGCTCTCAGTTGCAGACTCTGCTGTCACAGCAACTGGGTCGACCTCGCCGGCTGCGGTACCTCCGTGAGCACACAAACGCATCCAGCAGCAAAGACAACAAGGTCAAGCAAGAGGTCAGAACTGGGGACAAGGTTCCGTTACACACTGTATCTGTGGCTCAAATTCTATTCACTAGTACATGGGAAATTTTACTTAGTCCAATATTATTAACCAAGACAAAAATTGGGATGTACTAGTGGTCCAGAATGCCTTGCAATGCCATATAAGGAGTAGATGTCTGCTCATATTTTGAAATGTTGGTCATTGTTTCTACAGGGTAAATCCTTATAGCTGTTGAATGAGTCTAGTCTGTTGCTGGTTCAGCCAATGGAAAGTCCCCCCATTGAGTCCCAACTATAGGATCCTGAAAGACCATGTGTATAGTGAAGGGTCAGTTGGAAGTGATGTCTCATTAAAATCTTTTCACCTATAATGGTGCATCAGTTATATCCTATAATATTACCCATAAAACCAGCTTAGATGACCCAGAGTTCCTTATATGGGCTCCTTACTTTAGATAGTTATTACACAGAGAGTAATGCATAGACGCTTTAAAAAGTACAATCCCAAGATGTGGTACATCTTTCAGCTTGTTGTCATACCTGTCTGCTGCTCTGAACGATTCAAACTTGCTTCAAAAAACACTAAAACTAATGAATTTTCCCGGTTTCGGCCTTTTAAAAACTGTTAAATGACATTTGTGAATGTTTAGCTCTGACTGACCAACTAATTCGTATTTCTCTTCAGCTTTACCTGTTTATTGTTCATAAAATGTGTGATTTTTAAGATCAAGAATGAGCAGATTGAACGTCTCAATTAAAAATCCCATAAACAGTGTCAAAATCCAAGCAGTAGAAAAGAAGATTGGAATGTTCTGTACTTGTGGCACCAAACAAAACGTCTCAACCTAACTTTACAAGCTTCCTGTCTTTTTAGTTAGTATTCAGATGTTTCTAGAGCCTGGGATCTGTCTTCTACTGTTATGCTCCATGCCCTAATTTGTCATTTACCTTTAGATAAATCTCAGGCTAAGCCAAAATGAAGAACTGTGGAAAACTTGAAGGAATAAGACTATTTCTTTGTTTCTTTATTTCTAAAAAGTATGTATGTTTTTCAGAAGTCTACAGATGGACCCTTCTTTAGTACAACACACTCATTCTCTTCCAGACCACTCACAAGACATTCAGAGAGCGGTACCGACACATACATTGCACAGGTTTATGTTTGGTAGAATGGAATAAACACTGGGGTCTGAGATACTAACATGGCATCTTGAGTTGCTAGCCCTTTTATATTTTAACTTCTTCAACAAAGATCTTCAAATCCAGGTTCTGGTCCTGAATTTGACCCAACACCAGGTAATTAAAAAAAACGGGGTCAGATCAAGGTCTAGATCAAGGATTTGAAGACTGTTCTCCAATTTTCAATGTATTGCTAAAGACACTAGATATCACACGACAGAATCATTTTACATATATTACACTGAACAGCCAAGGCTTATCTTGCACCTTGAACTAAAATGAAGTTATCATTCATATATGACTTTGATATAGAAGCCCAAATTGTTGGTAACTTGTTCTAATTTTACATACTACCCAGAAAACACACACCCCCATATGCACAGAAATATAAAATACATACAAAACTGCCAAAAGCAATCGCTCAACTTTGAGCATGATTGTTCTGGTGGATCCCCAGCTGACTGCAGAAGCAGATCCGGGATCCATAGCGTCCACTGCAGAGTGGACATGGCTACATAGCAGAGGTGGTGGGTGCTTAGCTCATCTTTTTGGTAAGCCTCTCTTCTAATCATTGCTTGTTACCCATGATTATTAAAATGGCCTTGTGGCTCCTTTCTACGTTTGGGGTTGTGCTGCACAATGTCCATTTCAGTTTGCTTTAAGTGCCCAGTATTGTTCCTGGACATCTGCACAGCACGTTTCCAACCTGGATCTAGAAATAAAAATAAACTAAGTAAAGATTAACTGGACAGTTATTCTCATTCGCTTAAAACCATTGTACAGTTCCAGAATAGGGGGTTGGTTTTAACACCCAAAGTTGTTTCCACATTTGAGGCTAAAGTGTGGTTTAGTCATGCAATTAGGTGACTTCCAAAACTGAGCTCAGGGTTATTGATAGGTGCATTGCATGTCTCACATCAGAACTGTACTAGATGGAGCTCCAGTTGATGGTGCTCACTCCAGAGAAAAATGGCTGCACTTGTGAGGCCTTATTGCGATTTAGGGATATTTGTGATGGAGTGTGCCACCTCCAAAATCACCCATGCTTCTCATGAGCAGAATTTCTAGTGTTGGTTATGCTTATTTTAAGAAGTTACTGACAATTCATCTCAGACATGGTTTGGACCACAATTGAGTTCGGACACAAGCCCACAACTTTCAGAGACCAGGTTTTGGAAACCTATTTTACATCAAGAAGTGTGGCACAAAAGGATAAGGGGTGTGGGACGGTAGATCTCTAGGAACAGGGCTGAACGGCCTACCACTAAAGGCACTGCTGAATTTGATGTTGTCTTCATAAAGCCTTACGATGTGCATAAGCTTTGCTTTAGGAAAGTATAGGTACAATCAGGCTGGTACTTAAGAACTTACTACATGTTTCTGCTTCAGCATATGTCGGCTTTTCTGCTTAGGTTTCCAAGATTCAGAAGTTACCTTAAAGAGTCTAATTTGTGCCCATACTGTAGTGGACGGACTAGAGGTAAAACCCTCTACTCACATTTCGCAGTCTTACAGCATTACTAATATTAATTATTTACTTACCTACCAATCCACAAACAGAAATGTTGATGACCTCTTTCCTTCTAGGATGACCAAGATGTGGAAGATACCATGACCAAAAGAGAGGTGATGACATAGGACAGCCAAAATATTATTTTTAGCCATTAAGCTCCCTTGACCCTTAAGCCTTTCAGTGTCATGTTTTTGGGATAAAATGGAAGTGGTCACTGGGAAGACAAATTTAGTTTTTTTTGCGTCTGTTTTCTGTCTCTTTGTGCAGATTGCTGACTGGGAAGAACAGCAGCTTGATGAAAAGGTCAACTTTAACAAGTGCAAGGTTGACCCTGCCTCCATCCAGCTAGTAGAACGTACCTCATTGCACAAGGTATGTGTGTGGGTGGCAGTAATAATTTTTGATATTCAAAAATCTGTTTTTTGAACAAGTTATCCAGAACAGGGTAGACCTGTGACCGGTTGTTCTCTTTTTCTTCAAAATCAATTCTGATTTTCAGGTCCACAGTATCTTTTCTCGAATGGCTTTGGATCATTCCTATGTCACCAGAGCTGGAAGACTCATAGGTGTCGTATCACATAAAGAGGTAAGGGTTAAGGATGTTAAGGATAACCAAATGGCAGGACACCTGCATAAGCCATAAGCATGTTAATTTTCAATAAACATTGATGCATAGTTATTTTTTGTCAAAATTTTAACAAAAATAAAACATCAAAACATTATTATGGTACTTTGTAATCTGTTTTTGATTGTACACATATGTACTTTCAGACCAACAGTTAACTGCTAACAAGAGTTAGCAGCTGATCTCATGAGGAAAGCCTGGGGTTCTTGGAGACTTCTTTTTGCATAAAATATCCACCCTTCATCTGAATTTGCTAGAGCAGCCAGTTCTGGACAAATTTGAAATCTTTACAGGATTTTTAGTGGAATTATTTATTATTATTAATTTATTTTTTATTATTAGCGAATATTATGGATCTTTTAAAAACCATCCACAAACCTTTTTTCTATAGGACTTAGTGAGTTCTTTCGACCTTGACTTGGTGACATCAAACCAGGAGAATAAAAGACCCTATATATCAAATTAAAATATAACAGGAACCTGCTGGAGGTTGTCACCAATGGTACAGTATCAGGAACAGTTATAATTGGTGTGATTAAAGTACATTTTCAGTGCAATTGATCATTTTTTACAATTATGAACTTGACTAAAATGTCAATCTTATGTGTAATTTGTTCATCACGTTTACCTCTAAGCACTTTGAAATGCTTGCATATTTAAATTAGCCAAAAAGGAACATCATGTCCATTGCCCTTAAATGAGGTGTTGTCCCAATACAGGCCTAAGGTGGACATTTAGTGAAAAACAGTTACCAAATTCAAAGAGGCTGACATTTATTATGTTGTTTTGTAGCTGCAGAAGGCTTTTGAGGCCTCTGTGAAGGTCCAGGGTCCCGAAACACACCCACCGATGGAAAGCTTCAGAAATAGCAGGACTAGACGAAGGGCCACAGAGACCCCAGAGGCCACAGAGCTCCACAAGCTCCTGGGCAGTCAAAGCAGCCTGTACAAGGCAACAGAGAGCCAAGAGAAGTAAAGGAGAAAGGAATGGCGGGAGTTGTGTAATTGATAATGCTAATGTAATACCTGCCCAGAGGTTCTGATGAAAACCAAGAAAAGGATGAGGTAACAAATGGAGAAATGTAATTGACTATTCTATCTTTATTGTGTTTGCATTTTTGCTGCATAGAAATAAAATAATAATTTCCATCTTTAGGATTGGGTGAATAATCGTAACATAAGTTTATTCATTGTGCAAATTTTACTTTGTATTCTGATAAATTCTGAACACATTTCCTATAAAGTTGCTATTTTGGAGATACAGTCATTAACTCACTAACTATGATAAATAATTGTGGTCAAAAAATTGTGGTACACACACACAAACATGATGCCATTGGGTGGCATGGTGGTACATAGGTTAGTGCTGTTCTGGGTTCAATCCCTGGGTCAACCAGGTGTGATGCTTGCTAGCTCTCCCTGTGTTTGTATGGGTTTCCTCTGGGTGCTCCTGTTTCCTCTCACAAGGCTTGTAGCTTGTGTTAACGGGCTACATTTAATTGCCCACAGATGTGTGTGAATGAATGTTTGTCTCTTAGTTGCCCTGTGATGAGTTGGCATCCTGGGTGAACCACACCTTGTGCCTAAAGTCAGTTGGATTCAACTTCAGCTTCCCTGCAACCTGAACTCGGTAAGCGGTTTGGACCATGGATGACTGAAATGAAAATAGCAAAGAGTTGTACATGAGTAGCTTTCCTGAGAAAAAAAATTGGTGCACAAATGTTTAGTTATATTGAAATATTCAAACAGCAACTTAAGAATATTGAAGAGTAAGAGAATTAAGTGGTACTGATAGTTCCATAATGTCTTTTATAACCTGCCTAGACCAAGACCAAGGCCTGTTGATAATCATGACTATAACTGGTAGCTTCGCTGTTGTAATATAAAATGGCTCATTTAACATCACTCATTGGATTGAACAATTCACATTACAATAAGGAACTCAATACTGATCTGGAAAAAGAGGATTGTAGACTTACTTTCTAAGCAACAGTCAACAACATCATCAGTTCAGACAGTTGTTTGTAAGTAAGGTGGTCCAGATGGTCAGATGCACCCAAGAACCTCCAAGGTACAGGTCTGCAATTTACTTGGAAGCTGCTAGATCACCAAAATCATCCTCCACAGTCAAGCAAATTAAAGCTTCTGCTACAGAATAAACACCTTCAGGTCCGATTAATGTTGAAACTGATCACAAGGACGCAGACATACTGTCTTCTGCAAAAAAGGTGGTCAGATAAGACTAGCGGTATGGGAAAAGAAAGAACATCCGTACAAGCTAACAAAATAACAAAAATGGCAAACAATCAGCTCATAAAAGGTTAAAGAAGTTACCTGTTTTCAACTGAAGCAAAGCTACTGGCAAGAGGTCCTTGAAAAGTCCCATTATTGAAAAAAAAAGATGTGCTGAAGAGGTTACAGTTTGGCAAAGAACACATTGACTAGCCTAAAGAGAAAAGGAGCATTTCGTGGACTGATAAAAGCAGGATTGTTGTTTTTGGGTCTAGGGGCCCAGTTTGGAATTCAAGCCACAGTACACTGTTAAGCATGGTGGTGCAAGTATCATGATATAGGGATGTTTCGCATACTATTGTGTCTGACCTATTTATCGCATACTAGGCATCATGGATCAGTTTGAATGCATCAGAATACTTGGAAGAGATCATGCCCTTGATCTGGGTATTTCAACAAGATGACCCCAAAAAAAGAAATGCAGAATTATAATCCAATCATTCTGGGCTGGAATAACTGTTCACAGGTGCCAGAAATTGGTTGACTCCATGCAACACAGACAGCACTTCCCCGAAACAGTGATTGTAAATATTAATTCAGTATTTCAAATGAAAGCAAATTCTTGAAACATTCTTTCAGTTAATACTGTGAACATTTAAGTTTGTAAAAAAAAAAAAGAATGTGGTCTCTGCTTTTTATTTTACCGCATAATTTTCCAAATCTTTTACTTTCTATTAAGGAATAACAAATTACAATCACATTTTGTGTACATTTTGGCTTAAAATTGAATGTGCAGTATTCCCAATTGAGTTGTGTGTATGAAAATTAAAGCCATTATATGGATTTCGAGCTTTATTCCCTTTTTTTTTTAAACAAACAGCCATTATTCTGAATAAAACTACAGTGGGTCAAAAAATATTACCACTTAACCACTTGAAGGATGCGAGAGGTCTGTAATGTTCATCATAGGTTCTCTAACTGCAAGAGGCAGAATGTAAAAAATCCAGGAAATCACATTGTATGATTTTTAAAGAATTAATTTGTATAATGGTGTAGAAAATAAGTATTTAGCTCCTACAAACAAGCAAGAATTCTGGCCTCACAGACCTGTTACTTCTTCTTTAAGAAACTCTTCTATCCTCCACACATTACCTGTATTAATGGCACCCGTTTGAACTCATTATCTGTATAAAAGACACCTGTCCACACCTACAAACAGTCAGACTCCAACCTCCACCATGGCGGAGCGCTGTCTAATGACACCAGGGACAAGATTGTACACCTGAACAAGACTGGGAGGAACCGATCTACAACAGGCAGCAGCATTGTGAGAAGAGATCAACTGTTGGAGCAATTATTAGAAAATGGAATAAATACAAGACCACTGACAATCTCCCTCGAGCTGGGGCTCCATGTAAGATCTCACCTCGTGGGTACAAATGATCTTGAGAACGTTGAGGAAACAAACCAGAACTGCACGTGGGGTCAATGACTTTAAGACAGCTGGGACCACAGTAACAAAGGTTACTATTAGTAACATACTACATTGTCATGGATTAAAATCACGCTGTGCTCGAATGGTCCCCCTGCTTAAGCCAGAACATGTCCAGGCCCATTAAGGTTTGCCAGAGACAATCTGGATGATCCAGAGGAGGATTGGGAGACTGTCATGTGGTCAGATGAGACTAAAATGTAACTCTTTGGTATAAACACAATTCACTGTGCTTGAAAGGGGAAGAATGCATCCCAACATTATAGATACATGGAAACATTATGCTTTGGGGCTGCTTTTCTGCAAAGGGAACAGGACGACTGATCCGTATTAAGGAAAAGATGAATGGGGCCATGTATCATTAGATTTTGGGCAAAAACCTCCTTCCATCAGTGAAAGCATTGAAGATGAAACGTGGCTGGATCTTTCAGCAGGACAATGATTCCAAAAACACCGCCCAGGAAAAGAAGGAATCGCTACACAAAAAGCATTTCAAGGTTCTGGAGTGGCCTAGCCAATCTCCTGACCTCAATCCAATACAGAATCTGTGGAGAGCTGAAAATCCCCTCCAAAACATCACAGCTCATGGATGAATGAACCAAAATAGCAGCTACAGTGTGTGCAAACCTGGTGAAGACCTACAGGAAACGTTTGACCAACCAAGGTTACATTATAAAGTATTGAGATGAACTTTTGTTAGTGACCAAATACTTATTTTTTGCTCCATTATACAGATACATTCTTTGAAAATCATATAATGTGATTTCATGGATTATTTTTACATTCTGTCTCTCACAGTTGAAGTGAACCTATGATGAACATTACAGGCTCTCTCATCTTTTTAAGTTGGACAACTTATAGAATTAGAGGATACCAAATAAATGTTTGCCCCATTGTATGTATATTTTTGAAAATGTGCATTAAAAGGGATTTTTAAAAATATGCGCTGCCCAAAACTGCGACAATATTTTGGGTAAGAGTATATAAACTTCTGACCAAAGTTGGGTGGATACAAACACTCATTGGGTGGAACATGCAGCCATTGTTGCGGTCCTTAGTTATGGGTCATTAAAACTGGACATTCACCGTTTACTCAAATGAGGAGATATAACACAGTAAGTCAAGTTCCAGGCTCATTGTGGAAGACTGACATCAAGCAAAAGTCAAGAAAGATCAAGCGACATGGAAAAAGAAAATGTTCATATTTAAGAATCTGAACACCTTAGTTATTGCTTTTTTTCCTTTTTTCATTGCAATTTATTTTATTTTCCAGTTTCAGATGTGAAAAGCAATTAATTTCTCTTAATTAAATATTTAATAAAGTAAAGCAAAAAAAATATTTACAAAAAGATTGTAATGAATAAAGAGGATAATTACACAAGCTGAGGCAGCCAAGCCAAAGGAGCCAACAGAATACAAATACAGAGAACCGACAGAGTGAGAGAAAAAAAATTACATATTAAAGTTAGCATTTTTATTTTTGAAAAATAAAACAAAAACAAACAAAAAAAACTCTAAATATATATTTACAGGACTCTCCTGAAATGCATTTCCACCCCAGGTTGCAGAAAAGGCCTTTAGGATTTGTACTGTTTTTCTTTTTTTTGCCTTTTATACTTTTAATACTTGCTCATTTTTAAGTTGATCTCTCTAAGTATTTTCAAGTTTTAGTATCGATTTTTATTTGTAAAATGCACTACAGACAGCGGGTCAAGTAAACCTCTCCCCTTTTCACTCGGACATTATTTCTCTTTTTCCAAAGTGGAGGAAGGTAAAACCAGACAGGTTTGGGGACGTAACCCCGCCCCCAGCAGCAGCAAAGTAAGTCACGATTCCATGTCCTTGTTCCCTTGAAGCCCCAAGAGGGTTCGTTCCCCCAGTTTGAAAGGTCCATTTGAGGCTGTGGAACAGGCAATGCATTCTGCCTCAATCACTTTATTAAAAAAGAAAAAAAAACACTTCATTCACACACTTGCAGAAGAAAAAGCAGGGGAGAACCGGCAAAACAAAACGGCCATCGCTCCCCCACAACAGCATGGGTTTTTTTGTACCACACACCCTCCATACAGCACAAGAGTGTCCAAACATTATGCGAGTGGAAAAAATAAAAACGAAACTCTGAGCAGCGTTTCCATAACCGTGGCGACATCAGTCAACCCCCCAGCCCTGTGTAGCGACATTAAGGAGTTTTTCTTCAGGAAATGTTTTCTCCACATTGACGGGAGAATAAACTGGAAGTAGCAAATTGGACAAAATAATTTTTAACAAAGTCTTCTGCGGCACCTAAGGCTTTTAAGATCCTCTCTCAAATAAAGCAGTTCAGTTCAGAAAGACATTCGGTAGCGAAAAAAAAACAAAAAGAAAAACAACCTAACAAAGAACAAAAATGGATCCACCCTGAAAGAATCCTTCCCGAGACATTCATCCACTTTCTTTATCCCAGAGGGAATCTCATTCCAATACATAAAAAGCCCAAAAAATTCCTTCTCTGGTGGGTGGAGCCGGAGATCTAGCTGTTGTCGGATTCGTCCTCGGCCTCCCGGAGCCAGGTGAAGAAGGCGGTGACGGATTTGAGGGCAACGCCCTTGCCCTGCTGTTCGGCTGGGTCTTTGCTAGACTCCCACTTGTAGAAGCCTTCCTCCTTAATCACGTCCTCATCGTACAGAACGTCGAAGAACATCCGCAACAAATCTGCACAGAGTTGGAAGACAGGAGAGAAGAAAACCTTGAGATTCTTGTGCAAAATGGTAACATTAAAGCCTAAAAGGACAGAACCAAATGAAACCTGTCAGTCACTCATATACTGCTTTCTTTTTGTCATTTTAACCCATTTTTCTGTGTCTGCGCATGTGTGCATCTGTCTGACTGTGCACGTGTCTGTGTCTGTGTGTGTGTGTGTGTGTGTGTGTCTGTGTACGTCTGTCTTTGTCCGTCAGTCTCTTTAAAACTAATATACATAAATAACCTCTGCTCTGATTGGATGTCCTGTATTTTTAGTGGAAGTGCTTCTCAAAACACATTTGGGAATAGGTGGAGCTGAAAAATTTATATTATATTGAAATGTAGGGGTAAATGTTTCAGACCAGATGTTTATCTTGGTACTTATAACCAATGCAGGACTTTGTGAGACCCCATGGGAACAGAGAATGATTATAGCTCTGAAGAGTGTCGTTTTGAGGAATTTTATTATAATATATATCCATCCATCCATCCATCCATCCATTTTCTTCCGCTTATCCAAGATCGGGTCGCGGGGGCAGCAGCTTCAGCAGAGATA
>JBBIGC010000001.1:27421332-27435525 GCA_037576955.1 Lepidarchus adonis
ATATTGATTTAATGATTATGCTATATATATATTTTGTACATCTTTTTTGTGTTATTATAATTTCATTGTGCTTTAATGGCATTACATACAGCAAAAACACATTTAATTAATTAATTATTAATTAATTCATAATTATCACTATTAGCTCCTGAAGTTAAAACCTTAGACCAACTTAGAAATGGCCAAAAAAACGCTGACCCCGACGTGATTTGAACACGCAACCTTCTGATCTGGAGTCAGACGCGCTACCGTTGCGCCACGAGGTCCGCAAACACATTTTCCAACAAGCTGGCTTACAACACTGTCACAGCCCACTTTACTATTCAGGGCTAATTCTATATTATCATGTATAGAATAATGGGGTAAAATACTCCCCACCCCTCAAACACGTCATGCCATAGCAGGTGAAGGGCAAGCGCAGAGGTCACATTTCATTGTGGTGCATTTATTTGTGATGTAGTTTTGTCATTCATTCTTCAAACCACATATAACCATTTCAGGTTTTGGGGAAGCTGGAGCCCATCCCAGCTGACTATGAGCCAGGGCAGGAGGGTACAGTTCAATCACAGAGAAAAGCTGCAATAGCACAAAAAGGGTCAAAACACAGTGCATCACAGTTTGCTGCTTACAGCTACATAGACCAATCAGACCAATCAGTGCCCAAACAGACGCATCTAGTTCCGAAAGCACCTACAGTGAACATGTGCACATCAGAACTGCCTCTGTGTGCCACTGAAGAAGCTGACCTGATTGGTTCGATCGTATTGATCAACCCCTAACCTGGGGCTGGCACCAGTATCCCCTGTGGGAAGAAAGAGACCCTGAGTGAAGTTTCTACTTTTTGAGCAGCCATTAATTTGGATGTTGTTTTTACATGTAGCACTTACCCAAATAATGTTGTAAAACACTGCTCCAAGCAGACATGCAGGACTGAAAAACGGCTTAGCTAAATTTATTGCTGCACAAGAGGGACACCAGATACTTAGAGTCATTTGTCACCCACATATGTAATACTAGAAGTATTATAATACTGCCTCATTTGTTTTATTGTCTCTTCTTTTAGGACTTGTGTAAACATTTGATGTAGTTTCAGCTCATATTTGTGCCGAAATATGGAAAAGTGATATTCAGAAATACACTGATAAGCCATTGTTGGGTATTTTGTCACAATGGTCCCTGTAAGGGATATTTTAGGCAGCATGTGAACAGTCAGTTTTTGAAGCTGCCGTGCTGGAAGCCAGAGCGTGAGGACAGAGCATCTCTGAAACAGCAGGTCTTTTTGAGAGGTCTGTACCTGACAAGGAAGGACAACTATAGTGATTGGTTGAAATGGTTACGGGCCCCCAAGGCTCACTGATGCATGTGGGCAGCGTCTGGTCCGATCTCAGAGAAGCTCCTGTTGTACAGAATGGGAATGCAGTCAGAACTGTTTCGGGACCTACACAATATCAGGCAGATGGTCCTAATGTTATGGCTGATTGATGTATGCTCTAACAACCAAAATCTCGAAGCAGTTCGCTGCAAAAGAAAGAGCAGAAGGAGAGAGGTTTTGGATTTAAGAGTTTTAATACCAGATTTCCATATACAAACTTGATACTGTGATGTCGTTTGCCACTTCACCAGTCTCAGGCGTTACTGTGTAACCGTGTTAAATGCGCACATACTCCGAAATAAAAACACATGCTATGGAAGTTCTGTAAACTTTTAAAAAACAAAAGCAATATTAAGAAACGCGCCACCTCCCAATGTGCATCAGAATATTCATCATTATTCCTGTGATACTTAACCAGGCGAGAGAGTCCTTCAGCAAAGCATGAAGGAGCGTTCAGTGAACACACCCCCTGAATCAGAACCTTCGTTTTAGTCATTGAGTGTTATTAACTTTCGCACACTCGACTGTTAGGACATAAACACACACGAATGAGACAACAGGCCCTTTTCCAGAACACCACCGCATTCATTTCCCAAATAAAATGGTGGTTTTTGGCCCAGGCAGTAGTTTCCACTCCGATAAAACCCACAACAAGGCTACGACACACACTAAATCAACTGCTGCTTTTCCCGCATTAACAAAGAAGACTGGAATAGGCCTGTGCAGCGCTACAACCGCGTATACAACCCTCCCCCCTACACATAAAATAACACCTAAACACATAAAAAAATACAAAAAATATGAATGACCTAAATCACATACAGTATTTCAAGGAAAGAACACTGGTCACCACTGGAAACCCCGTAACTTGTGATTGGAGCAGGTAGGTCGGTGAACATGGATGCGCATTTCCGTCCACTTCAGTAGCTTGGCTTGTCCTAAATAAAAGCAATGCCTCTAGGGGGCGATGTTTACACAGGAGGGTCACAGAGTGTCAAACTGCCAACGCTCTGGTTAAATACGGTTATTGTTTTTGCCCTCTTACCTTTATTTCCTCATTAACATGAGTCTTAAGTGGTCTGATTACATAGCGCAAATAATACTCAGCTCCAACAAACACAAGTTCGAATTTCCTAAATACTTTCTGCTGGATGTTTTGAGACTGTAATATCCTTTCCTGCGTTCCTTTAACTAAGGGCCAACAGAAGACAAAAGGTCTTACACCATTGGAAGTTTTACGCTGACGTGAACAAGAAAAAAAGAACAGCAATGAATTGATGCTGTGTACTATTGCAATATTTTCCACGAAATAGTATTTACAGCAGAGCAAAGTATCAATATTTATTGCATATTTCAACATTTCTCACATTTATAAAGCAGTCGTTACATTTGATACATGCGTCAACACTGCTTCCACAAGGTGGTGCAAGACCTCGATCTTCTGTTGCATTACAGCGAATGTCAGTCTTCAAGATGTCGGCCTATGCGAATGCAATACTGCTTCCAAGTCAAAGAATCACATCGTATCATTGCACACCTATGATCGGACCACCAAAGACGCATGCCAAACACCACGTACAAACAGGGCCTTTCTAAACATAGCTGGCTATTAATGTAGCCATGAAACAAATAGGTTTAACCTAATATCCAAACCAAAACTAGAAATTCTTCTGAAGCCTGTGAAATTGTAACAGATAAAATGTGAAAATTTAAGTTAGCTGGCTAGCTTAGCAACCCCCAGTGAAAGCCCCAACAAAAAGGCTTGATTTTTAATGACAAAATGTGCAAAATCTCGCGAGAGGCATAGCAGGTGAGAAGAATGTCGGCCTACTAGATGCTACAAAATATAGACGTGTTACAGTAACGAGCATCTGTCTTTTTCTAGCTTTACCTCATGTTTAGCAAGGCAAAGGTTCCTGGTGCCTAGCTCGGAACTCAAAAAGAAAACAATAAAATCGCAATCCCACACGTGCTGGAACAATGGAGACGACAGAGCTTTGGAACGATTGAAAGAGGTCCCAATTTTGCTCCATCCATTCATTCAACCACTCACCTAAACCTGGCAAAACTTTCACTCAGGTTTTTTTCATCAGGACATTCAAGGACACACAAGCTCTTGGGACGTGCTTGTTCAAGGTCGAAAAAACTCCCCTCGGAGGGTCTAGCTGTCTGAGGAAATGCACTTGGGCTAACTCTCAATCCAGGCTAGATGCCAGTGCACAGGGTGCACTTAATCCAATCCTACTCGTCACTCTCGTCAGCATAGGGAGCACTAGCGTAAAGCAACACAACCTTCGGACTCCCTACCCTTCACAAACATTCAATGCAACTGTCACTATGTACAATATAGGATCTTCATATATTAATTATTTGAGTGAAATAATCCTTACATTTAGTCCTCTGCCTTTATAGAGAATTCTGAATATGTACAATATAAATTACTACAGTTTCAATGATAAAATAAATAAATAAGATACATATATGATGGCCGTGGCATTGTGGCTTTTGCAGTGTTTTTTTCTTCTCTTTTTCTCCACAGGGGGGACGTGGGAAAAACCCTTAAAAGGTGGCAGAAGGAATGTGTCAGTCTTCTTACTGCTCTGCAGTCCAAAGGAAGTTGGGTGGGAGCACAGAAATGGGAGAAAGGACGTCTACACTTGTGTGGCTTGTACCATTGTTCTCATACATACATGTTAGTAGTCTTCAGAAAAGCTGCGGATCTGAGTTTGTGGTGATGAGCATGTGACACGGGTCTAGAGTGAAAGGCGGGAAAAGGTCTAGAGTGAAACTTGCTCCGCTGTCAGCTATACCACCGTCCCACTCGGCGAGTTCCCATTTTGTGTAGACAGCGGTTGAGAGGTGTGCTGGAAGAAACAAGGAGATATACATTAATGAGGAATTCGTTTTAACATCAGGACGGTCAAGACATTTTCTTTAATCTCCGACACCAAGAGCAAAACGGTCAAGGCTGGAAATATACCTGCTTTTATCTACTTGTTCAAGTTTGAATAATGGCTGCCTTGTATCTCTTGTGTGTTTTTCATCGACATTTTCATTGGTGGTTTATGTAACACCAAAAATCCCTCAGTCCATTTGGAAGCTATGCCTTCTTAGTAAAGTTACTATCCTACGTTGTACAAAAAAAACTTGATTATAATATAAATAACTATGATTTGTTAATTCTCTATGCTTTACTTAGCTGACCAACTTACAAATAAAAAAAATCTAATAAACTGATCAGCTTATTTTAAGTATAAAAAAGTAGAATTTGATGCCTGCAACACACTCATGTTTACCATTGTGTTACATCACTTTTCCTTTGGATACATTTTCAAAAGAAGGTAGAACTGAACTGCTGGCAGTCGTGACACACTGTCTACAAAGCCACGCTGTTGTAACCTGTGCAGAATAAGGCTTGGGACATAACAACAGTCTTGCTGAAATAAGATGGGAAAAGATGTCACCTTGATGGCAGCTTGCGTTTCTCTAAAATCCCCAATAGACGCTTTAGCGTCAATGGTAGATTTTTACAAATGGAAGTCAATTATAACAGTGTGGGTGGTCCATTTCATGTTTGGTGTGAAGAACTTGACAGTGTTTTTATACAGAATTAATATAAGGTTTTCACAAATCAATACACACAACTCACACTAGAGGCCTGTAAATGTAAAAAAAATACAAAAAGATGGTGAATGTGTCAGTAACTATGCAACAGTAGATGGCAGTATTGCTCTCCTTAATGTTGGTGTGCCCACTCCCACGATTTCCTCCTCTCCTCTCCCCTCCCCTCCCCTCTCACTCACTCTCAGCTCAGTACAGAGAGTATGAAGTTTCTCACACTCAATCAAGAAAGAAATGTTTGCATTATTACAGTTCTGCATTTCTCTCAAATGGACTGGTGTTAACATTGTAACATGACATTTTCCCTCTCAACCCCCAAACTATTTTTTGATGTCCTAAAACTAATTAAATAATAAACCTAATATTGTATATTAGCAATGGCAAGTCAATAAATTACCACAATCTTTATCCAGAGGCTGCAGACACACTAGAAAATTACATTATAGACATTGTAACTAGGGATGCACAACGATATCAGAATCACAGTGGCATTGGTTGATATTCCCACAAAAATAGGAGAAGTCAACGGGCTCCTCACTGATTATTTTATGTGAGTTTTTGAAGTGTTTTATGCTGATTTTAAATCAGTGTATAAAACCTTGCCATCAATTAAATGTTTCAGTTTGACAGATATTTCACACCAGGTACAGATGCTGGAATACTGCGATAAAATACTCAGTGTTCTTATTTTACCTCTTTTTTACTATTACAGAAATAAATGTCCTATGCTCCAATTTCAGCTTTTTAATAATGTTACACATTTTTCTGAACATCAAACAAATATTAGACAGAGATAACCCTAGTAAAGGATTTCATCTGTTAAAAACCTACTTAAACTTATTTGGTGAAATTGCCACCTAAATCTAAATCAACTTCTTGTGCCACCCTTGGCAGCATGAACTGCAAACAAGCATTTGTGATGACTGGCTAGGAGTCTTGGACATCGCTGTGGAACAATTTTGACTGGCAGTCCTTTGCCAAATTGTTTTAATTTAGCCAATTTGGAGGGTTTTTGAGCAGGAACAGCCTGTTTAAGGTCCTGCCAAACCATCTTAGTTGGACCAGACTTTGACTAAGCCTCTCTGAAACCTTATTTTGTCATTCAGCTTGGGACTTGCTGGTGTATTTTGGATCATTGTCCCGTGGGTTTGATGTTCTTTTTATGAAGTGCCATGCTAGTTTTACACCAGATGTAATGGGATCCAAACTTTCCAAAATGCTTTGTCCCATCAGTCCACATAATAGTTTTTTTTCTAAAGGTTTTGGGGATAATCATCACCTTGGAACTCTCCCATTGATGCCATTTAGCCCATTCTCTTTTTTTATTGTTGAATCATGAATAATGACCTTAAGTGAGGCCTGCAGTCCTTTAGATGTTGGTATGGGTTCTTTTGTGACCTCCAGGAGTTGTTGTTGATACACTAACTTTGGGAGGCCGACCACTCAAGATAATTCAAGATTGACTAATAGGGAATTGCTTCTTCACACATGACTAGGTAGGTTTGGAAAGCTTTTTTACCCCTTAACAAATGAAATCATTATTTGAAAACTGCAATCACTCTCGTTGCCTCTAACATTGATCTGAAGAATGTAAGTGTGACAAATATGCAAAAAAGACAGGACTGTATATTCACTTAAACAAGTAAATTAATTATTTACGTACACATGCTTCTAAAAGTGTAATGGAATTAGAATAATTATTTTTAAAATAGCTTGGTGCATAATGTTAACCTTAACTGCAAGCTTACAGAAGAAGGAAAAATTAAAGCCAGTTGACTATTCATTGAACATTTACTATATTAATTTAATCATTTTAATTTTTTGGGGTTCAGGCTAAGCTACCACCGCAGGGACAAGCTCACCCATCCCATTAAGTTTACAGAGGAAAGGAGACGCCAGTGCAGCAGTCCTGCAGTTTAGCTTAGAACGGCTTCTTGCGCAGAGCAACATGTTCTTAGTGTGCCATGGCGGCCTAGGAGCAGGAAAGTACCATAACAGAACTACAGCCTCAATGTTTTAACATAGCAATGCGATAACATCCAAAGCAGTTCTGATTCTGAATGTGTCAGAACAACCAACAACAAGACTGAAGATTGTACTTAAAACATACTTGACGTCAGTGAATGACAAGGCCGGTCTTTTGAGGGCTTTCTTTCAACATCTGTCAGTCAACTATTATGGGGCAGGTCTAGGCCTTGATAATCAATTAAATAACTTGGTAAAAATATTTTTTCAAATGGGTAGATTTTGCTTTTTCTGCCATTATCACTCACTGAAAACTCACCGCTTTGCCCGGTCGTGCCCAGGTACAGATAAGCCCCTCTTGGCATGCGGTTATGATGCAGTCGTCCATGAAGACGAGAACCGTGAGCCTCTCGTGGGCAATCTTCTTACATACTAGAGGCTCCAACAGTGGCACTTCATTCATCCGCGGGCACAGCGTTGTTCCCAGCACCTTTGACGCATCGAGACGATTGCTACGTGGCGCTACATTGATCTTATCGTTGCTCTTGCTGATGTTTCCAAGGCTGTGGTAGCGCTTGTGTTCCTTCTCTCCTCCGACACCAGATTTGTCCGATTTGCGTTCCTGCAGCGATAGCGTTGCAAAGCGTCCAATGCTAAATGGGGTGGTTCCTCCTCCACTGCCACTTCCTCCCGTCCCACTGGTCTCTGTTGCCCCTTGGCCTTTGGAGGTGTTGGCGACAGCAGGGTGAGGGAGGGAGTTGGAGCGAGAGAGAGAGCGAGGTAGAGGCAGCGGCAGCATTGGAGGCTGGTGGGGATTCGAGGGGTGGTGGTGACCTTCAACACCACTTCCACTTGTGTTGTTCATTCCACCGCTGACAGAGGGCGGCAGGTTGGGACCAAAGGTGTTCGTGAGGGCACGGGAAAGTGGCAGTCGTGGATATAGAACATCATCCGTTAGATCCCAAAGGCAGAACTGCGTGTCCTGTCCAACGGATCCAAAACGGTACGACACGGACGGAGTGCCTTTGGAGCTATGCCGAGAAAGGCGCGAGAGCGTGCTGCTAGTGCGTACACGGCCGAAGTTTAGTGGCCCTTGGTGGAGATCCTCTTCACTACCGCTTAGCTCCATCGGTTCTTCTTCCTCAAGGCTGGTGGTAAAGGGGTCAAAGGCCACCACATTGACCCACGACTTGTGGCCATGACCTCTCGCCACCACACGACTTTCTGCAAAGGACCAAACGGTGACCAAGTCATCTTCACCCCCAGTAGCCAGATACTTTCCATCTGGGCTCCAGGAGACACAGAGAAGGCCACCAAAATAACTCTTCATGACGCCCTGCAGCTCCATGGAGTCAAAATGGAAGACGCGGAGGCAGCCGTCCTGGCCAACACAAGCTACGTGCACGCCGTCAGGTGAAAATGCAAACTCGTTTAGGCCGCCCTCTCCCACAGCCCAGCGCAGTAAGGGGTTACGAGGTGTCTTTGTCTTGCAGGCATACACGGCAAACCCCTCACCCTGCCGCAGCAGTGAATACTGTGGCGCTGTCGTCCCACATGGGTGCTCCACATTGTAGAGGTAGAGGTGGCCACTAGCATGGGAGGCAAGGAACAGGTTCTCCGATTTGGGCAGCCATTTTAGACACGTCACTTTTGTTTTGTCTATTAACCTCTGAAAAGTAAACGGAAAGATAAACAGACTCAACATAAGACATGCAGAAATTTTGACATTTGTAAAATAATTTGTTTCCAGTCCTGGAGTACCATTGCCTTAAGATTTTTCACAGACTGTTCACAGTCTATTAGTTTCAGTCTTTGCCTTACTAGCTGCTTGTATTGTTATATGATAAAGATAAAACTTCCACCCTGCATATCCTAGACCAGCGTTTCCCAACCTTTTTCACGCTACAGACCGGTTTAATGTCAGACAATATTTTCGCAGACCGGCATTTAAGGTAAATAAAAATGATAAGACCAACACAAAAACTGTGGTATTTTGTAAATATAATAATAAACGTGAATCCACAGTTTAATTATGTAACTTTATTTGCAGCGTCTTTCTGAAATGCGCCAACAACGATCAGAGTAACATCCTCCTCTGCCCAGCACGTGCTCTGGTTGCTATGGTAACACGTAAACGTTCCTTTCAGAATAAGTTTTCAGTGCTGTTGTGGCGATCTCAGGGTTTTCTGCCATGACTTTTATCCAGAATACTGGCAAAGTATGGCAAAAATACTTCGATGCTATGGGTTGAGATCGTATTTAAAAAAAATACATTCAAAAAAGCTCCATGGCCTGGTAGCGGTCCGCGGCCCAGTGGTTTGCTCTTATTCCAATAGACCTACCTAGGGGTGCAACAAAATAGATATATCTTCATCCTGGCTCATGCAACAATAGATACACAGATGGCAATATCAATATTTAAATGAAAAAAAAAATTTGCTGTCTATTTGACCATCATCGCTACTTTTCTCCTCTGGGTGGCGCTGCTTGACTGCGTGCAAGAGACTTGGGTGAAAGCTGAAAAGAACTTTGCAACTCGTAGAGGCAAAAAAGCTCGGCTGAGACGCCCCAGCCACATTTAAATGGCTTTTAGTACATCGACGGAACAGAACGTGGATTCTGTGTCTCATTCCAGTACTTCTTTAATAGTGACTGGATGATGCTACCAGCAAACCGTCAATGTGAGTAAACACACATCGCTAGAGAGCTTCTATAAAAACCAGGAATGACTCCGTAATCAAAGTGTGCAGAATAGTGGGTCCCCGCCAATATCTAGCGTTTGCTGAACTGTCCTTCAACAATAATTTAGATCAGAGTATCGCTCCATAATTTGTCTGGTATAGACACAGTTAAAACTAGCGCTGTAGTGGAAGGTGTGTTTCATGGGGAGCAATGCACAATACCCTACGATCCCCACCCCTAGTCTTAACTTATGAATAGATGCTTTTTGGCTTCAGAAAAATTGTTAAAACAAGGAAATGGCTTAAAATGGCAATACTGGCAATATTACTACTATTAGAATTCTATCCTCAGGCTTACAATGTAAGGTAGCAGGACTAAGGAAATAATTCCTAGAAGGAGAGTTGTGAAAACAACAAAATCTTAAAAGGTGCAAACACAGCTCAACTGTCCAATATGACTGAGAAGGCAAATTAAGCTGTTTCAAAGCAGCAGATTTTATAAGAAGAAATATTGCCCTGTGTAGTTTTTCTGATTTGATCAGCACTTACCGGAAGACTAGAAACAAGCATTCGAAGAGAAAAATGCATAATGTCATTTGAAGCAAAGACATTGAAAATAAAATGCCTCTGGAAGGAAAAAAAACACCAGAAAATTTGTCTTTCATTGTCAAAATAACTAGCAATGGCATAGGCAGCATCTTAGCTTGGATTCCAAAAGTTCAACAAATCGAATCAGGGTCGAGGGAATCGATGCAAACAAATAATGTTTTCTTGTATTCTTAAATTATATTTTTCTCGGTTCCCCAGGAACCATTTATATAAGAATTCTATATTCAAACATATAACCAATTATATATTCTGTGTGAGGGGGCGGAACTAAACTGCTGCAGGCTCAATATGCGGATATATGTAAATATGTTGGTTTTCATGACCACACACACACACACACACACCTCTTCGTTGAAGAGCTTGCTGGTCTCTTTCTTGATGGGGTCCAGGTACTGCACCTGGCCAGCTGAGAAGCCCACGATGAGAGCCACACTGTCTGCTGTGGCAGAATATTGATTGAAGTCATGGCAGGTGGGTTGAGTCCCTTTATATATACGCTTATCTATTGGCTTACTAAGGTCCACTGCCTACACAGAGACAGAGAGAGATTAGATATGGGAAAACTGACACACACAGTATTCTACAAATAAGGGTCAGTGAGAAATCATGTAAGGAAAAAAATGCCCTCAAAGCCTTTAAAACAGCAGATTTATCATAAACTAACAGACATTTCAGAAAGCAAACCTGTAAAAAATATGTACTTTTCTAGTGAGTTGGCCATTTTCTATACATTATTATGTAATATATGCTTAAAATGATCAAATAGTGGGGCTAAAAATGACGTTTACTAACCCTAACGTCCAGACATTTGCGTAAACAGAGGTTTTTGTTCTCCTGAGAGATCATCCCATTTTCAGTTAACTGCCAAAGTGCTTTAACGTATAAAGAAGGCAAGTACTTTACACACAAATATGAAAAATTAAGTAAGACTAAGTAAGTAATTTAAACCACAATGAAAAATTAAAAACTAACAGCTTGTTATTAAAGAGATTAATTAAAAACTTGGAACACAGTGATGTTAATATATTTCACATACTTATAACTGGCCTGATTATGCTCAATTTGTAATAAAACCAGCAGTTCATGCTGCGTTGGCCCCTCACCAAAGTCAGTAAACCCAGTGGTAAATCAGGCGTTAAGACTGTTGTTGGGCAGTTCTGTGTATACAACTGAAATAATGAGACACTAATAAGTTAAAGATCAATAAAGTCGTTTGGAGCCCTATTCTAAAAAAAATGTGGACAGAAATTGTCTTTCCCCATTAATATGTAGCTCATTTACATGTCGGGCAGGAAATGCACAATAGCCTGAAGGCGTACGAACAATAAATGTGAGGAAAGTTGATTCCTGACCACAAGTCAATGTCCATGTTTCACTGGTTCAATAGTAAGTTGTAAGGATCCCAATCGAACACAATGCCTTTAATTTAAGCAGATAATTGTTTTACTCAAGGTTTCACTGTCTTGCCCCACAGTCAAGGGCTAAGCAGTACATTAATGTAGTCTTCACAACTGTTCCTTCTAATCTTCAGAGGTAGAAATCTGACATTAGCATACACGCCAGCTTCAAGTTTCTTCTGTTTCTGCTTTTTACAAAGTTTTTAACACATTCTTTACATTATAACGACCATACTATAGCTTTCCCCAAGACCCTTATCTGTATTAAGCTCCCTAGTGGCTGTTTGACCCCTTACCTTACCATTAAGTAGAATTTTCTGTCATGTTAAGATATTTTGCTGCTACTTCAGTGTCCAGACAAGCTGTTTGCAGAAAATAGTCCCTAATTCAAAACGCACCAATAATCGCCTATACAGTTAATTGGAGTCGAGGCTAAACATTGCATTAATTTTGACTGAACACTGCAAACCCAATTTTGTGTGCTATTCGGACAGATTTCTACGTAATTCGGCTCTTTCAACAGAGCTAGACAGAGAACAGATTTAAAAGTCACATTTAAAGACGTAAAATATGAAAATATTAGTAGGTCCACAGCTATTAAACTGATTTCTTAGCAAGACAGACACATAGTCGGCTGGGGGGGAGGGTGTAAACGGCTTATCAACAAACATTTAATCGAAAAATGGCAATAAAATGTTTTGTTAAACTTTTAACATTTAGCTGTTTAGATGCATTTGGCTGTGTATATTTTCTTGAAAAAATGAGCTAGCATAGATGCTAAGCTAACAGGCTAAGCTAACATAGCCACGATGGATAAACATGTATTTTTCTGGGAATAATATATATTGTATATGCAGAAGAGTACAAGGAGGACTTACTAAATATAAATCAACATAGGTTAGTCTGAGTGAGGGTTGATGGTGACGCTAACTACCCAGTTTCACAACCTGATGCTAAAACGCTAGCCTAGCTAACTTGGGGTTTCTGGTCGCTCCTCGCCAGCAAACGTGATTCCAGTGGTGCTCAAAATATTCATATTTTACTTCCAGCTAGAAAGCGGGTTCAGGTATGTGAAGAGAAATATTTCTATATCTGACAGTATTTTAGTGACGTCTGACAGATGGTTACAACGTGTTTATTCGGGGTATTTCAGACTTTACAAACTTGGGACCCGAATATCAACAGACACAACGCTCCGATTGATGACTTAATCTCTCACTGTGTGTGTTTGTTGTTTTCTTTAGGTAAAATAGTCCACAGCAGCTTCTCTGTGCAGTCAAGTTACATGTAGTAAATCATATAAATAATCCCACTCTCTGCCTCCCACCACACCTTTTTGATGTTGGTGTACGTGTAGAAGTAAAGTTCCCTGCCGATGTTGAAACACACTCGCTCGGACTCCTCGCTCGGGTCCTCCGGTTGGAGCTTGACCATGGAGACCCGCACAGGAGGCAGGAAGCCGCCCGGAGAGGAGCTGCCCCCGGCTCCTGCTCCGGTTGCTCCAGCCCCGGGGCCCTGCACCAGTCCCACGCCACCCACCGAGCCCGGAGCGCCGGGGGCCGTCGCCGAGCCTGCCGCTGTGGGGCCCCGCGGTAAGCCGCCCCTCTGCTGGGAGTCTGACAGCGTCAGCAGCTTGTAAAAACCCTCCCTGGTCCTGAACTGGGACTTGATCTCATTGATATCCTTCAGAGCGCCTCCATCGCCGGCCATCTTTAGCGCAAGGAAACGCCAGGCGCCCGACCTGGGAACAGTGGAGCGAAGAAGAGACTACAGGCAGAAGCGGGGAAGCATGAAAGCGTATGCGGCGGACACGGCGAGCTGCAGCCGGACGCATTTGGGTCCCAGTCGGTGGAGGATCTACCCAACGTTAAGGGCTAAAAAACATTTAAAATTTTTAAAAAGAAAACCATCCACAGGACCGTAAACGTTCATTCCCCCAGCACGCACAGACCTGGCCTCAACGCAGCCATGATGCTCTGTGTGTGTGTGTGTGTGTGTGTGTGTGTGTGTGTGTGCGTGTGTGTGTGGCGTGTGATACACCCTATCCGCTCCACCTCTCA
Source organism: Lepidarchus adonis (assembly GCA_037576955.1). Lineage (NCBI taxonomy): Eukaryota > Metazoa > Chordata > Actinopteri > Characiformes > Lepidarchidae > Lepidarchus > Lepidarchus adonis. The sequence goes on from JBBIGC010000001.1 coordinate 27,435,038, forward strand.
CTTACCACCATAATCAAGAGGCATGGAGGTGCTGCACCAAGCTCATGTTCAGCATCAGGCCTGTCCAGCATGGGTCCTGCTTATAGCCCCTGGAGATCCCTAAAAGGGTGGCCCAAACCATCTGCTACAACCTTCTTGGGCACTAAGGTGAGCTCATCCATGTAGCTATAAGTGTGTAGGAGATGCTCAACCCATCTTTCAGTCAGCTTTAATGTCTCATTTACCAGTAAGTACTAAGATTAAAACATGGACAACATTTAAAAGAGTTGTTAATTCACCTTTCAAAAATACCTGCACAATTAAAGGTGTTAAATCTTGGCTGAACAAATTCTTCCAGACCAGGTTTTTCCTTCAACCTTGTTCTTAAAGGGAACCCCGACAACTATGACAAGTTTGAGCTAAAACATGTATTGTGCTTTCAATAATATATAGGCGGTATTAAAATATGCCAAATGTTTTTCTTTTAAGCACATTTTATATAAAACCAA
>JBBIGC010000001.1:27447334-27462610 GCA_037576955.1 Lepidarchus adonis
GTGTGTGTGTGTGTGTGTGTGTGTGTGTGTGTGTGTGTGTGTGTGTGTGTGTGTGTGTGTGTGTGTGTGCATATATATATATTCATATATATAAAATTCAACTACGCAACGGACTTTTATTTTGACAGAATATAAAACAATATACAACAAAACGGCCTCACCTCCAGCGAACACGCATATTAAGGTCGTCAACAGCAGAATCATCCCGGAGTCAGGAGCCGCGCGGGCCTGTGAGGAGCGCGCGAACCTTTAGTTCCAGCTGCAGCGGTAAGGGGGCGAACAGGCCCAGTCAGGAGCAGAAGAAGAAGAGATGAAGACTCTATTTTTACCCGAATAACACCCACACACCTTCAGTCCACCTTCACCATACGACAGTACATCACTGCGCTCGCAGACAATGCTGTGCTCTTCTGTTCTCGCTGTTCTTGCGCGCGGACGGAGCTTCTGGAAGGAGGGAGGGGGCGTGAGCACGCGGCAGAGGAGCTGTCCAATTAGAGTCGGTGCTGAAATATTAAAGGGGAGCTGGAGGCGGATCTAGGGACAGGGCTGATTTAATCAGACATCAATGTTGTGTGTCAGGAATTCTCGATCAAATCGGACCCATATCGGTATCAGACAGTTGTCAGTTGACGTGTTTAGATCGGATTAATATTGAATAATGCTTTCACCCCAGTCTCGCCATGCAGTAAACACTGAAGGGGTAGAGGGTGTGGGGGGGTTACGACATATTGTTAGGTAGTGCAAAGATGAAATGAATGTTTGGAGATAATTGTGCAGGGATGAAATGAATGTTTGGAGATAATTGTGCAGAGATGAAATGTGTTTGTGACGTCTGAGAAGGGAATAGAATTTTGATAGTCGTTTTGGAGAAAACATCAAAATGAGTAAACTGAGTAAATTAATAATTTTAACAAATATATAAGCTTGGGATTTAACAGTGGCAACAGGTCTTAAAAAAAAATTGGGACAGGCCTGTGTTTACCACAGAAGTTTTCCACTTTGCCTCAGCAGCTTTGGGCCAGATATGACGGCGCCATTTGTGGATCATGTTCACATATGGCTCCTTTGTTGAATGACAGAGCTTCAACCTGCATTTGTGATTGGCATGGTGAACTCTGTTCAAGACAATGATTTCTAAGTGTTTTATGACAGTACCATGCGTTTTTAAGCCAGCGCTGGTAAGAGCATGCAGGTATCAATATTTGCTCACTTATGCTGAAAATTCATCAGTTTTTCGTACTTTCATGCCTTTGGTTGCCCTGTCCCACATTTTTTGAGACGTTATTGCCATGAAATTCAAGATTAGCTCATATTTTCATGTAATAGTAATAGTCACTGTCAATATTTGATGTTTTCTGTACACTCATGAATATGGGTCTTTGAGATTTGAAAAACATTGCAGTCTGCAATGTCCCAACTCGTTTTGAATCGGGTTTGTGTGTGTATACTGTAGATTATGTCGTATATACAGGAACATTTTAAGTGACCTCTGAATTAAACATGGACCTTTCAGCTAAATCCTAGAACATCTGGACAGTTTGTTGCTAAACTTTTCTATTAACTCGTGTAGATGGAGAGATAGTGGAGGCCTAGTGGTTAGGCCTTTGTAACAGGAAGGTTGCAGGTTCGAGTACCGACCAGGGCACCAGAGGTACCGCTACGTTGCTCCCCGAGCGCTGTTGAGCGCTGCCTGCTGCTACGTGTGATGGGTTAAATGCAGAGGTCACATTTCCTTGTGGTGCACTGTGGGTGATGGACAACAAGAATAAAGTCTGGATCATTTCTCATTGGGCACGTCACAAATTGTGCTTCTATACAAAATGCAATAATGATGAACATTTGAGTTTAAACTCAACATTGCTAGAAATCACTTGGCCTTTTTGGAAGAGAGGAATAATATCTTGACGCACTGATGGTGTAGAGGGAACAAGCCCAAGGCTGAGTTTGGAGAAACACTGGGTTGACGGCCTTTAGGGCATAAATAAATAAAAATATGGAAGGAAGACAAAACAGGCATTTCAGTAAATAAGGTTTTACTAGATAAACAGACCAGGCTCTGCAGAGAAAAAAAGCAAACAGAGACCTCCCCCGTTTTCTTGTTTCTCTGACACAGTGGGTTCTTAAGACTCAAGCTCGATGCACAATTCAAAACCACACTGGACTGTACCATCAGAGGATAATAGGAGACCCCCCTCCCCCCAAAAAAGCAAAATATTACTCACACACACGTTTTTAAGTGTGTGTATACTGTATATAGACACACAAACACACATATGTATATGTGTGTGTGTGTGTGCGTGTTTGAACATATCTTCATAAAAGCACCTTTCATATTGTGATTCATAAAATCTCTCCACTGGCCTCCATAGCAACGAGGAGGGAGGGGGTTTAGAAGATGAAAATTTGGAAAATTTGAGCCAATCTTATCCAGGGTCGAGGTGACATTAGGCGTCACCCGTCAGTTCTGGCTGAGGTGGGCGGAGCTGGTGGCATCCCGACCCAAAACAAAAAAGAAGAGGGGGGGGAAAGCCGCAGGGAACGGATGAGTCCAGCTCTACCTTTCCGAAAAACTACAGCCCCCAGATTCCCCTCTGCGTAAAAATACATGGTTTAAAGGAATACACCAGCATCCCTCAACCCAACCTCCGCCTCCTGCATCTGTAGCACAGGGACAGCGTCTGAGTAAAACAACCACAAACACCTGTAACAGGAACCAATGAGGCGCAGCTGCATGATCCTTGAATGATATGATGGAACAGCTGTCAAGAATTCGTGTTTGTAAACTGAACTGTAAATGTGGAGAAGTCATTCTTCCCCGGGCTATAAAACCTGGGGTGTGGCCTGAGTTTACACAAGCTTCGCCATGGATATAAAAGAATGTAGGGTTGTGGTCCTCATACCAGTCTTTATAAAATAAAAATGGACCATATATTGGGTTGACGACTGGGTGGGTGGGTTTTTGAATTGAGACGCACTGTATTACAGAAGGCGAAAGTTACTGGAACTACTTTTGGACAAAAATAAGAGTTTTGAGAAGATCTCACCACCAAGGCTTCAAAAATACAGTATATCGAACAATCACCCAACTCAGCAGCTGCCCATTGGTTTCTATTAGAAGCAGTACACAATTTGTTGGCAGATGATGGGTGGATAATAAAGAGCCTTCCCACTATACATTAGCGTAGGATCATTGCCCATTGGTCAATCTCCCTGCCAGCTGACCACTGAGCCATTACTACTCCTATTATCGTCTGCTGTTCACTACAGAGGTGCCCAATGGAGATCTGGTTGAAATACGCTGGAGCAGCTCAGCACAAATGTAAAACAGATAGAATGTATTCAATGCTTCCAGACGTCCTCTTATACCTGAATATTTACAGATTGATTTTATCCAAACTTCTGTGTAGGTAAGGGATGCCCAACTCTGGTTCTGGAGGGTTGGTGTCCAGCTAAGTTTGGTAAATTCACAGCCACAAACACACCCACCAAACATGGCAACGACCAGATGAGCGTGTTTGATCAGGAAGACCACAATATTGTGCTGGACAAACATCCTCCAGAAGCAGATCTGAGGAACCCTGATAAGTTTTAATCTCTGTTCCACAGCGGTTGCGATCTTTTGACTGGATATTCAAGTGCTAAAAAATCATGTGCACCTTTCACATCTCAGTATGTGCAATTACAACAATAACAATATTCATATATAAATATAAAGGTATAAGGGGCACTACTTCCAACACATTATTTCAGTCTGAAGTGCAGCCTTAAGACAATTGTACACTGACGAACGTTGGATGGGCATCTGTGTGTGAACTGCTGGAACAGTGAAAGTAGTCATTTCTAGTTTGCTATCGACGGTCAGCCAGGTTCATCCGTTCTTTATCTTGAAGAAGCCCAAATTAAGGAATGTCAGAGTTTGTGCCTCATCGGGGGACTGTAAGAGCGAACCACAGATCTAAAATCGATTTTGGGGGGGAAACAAAAAAAAAGGAAAAAAAACAAAAAAGCCCACCTCCCCAGAGATTCATCATCACAGAACAACAACACGTAATTAAGATGCTGGTAACAAAAGTCTTCATCAACAAGCAGCCAGAGACAACGCTATCGTGGCTTTAGAAGTGTCTGTGTCGCCTTTAAAAATAAAAATTAAAAAAATATTTAAAAGAAAAAAGGGGAAAAAATTGCCAACGGAATTCAAAGTGCCCAAAAATTTCATGCAGCGTGTCAGTACGGAAGGGCAGGACGTGTGTGGGAGTGTGTGAGAACGTGTGAACCGGGAACTGTCCTGTTGGTGTGAACAGCCTACAAGCCCTTAAAAACAGCACCAATCTGTCACACTCTCCTCTTGAATTCACACAGAAATGAGGTGTTCCAGTCTGAGGTTGCTCCCTTGACATTACACCTTTAAACATGTCTGGATTTAGGCAAAGGAAAAGCACATTGCAGCTACTGATGAAAGGATAGTGAATTACATTGATGCTATTCACTGGCTATCCTGCATTCATTCAGTATTAGCAAGATTAGCATCTTTGCTAAGCTACACCTTGACCTCTGGGACAGTAAACAATGTTAGCAATGAATGTTAGTAAGCGGTTAAAGAATATTTTGATAATGCTAATCATTAGCTAACTGCATCCATTCATTATTAAAAACATTAGCATGTTAAGCAATTATTTTTACAACAGTGTTAAAGGAGCTCATTAAATTATTGGAAGCTAGTAGCTACCAATTAGCCCATACATTTACTGGCGGCCATTTGTTTTAACATGTTAACATTGAGGTGAAGCTAATGTCACCACTAATTGTGTAAAATAGTGACTGAGAATTAGCACCATTTCAGTTCGATAGTATTTATTGTTAGATATTACCTTTCCTTTATTTCTAGCAACATTAGCGTCTTTGAGTTATTCCTTTAACCGCCGGGGTCCAGCCGGTAGTCCTGATGTAGACAATGAATGGAAGGCAACAACCCCTGTTTACCCCCTATGCTAACTGCTCATTTTTCTTTTACTAAAAAACTAGAACGTTTGAGTATGTAATCTCTTTAACCGTGAATCCGGTAAACAATAGCCATGTTGCTAACAATGAAGGGAATTTAACAGCCATTCTGCATAAAGTTTGCCAATTGTAGACAACACAGTTTATTAGCAACATTTGGTCATCTAGTTGATCCCATGTCCAGTTATTAGTGCTAATGTTGGAGTCAATACCAATAAGGTTATTTGGAGACTTTTTGATAAGCATATTTGGCTAAGCTATACCTCAAACTACACAGAGCCACTCAACAATGCAATGTAGACAAAAGTTAAAAGTTAAACATAAAAGTTGTCAAGATTAATTTGTGGATTTTCACTTTCGCTCACCGTTAGCAACAATGGCACAGTTGTTCCTTTAAAGATGAATCTCAGAATAGGTCCCAAGGAAAGGTAGCAAAGAAAGGGAGCAAGGAAAAGTGAGTAAAATCAAGAGAACTTCAAAGTTTAGGCTTGGGGTTGGGTTGGCTCACTCTTCCTGTGTGAAAGCAAGTGAGAGCGCCTCTCTCAGGCTGTCTGAGGCAGTTCTACAGGAGGGCACTAAGCAGTTTCAGCACACTAAACCTTCTCCCCTCATATAATAGTCATCTGTATTCCATTTATAATAAACTTAGTTAAGTATAATAAAGTAGAAAAATATCAAGAGAACATATACACAGTTTTTCACCATTTCATTTTTTTGTAGTGACTTCTGTTGCTTTGCTTAGTTTTTTGTTTGTTTGTTTTTCTGTTTAGCGTGTGTGTGTGTGTGTGTGTGTGTTCTGGGGGCCACGGGCACCGAACTCAAAGTGAAGTGTGAGATTGCAAAATTCCTTTCCATTGCTTTTTATTTTCATATTGTTGATGTTCTGTCCATTCCATCTGTAGAATAGAAAGAGAGTGTGTTAAGTCAGCAATTCAATTCAGTATCCAGTAAACACTGAGAAATTCACACTTCCAAACCCAAGTTATAGTAAAAAAAATACAGGCTCTGTGCATTAAAAACCAGGCAGTCAATTGTACCAGTAATGGCTAAAGCTACTCTGGGAGTGTGTTACAAAAACCTTTCCTAGAACATTAGGACCACCTACCTAACATTGTGCAGATGCCTTCATTCTGCTCAAACTGTTCTGACTGATACACTGTACATTCTGACCCCTTTCCATCACCTCCAGGTAGCTAATTTGTGGGATCTGACCAGATAAGCTAACCATCAATTATCATTGAGCCATGGGTGCCCATGACTGTCACCAATTCACCAGCTCTTCCTTCTTGGGTCACTTTTGGTAGGTACCAACTGCTGCACACATGCAACACTCCACTAGACCTGCTGTTTTGGAGATGCTCTGACTCTGTCGTCAAGCCATCATCCCTGTCAAAGTGTCTCAGATCTTTATGCTCCTGCTTCTAACACATCAATTTAAAATAACTTAATGTTCACTTGCAGTCTAATATATCCTACCACCCCCACCCCGCCTCACTTTGTGGGTCAGTGGTCATAATGTTATGGCCGTTACGAGCATATATATATTTTTGCAATTGTGTATTTACTTTTATGTATCCACACACTTCCACAATAGAACAGATGTTTGGCAGATCTGTACAGTAGACAGTTTTAAACTCCTCCAGATTGCTATCAGTCATTTGCTCTTCAGTTGCTTTCATTTCCTACAATTAAATTCGAGCGCATGGGCATTTAGTCCACATGACCTGTGCACTAGTACATGCTGAACGCTGAGGGGTTGTGGGGTTAGGCCGTGAATGTGATTTGACACTTTTACCATTGATGCATGTCAATTACACACCACAGGTGTGCGAAATGACCATTGTTCTACACCGCTGCACTAAACAGTGCATTTGCCAATTGTGTGTGTTTCTGCTCTGGCTGTATGTGTGCGTTCGGTGATTTCTTAACTAGTCGACTTTCAAACACAAAACAGTTTTAATACAATAACTCCAAACGTAACTTAACTTTTATTGTGTCATGAAGAGTTGGCACACAAGGACATTGTGTTTTAACATTCTAGACCAGTGGCCCCCAACCACAGAACCGTGGATCACGATATTGTACGGGGCCACAACTTTCAGCTTCATCCAATATCTAGCGATTGAAGTGTCCTCACCAATAATTGGATCAAACAAAACCATAACGCCTCATGAACTTCTAACATTAAGCGCATCTAGGTACAAAGAAGGTGAACCTGTGCTCTGTACCCGGTGGCCCACATCCTAAACACACATCGCCAGTGGGATTGGTGGGGACATGTTTGGTGTTTCGGAAGTGAGCTTCTTAATCAGATATTGTCGATGTTAACTTTTGCATTTCCCTACTGATGTGAGACAAGTTTTCTTAGCACAAAAAGTTCCAAATTGAGAAAGATTACTATAAAGTTACTGTATTTCTTTTACTATTATATTATTTATATATTAATATTTTATTATATTAGTGTTTCTGTTGACTATAACACCCGGTCACTCCTTCCAATGCCTCGTTGTAGGTCATTAGTTACCTTTAACATTATAAAATCTATTCATTAACAGATTATTGCATTCAGAATGCAGATTTTGAAAATAGCATTTGCTATTATTTAGGTAAAATAATACCGCCCTCCATGCTAATAATGCTAAACCCCCCTCCCGGTCTGGAAAACTGGCTAGAAGCAGAATGGTCTGTGGTGTTAAAAACATTGAGGACCACTGTTCTAGACCACACAGGTCTGATAGTACGCTTCAGGAGAACGTGGACAGCGGAACACACTTGTGATGTTACGTGCTAAGTGGTTAAGAGGGTTGTTGAAGCTCCCGTTTCTGTCTCCGTTTTCAAAATTTAAGCCACCTGCTCTCCTCTCCCTGCACACCATGGCATTTCAAACAGTCACATGCTTAACTTGGTCTTCACTCTTTGCCAGCAACTTTCTTTTTGGCCTCCAACAACATTAACACATTTTGTAATATTAATAACTCCGAGCCAACATGTCTGCTAACTACAACTTTTTTTATATTCCTGTTATTAAACAACACATTTATGTATCACAACTCCCAGGTTACAAATGAGCCTCAGCTCTAATGCATAAATGTATATTAAAAAAAGGTATGCAGTGACTGGCTATACCCCCTAAGGCGTGCTCCGTCATACTGAGGCACAGTGACTCCAGCGTTGGGTTAATCTCCAGATCTGTCCCTGGAACCTGGCATTCTGGGAAAGGAAGTGATCAGTCAGGTGATTAAAAAGACGCCAGTGTTTGTATCTGGTTTCTAGAACAGAAGCAGAAATGTTTAGGGGAACATGGGTTTGTATTAGGTTATGTTCAGGGACCTGTGTCCTGCGTAATGTTTGGGACGAAGACAATTTTTTATTTACCCATCTGCTGCTCAGTGTTAATTTTCATTTTTATACAAGTTAACTGCATACATTTTAGTTTCACTATGTAAAAATTACAACACTTTTTATACATATTACCCCTTATTTCAGGGAACCATCATGTTTGGAACAACTGGCTTCACAGGTGTTGGTGATTACTTCATTAATACATAAAAAATACATAAATATAATCCTCAAAGTCCTGTCAACAGATCAGATGAGACTTCAGGAGGGGTGTCTTTGTCAAAGACTAAAAAAAACTAGCTACACGGCAAGATCCAAACCACTAGTTAGCTCCCAAAATAGGGTGTCCAGATTACAGTTTGTAAAGAAAAATACTAAGAATAAGCAGGAGTTGAAGGTGGCTGCAGTAGAGGCTTGGTAGAGCATCACCAGAGGACATACTCAGCACCTGGTAATGTCTAAGAATTGCAGACTTTAAGCAATAAATGCTAGAAATATGCTACAAAACACTAAAAATGACCGCTTTAATATACCTATATATTACTTTGTGCCAAAAATTATTGTGCCCTGAAATTAGGGGGACCATGTATAAACCATGTTGTACTTTCTACATGGTGAAACTAAAATGTATACTTTAAATTGTATACTAAAAAATTGTGAATGTGCACTTTATACACTGAGGAGCACAGGAGAAAATCAAAGAACAATATGCTGAGGACCCACGGTTCTGCACTTTTCCTGCTCTTTACAAACTGATCCCCACTATTCACCCAGAAAACTCTGTTTAAGTGGGTGTGTCAGAGCAGGGAAAAAGCCTAAAACGTGCAGGGCAAAATTTCTCTAGGGCAATTATTGGGAAACACTGCAATAAAACAACACATTAGGAGTTTAGCAGCTTAAAGTTACTTGACAAAAAATTATATGACAAGTTATCAAGGAAAGTGTGTGAACCTGGTTGCTGAAACAGAAGCATGGTTTGCGGGGACGTGTGTACTGGTAGAGAGTGTGTTCTCTGTACTGAGCTGCGGCTCTGGCTGGGCATGCTGTTACTGCCTCCAGGGTTACCAAACCACAGGTTCTAAAAGACAAACACACAGTTTGACTGCAAACAAGATCAGTTCATACAGTTATTATTATAACTTATTCTGGAATTATTTTTATAAAAATCACACAAACTATCCTAACCCTGTGAAAGGCATATAAATCTAATTTAAAAGGAAGTTATTCAAATGCAGTGGATTGTCATCATCAATGGTCAATCATCAACCATATGAACTGGCAGCAAAGCACTATCTTTTCAGCCAGACTACTGACCATTTTTACAGCAGCATAAAAAAACATTTCACTGTTTACATTTCATACTCGATATTTCACATGCTCAAACTCATCAGCACCCCAAGAGCACAAACATGTATCTAACCTGTCTGCCCTGTGCCGTAAGTGCAGCGGGGTTGGCAAGTGTGTGACGTGGCGAGGCTCCAGAGATGCCCCCCGGGGTCATGAGGCCAATGCGGGTGGGGGGCAAAGCCCCACGAGGGGGTATGGGGAACTGCCTCTGCCCCCGACGACTCAGACCTCCGCTCACAGAGCCTGCTGTGGGCAAAGAGTTAGAGCCATACGCCCACCTAAAGTCAAGGAGGAAGAATATGAATAAATACAGTATTTCACAAAAGTGAACACACCCCTCACATTTTTGTAAAATGTTTTATTATATCTCTTCATGGGACAACACTAACAATATGACACTTGATGTCAATGTACAGCTTGAATAACAGTGTAAATCTGCAGTTGCCTCAAAAACATACATTCATTTCTAAACCGCTGGCAACAAAAGTGAGTACACCTCCAAGTCCAAATTGTGCCATTTTCCCACTCCGGTGTCATGTGACTCATTGGTGTTACAGGGTCTCAGGTGTGAATGGGGAGCAAGTGTGTTAAATTTGGTGTTACTGCTCTTACACTCCCTCATACTGGTCACTGGAAGTTCAACATGGCATCGCATGGCAAAGAACTCTCTGAAGATCTTAAAAAAAAAATCTTGCTCTACGTAAAGACGCCCTAGGCTATAGGAAGATTGCCTACACCCTGAAACTGAGCTGTAGCACAGTGGCCAAGACCATACAGCGGTTTAAGAGGACAAGTTCCTCTCAGAACGTGGTCAACCAAACAAGTTGAGTGCACATGCTCAGCATCATATCGAGAAGTTGTCTTTTGAAAATATACGTACGAGTGCTGCCACCATTGCTACAGAGGTTGAAGGGGTGGGGGTCAGCCTGTCAGTCCTCAGACCACACACTATTGGTCTGCATGGCTGTCGTCACAGATGGAAACATCTTCTAAAGATGATGCACAAGAAAGCCTGCAAACAGTTTGCTGAAGACAAGCAGACTAAGGTCATGGATTACTGGAACCATGTCCTGTGGTCAGATGAGACAAAGATAAACTTATTTGGTTCAGATGGTGTCAAGAGTGTGTTACCGCAACCAGGTGAGGAATACAAAGACAAGTGTATCTTGCCTACAGTCAAGCATGGTGATGGGAGGGTCATGGTTTGGGGCTGCATGATTGCTCCCAGCACTGGGGAGCTACAGTTCATTGAGGGAACCATGAATGCCAACATGTATTGTGACATACTGAAGCAGAAACTGGGCTGCAGAGCAGAATTCCAACATGATGATTACCCCAAACACACAGTTTTGGACTGTGCTGGACTGGCCAAGCATGTCTCCAGACCTAAACCCCATCATCAGTGTTGTTCCATGAAAAGATATAATAAAATATTTGCAAAAATGTGAGAGGTGTACTCACTTTTGTGAGATACTGTACATGTCAAAAACAGGGAACAAGAAACCCAATTAAAATGCAAGACAAAAATATAAGGAGAAACCCAAGCACAGTAGGTAAGAAAAACAAAATGGAAACATCAAAGAAGAAATGGACAAAAAGAAAAGAAAGAAACAAAGTTGGTTAGCAAGAGGTCCGAGATCCGTTCTGGTGAAGATGTAAATGTACTGTATATAGGACCTCAAACTACGAAGGAATGAGACAGAGAAGAGGAAGAATGAAGGAGACAAACCCTTTCTGTCGGTACATGGGCATGTCCAGCATGGCTTTCCGTGGGAAGAGGCGGAGCAACTTTAACATCTGCTGTTTCCATGATGCCAGCCGTTTCTTCTGCGTTTCTGTGAATGCCTGCAAAATGCAATCATGCACACACACTATTGTATACACCATACTTAAACAGGTATTTAGGAGTATACACATTATTGTATACTCTACAAACACCAACACTTGCCCATATTACTAGCGTAAGATGTGTGGTGCCTTAACGGTGTGTTAATGTAATAAACCAAAAATTACATTCTGAAGTAATTTTTTAAATAACATTTTCTTTAAAATTCACTTACCTCATGTGTTAAACACTTCTCTATAAGCTGCAGGTAGCAGCTAATATTCTCCTCATCTGGCCTGGACACCAGCAGCTGTGTACACACTGACAAAGCACAGGCTTCATGTACATATGAAAAGATTACACCAAACACACAAACAGAAACAATCTAAATGCACTATAATGATACAGGCAAAAATTCAATAACATCTATTCCACATCATTCAAGCTCAGTTTAAGCACTTGCTGCTATTTAAAGCATGCTCCAACATTTTTTTAAATCTTTATTTCTCTTGTTTTTTTAAATGATTTTATTTGACCATTTTATTTATTTGCACAATTTCTGTAAATATATTGCTTTAAAAGGACCAGGTAAATAAAATAATCAAAATGTAATGCCCTAAGCTGATCACTATAATTACAGGTCCCACACACAGCAACTCAAGAAATGCAAGTACAACCAAATACATTTAAAAAGAGCATTACAATATTTCCCTCATTCATTTGATTCACCTAGTTATGAACAGCCCTAAAAAAATATCATTTTTAAACTATTTTAAATAAAAATGTACAAATACAGAATTTAGTTATTATACATGTTTTCTAATAGACCTGCTTTAAATGCTTTACAAAAATCAACAAGCTCACTGATGCTCAGGCTGTCAATGTCCAATATTACACAAACTGAGCTATTAAAGCTACTTTATTTTATTTAATTTATAGCACTATTTCTCACTAATTGTATATGATTATCACTGGGTTTCTGGACATTTTATATACCTAAACAAGCAACTTTGATTTTTACACTTGCACAGAGTATCTGCAAGGGCTTAGCACTATAGGTCATAGGTCAGCAACATGTGCCAGTTCCATTAAGATGATTAAATGGGTATAATACACTAACCATTGAGGTATGAAAAATAAGGATGTATTTTGATTCGTTACTTCTGGTCACGGATTATTCCTCCAAAACTAAACTTTGTTTTCACTAATGAAGTTCACATTTGTGAATCCTGCATGAGTCTGATTTCATCAGAAAAAAAAACAGTGCCATCAAGTGCATAAAGGCAGAAATGCATTAATTAAATAATAATCAAATTATAATATTTAACCCAAACTATCACATTACTATACTGTAATGTTTTCTATGCCCATCACTTGTTAACTGCTTCCTACCTTTACCCATCACTCGAGTGAACTGTCCTGGGATATCTCCTTCCGAAATCGGTGTAGCTGATGACTCCCCATCACAAGGTGGAGGATTGTGTGTTTGGAATCCCTCTACCGATGTGTCCTTCTCTTCCACAGGATTGGCCGTTTTGTCAGTAGGCGCAGCGCCAGGCTCCGCCTCCCTCTGGGCAGCAGTGGGTGGTGTGTAAGCTTTGATTGGCGTAATGATGATCTGCTGCAGCTCCTGCAGGGCATTTCGAACGTTCCCACCTTCCAGAATATCCTAGGAGAAACAGAGTTCAGTTTAATCCAATATGTGAATTCTAGATTGTGCATAAAACACAAAAAGAACGACTATAATTATTGCTGTAATCTACAGTTGTGCTCATAAGTTTACATACCCTGGCAGAATATATGATTTCTTAACCATTTATGATCAATCAACTGTGTTCACGCTCTTAAAATCATAATGACAACAGAAACTACCCAAATGACCCTGATCAAAAGTTTACATATCCTGGTGATTTGACACAAACAGGTTTGAATGGCTATTAAAGGAACCATCTTCACCTCTGATCTGTTTGGTTGTAATTAGTGGGTCAGTATAAAAGGTCAGTGAGTTTCTGGACTCCTGACAGACCCTTGCATCTTTCATCCAGTGCTGCAGTGATGCATTTTGGGTTCTAAGTCATGGGGAAAGCAAAAGAATTGTCAAAGGATCTGCGGGATAAAACAGGAAAGGGATATAAGAAAATATCAAAGGAGTTGAGAATGCCAATCAGCAGTGTTCAAACTCTAAATAAGAAGTGGAAAATTAGTGGTTCTGTTGAAACCAAACCTTGGTCAGGTAGATCAACTAAAATTTCAGTCACAACTGCCAGGAAAATTGTTCAGGATGCAAAGAAAAACTCAGGTGAAATTCAGGACTCTCTGAAAAAATGTGGTATGGCTGTTTTAGATGCCCAATAAGGAGGCACTTGAAGAAAGATGGGCTGCATGGTCAAGTTTCCAGAAGAAAGCCAATACTATGCAAATGCCACAAATTATCCCACTTACAATGCCAAACAGCACAGAGACAAGCCATTTGAAGTGAGAAGATTAAAATTGAAGTTTTTTGTCACAACCATATACGGTACATTTGGAGAGGTGTCAACAAGGCCTATGATGAAAGGTAAACCATTCCTACTGTGAAACACGGTGGTGGATCACTGTTGTTTTAGGGATGTGTGAGCAATAAAAGCACAGGAAATTTGGTCAGAATTGATGGGAAGATGAATACAGTAGGTTATAAAAAAATACTGGAGGAAAATTTGCACTCATCAGCCCATGGGACATGGGATGTACTTGGACATTCCAACATGACAATGATTTAAATCTCAAGGCCAAGTCGACCTGTCATTGGCTCCAGCAAAATAAAATGAAGGTTCTGGAGTGGCCATCTCAGTCTCCTGACCTCGATATTATTGAGCCACTCTGAGGAGACCTCAAACAGTTCATGCAAGAGAGCTCAAGAACTTACAGGAACTGAAGGCTTTTTGCTGTAAGCTTTACCATCTGAAAAGATAAAGAGCCTCATCCACAACTACCACAAAAAAAACTTCAAAGTGTCATTGATGTTAAAGGGGGTAATACATGGTATTAAGAACTGGGGTGTGTAAACTTTTGATCAGGGTCATTTGCGTAGTTTGTGTTGTCATTATTTTAAAAGAGTAAACACAGTTGAATGATAATAAATGGCTTCAGCCAAACACTAACCATGAGTGAAAGAAATGTTTTCAGTTATCATTCATATTCTCTGAAAATGGTTATGAAATAATACATTCTGTCAGGGTATGTAAACTTTTGAGCACTGTATACAAACTTCATACATCTTGAAAAATATTTGCAAATACACCGGGGAAACCCATAATGGCCTTCCCATACACAGTTTTTCATAAAACACTCAATAACAGCACTTATAAAACCTAAAGAAGCTCCTCTGAAAATGTGACTAGTAATGCTACCCACTACTACACAGCTGTTACATTAACTGACTGGTTAGCGGGTTCAATCTTGCTATTCTGTTAAAGCCAATGTCACAATAACATTGATAATTGATGTGTGTGTTTAAAGATGTTTTACCTTCTCAAGAGACTTCAGGACACACTGTCTCTCTCTGAGCTTCTGAATGCTCAGCGCAATCTTGTGCCGAGCTCCTTTAGTTACATTCTACAAAAGAGAAAACATAACATTTTGAAAGAAATGGACAGTGTGTGAATAACTGTGGGTGTGAATCCAGAAGAACAACCCAGCAAAGGTAACCCAATAAATACAGGTCCTTCTCAAAAAATTAGCATATTGTGATAAAGTTCATTATTTTCTGCAATGTACTGATAAACATT
>JBBIGC010000001.1:27462710-27473333 GCA_037576955.1 Lepidarchus adonis
TAATGTTTATCAGTACATTGCAGAAAATAATGAACTTTATCACAATATGCTAATTTTTTGAGAAGGACCTGTACAATTCCATTACATATGTATTATCAGGGGTGTCCAAAGTCAGTCCTGGGGGGTCCAGCACAGTTTGGTAGTACCCTTCATTAAACACTCATTGATTTCAATTAGTTGTACTTGATTATAGTAAGCACCCAAATGCGTTTTACACCAGGCCTCCAGGCCTGGAGCCGGACACCCCTCATATATAAAAACAGAGCATCCAAATGTGCCAGAAGGCATCTGGATTTGTAACATCTGTGCAAGCACAGGCCAATGTGAAAGTTAATGGAGCTGACCTGCGATTCCAGATGCTGTTCGGTTAGGATCATCATTTCCTCATAGCTCATCTGGGAGAAAAGTGATGCATATTTGTGCAGACGAAGACTCTTCAACCACGTCGGAACATCTAGCAGAACACACAAATATTTGGTTTAAGACAAAAGAGCTGACATTAAAAACATTTCAGATTGCATCATAATATTAAAATGTCATAACTATTGCCCCACCTGTAAAGATGTGACTTTACTAGACAGTGAAAAGGAGTATTAATCATGAAATCAGTTATCACTTATCTCAGGGACCCTCCTTCATGAGGCATTTCATTCACCAATGTGCCATGTGCAATTATTAAATATTATTATTGACTTTAATCTAAGAATTCTCATAATGCCTTTCTTATTTCCTAGAAATTATCATCTATATAAATATATGCCCCACTCATACTGAACATTTTAGCATTCACTCAAGCGTATGCATGTGTATGTACATCTAAAAAACAGAATATTGTGGAAACTTAAGTATTTCTTTACATACCTTTCAGAAAGTGAAATTCATATACTTTATAGATTCATTACAAAGAGTGAAATATGTCAAGACTTTATTATTTGGTATTTCGATGATTATGGCTTTCAGATATTAAAACCCCAGAAATTCACTGTCTCAGAAAATTAGAATAACACAAGACCTATTTAAAAAAAGATATTTTATGTCAGGCTTCTGAAAGTATGTTCAGTCCTAAGCACTCAATACCTTTGGCAGTGTGAGCAGGTGCCAAGTCCTGCTGGAAGATGAAATCAGCATCTCCATAAAGCTTGTGAGCAGAAGGAAGCATGAAGTTCTCTAAGATTTCCTGGTAGATGCTGCATTGACTGTGGACTTCAGAAAACACAGTGACCAACACCAGCAGATGACATGGCCCCAAATCATCACTGTGGAAACTTCACACTGGACTTCAAGCAAAGTGGATTCTGTCTCTCCACTGCTCCTCCAGACTCTGGGACCTTGATTTCCAAATAATATGGAACATTTAAATCAATCTGAAAAGAGGACTTTGGACATTGAGCAACAGTCCAGTTCTTTTTCTCCATAGCCCAGGTAAGACACTTCTGACGTTGTCTCAGGAGCGGCTTAACATGAGGAATGTCACATTTGTTCCCCATTTCTATGATTTGTCTGTGTGTAGTGGCTCGTGATGTGCTGACTCCAGCCTCAGTCCACTCCTTCTGAAGCTCCCCCAAATTCTTGAATGGATTTTGCTTGGCAATCCTCTCAAGGCTGCGGTTATCTCTGACTTTTTGTGTCTTACCCTCCTTGTGGAGGCTGTCTTCTGGGCATCTGTCAAGTCAACAGTCTTCCCCATGGTTGTGTAGTCTCCTGACCCAGACTGAGTCCATTTAAAGCTTCAGAAAACCTTTGCAGGTGTTTTGAGTTAAATAGCTGATTAGGGTGTGACACCATGACTTTCCAAGACTGAACTATTTCACAATATTAAAATTTTCTGAGACAGTGAATTTTGGGTTTTATTCATCTGAAAGTCATAATCATCGAAATTCCAAAAAAAAAAAAAAAACTTGACATAGTTCACTCCGTGTGTAATAAATCTATATAGTATATGGATTTCACTTTCTGAAAGGAATATCAAGAAATATTGAATGTTTTCATGATATTCTAATTTTCTGAGATGTATATAAATTCATTTGCCATATCACTAAAACCACCTGCCCAATATTGTGTAGGTCCCCCTCGTGCAACAAAACAACTGTGACTGTGGTGTACTGTATGATCTGACCCCATTCCATCAGAGCCAAGATGTATTTGTGCTTCAGCAGCTCCTCTGTGGGATCAGACCAGACAGATGTCCAGGTCACTTGCTCTCCTTCCTTTGAGCATTTTTGGGAGATATAAACCACTGCATACTGGGAACCCCCCAATAGAGCGCCTGCTCAGTCAGAAGATGCTCTGACTACTACTAATTTAGCCAGGTGCTTCAAGAACTGACCGTTCACTTTCAGCAGATCAGTTATTCACTTCACCTGCCAGTAGTTTAAAATGTTGTCCATTTTGAGCTTCAGCACCCAATCTAGACTCAAATTAAGTCTAAAATTAAAAGGAAAGTATATCCCGGTTATTCTCAGACCTTTCATGCCGCTCCCATCCTCCTGGAAGGTGTTGCGTGTATTGGTGTGTTCCTCCGTTTGTTCGCTGCCTGACGATGCTACGCTACCCTGCGGTGACAGAGGAGCATGTTCTGCCCCACCAACACCTTGACGACCTCCCACATCATCCTGGGTCAGCCATTCAGAGCCACATCCTGGTTGACTGGCAGGAATGAGGGACATGGAGCGCTTCAGAGGGCTCGGCTGTACCTGACCAGACAGGCCTGAGGAATCAAACAGTTAGTAAGTACACGCACAGCTTCTGTACTATTAGAAAGGGCAGGGAGATACAGTCTGGATCAAAAGACCACTTGACAAATGGAAAAAAAAAATAATTGATTGGATCTTAACAAGATTCCAAAGAGAGCTTCACCATGCTACAAGAAACAAAACAT
This sequence comes from Lepidarchus adonis, assembly GCA_037576955.1. Classification (NCBI taxonomy): domain Eukaryota; kingdom Metazoa; phylum Chordata; class Actinopteri; order Characiformes; family Lepidarchidae; genus Lepidarchus; species Lepidarchus adonis. The sequence continues at coordinate 27,465,589 of JBBIGC010000001.1, forward strand.
TTTTGAGAATGCAATTTATTGAAAATAATGCATAAACTGAAATAGCCAGCATCCACAACTGGCTACATCGCTAACAAGTTTGGTGAGCTATAGAGGGAGAAATACATACACCTGACACTTTGCACATTGTGGTGAGGGAGAAGGGCAAGGTTGGCGACTTAACGAGGTAAATAGTATGGAAGGAAATCTGTTCTGCAGCCTTTCATGGGGAGAGGCGAGATAACGGGGGTGAACTAACGGGCTCTGACCGTAAAATCAAATACTGTTATTTTAATTTATATAATTAATGTTCAGGCATATTTCTCTGTTATTCCACACCGTTGGCAAACATTTCACATTACTAACCTGTGCTGTTGCTGATGTTTATTGGTGAAGGTACCCCACCTGTGCCAGGGAAGGCCATGTGACCATTCTGTCCAGCCGGTGAACTGCAGGTAGAAGGAGGTTTATCATGCCAGCCATGCGCTTCCAGAGACTCAGTCTGACCAGGCCATTCATCAGAGCCCTGTCGGGCATGGTGGTATGGTCCAGGTGGAGGTGGGCGGGCCAGATGCTCCTCTAGGTGGTTGAGCCAGAGAGCGAGGTTGGTACGGTCGTCCAGCGTGGTGGCCGGGTGGATGAGGGCATATGACAGCAACTGGCGACTTTCCTCCACAAACAGGCTGCTCTCGATGGTGTGGCTCAGCACCTTCTGCAATAAGTTCATGTACTCACACTTTGCCTCACTGTTCCGTGGCTGCAGGAGGGGCAGGTGAGAGAGCAGCAGAGATACGGCCTTCTCTTTGGGCTCCTGCTGCCATTGACTGACTATAGCTGGAGGGGGGTGTGGATGGGGAACAGAGAGGTATAGAGAGATTTCATTAAACTAAAAACAGCCCAATATTTCATTATAAGTGCTTGAATAGAACTGGGCCTGGATATAACCAACAAAAAACAAAACATACCTGCATTGTTGGCTTCGGCCTCCAGCAAGTGTATCTCAGTGCAGTCCGCCAGCCAGTGCTCCAGATAAATGTGCAGGAAGCGTGCTTGTGTCCGCGACACCCTCTTCAGAAGAGACAACAGCGCCACCGTCTGTTCACATTCGTTCCAGCCTTTAAACCAGTCTGTCAGAATCCCCACCTGGTCCCGGAACATCATGGCTAGCCCTCAATGCCAATGGAAACCTCTCACCGGCAGAGTAAAGGGCCTTTAGTGTAGATCAGGGTTGGGGCAGAGTCTTTGCTCAGGCAGGAGTTAAACAGAGAGCCCCCTAGAAATCGGGGGCACTACTGAAACAGTCTTACAGTCCACTCAGAGCTGCATAAGAAGGGCTTCACATTGTTCTGGCCCAGTGGAGAGGGCCACCAGCACAGAGAAGAGCAGCAAGGTCAAAGTCAGATGGCCACAGTTAAAGTGCGAGATCACAGAAAGCAATGATGGGGCTGACGGCTCTCTACTGCATCTCAGTCATTAATCCACAGCCGGTCAAAGGCTAAAAAACAAAAACACACACAAAAAGTGACATGTAAGGCTCATAAAAGAAGACTTCAATACAGTATTGAAAGAAATAGCATCAAACAGCGCACAGAAAAATAACATTTGTATTGCCAATTATGTTGCTCATCAGATGTCGCTCAAATGTTTGAGCTTTTGACTGAAATATTTGCCCTGTGGTGCTCTGAAGCAAACATTACAAGTAACAGAAGAATCACTGCACATCCTTTACCTTCGCTTCAGAAGATTCCAGCAGCAGGATGCCCTACATTTATAAGCAACTCATCTCAGTGGAAATTTTAGGAAGTGAGAAAAGTCTATAATTTAAAACGAAAGAACATTCTCCATCAGTATTCTGGGCTTTTGCTGTTCATTATACTCCTTCAAAGTGGCATGCAACAGTTGTCTTCAGTTAGACCTCCCTCACCGTTTTAGAAAAATACTGTATATCTTCTAATAATAGTTCATCTCTTATTGACGCCCGTTTCCAATAAACAGTGGCTTTGAAGGGATGTCGCAACAAATAGACACCGGTCTCCAATAATAGCCCCCCGCCCCAAACTTTCACGGGTACATTCATCTCCAAGCTTTCACTTTCTAACTCTGTGTTTTAACAGAAATTATTCCCAAAAAAGGTATGAAACTGCTTAAAACAAAGCCGTTAAGACAGTTATATGAGCGTATAACGTGTAATTACTCATTTCTGTTGCGATATCTGAGGGTTATTGACGGGACGTCCCAATCATTTTTTGAATAATCACCCGTGCTACTATTGGAAGATATACTGTATGCAAGTGGCCTGTGTGCTTTAGTGCAGTAAAGAGGTGTGTGTGTGTGTGTGTGCTACATACAAACTGATGGAAATACAATCATCAACACCATCATCCTTCTTATCCTGGCCAGATTAAGATAATACTTTGTGATAATCTGTTTCACTGTGCAAACGAAATATAGCACCTTAGTGCAGACTACAGCAACTCTTAATTACAGATTAGCCCAGTCCCTGTGCCACACTGCTCAATGCACTCCAGCCTCCATCCATATAGATGAATGAAAGATTACAGCTGCACAGAAACCTGAGCCTGTGTTCATTAACTCACAGTAAGTGCAATGATCCAAGATATCAACCACTTCAAGCAGTAATTTAAAAGGACCATATACTGCACTGTTTTACTCACCTAATTATGTCGTTTGTGGTTTTATGCACCAATAAATACTGTTTATCCTTTTCTCAACTCTTACAACGTAGGGCAATACTGCCCTGATCATTACAACAATTAAACAGGCTTCAAGTAAGGAAGGTCTGTTCTGATGAGCTACACCTGCATTGTGACGAATGCAGTTACAGCTTCAATCTGAATGGGTGGAGAAAAATAGCTGTGGGGCTAACAGGAATATATAAGCCAATGACTTCACTAAAATGACTACTACCGTATTAACGATAGGCCGCCCCACGTTATAGACCGACCTGTTGTATAAGCCGCAGAAAATGCTGATTTATATTTTAAAACTCTAAAATAAGCCGTCCCATGTTATTACCCGCAGTGTTACTGAATTTACTGAAGTAGAAGCATCCAACTTTCACAAAGCAACATCTGCAATATCCAACATCAATGTGTGTTTACGGATCTGACTTTGAAGGATTTGAAGAAAGGGAAGTCTAATAAGTTTTGCTTTTCAGTGTTGTTAATATTATACTGAAGAATTTACATGTAGTCGGATGCTGTACCCCTACTCTCCAGTTGTTCAAACAAAATTTAAAAATAATTTTTTGTTTCTTTTATTTCTGTTAAATTTACCTTTTTCCAGCTTGTATTATACACTATGATGTAAAGTAATCTAGCAAAGGGCTGAAAAAGTTTAATAGAGGATGGAAGCAGTGAGAGAACATTGTAACTGACCTGTCTTTGCCTGGCGTTGCTTTTCAAACTGTTCATTGCTGCAGTAAACGGTGCATTTAAATTCAACTAATCATTTGAGTCGTCTTTTTGTGCAATTATATATACTTTTAGCGAATGTGTTTTAATGTTTTTATGCAAGCCACACCCAATACCAGGTTTTCAAAAATGAATGTATAAGCTGTGGCCTATTGGTGGTGAAATACGGTAAATGAAATCTCACTTATAAAACAAGGCAAAGGGTTTTTGCTGAACTCCCATGTTGAACTCCACCAGCAATGGTCAAAAGCAGCTGGATGCAGCTCTTAATATGGCCCATCTCATACTCACCATACAGTGTGGAACATAAGTATTTCAACACCCTGCGATTTTGCAAGTTCTCCCACTTAGAAATGATGTAGGATCTGAAATTCACATTGAAGGTACATTCCCACTGTGAGAAACTTTTTTTTTTTTTTTAATTCAGGAAATCACATTGTGTGATTTGTAATGAATTTATTTGCTTTGCACTGTTGCACATAAGTATTTGAACACCTGAGAAAACCAGTGTTAATATATGGTACAGAAGCCTTTGTTTGCAATTACAGAGGTCAAATGCTTTCTGTAGTTCTTTGCACTCACTGCAACAGCGATTTTGGCTCCACTCCTCCATGCAGATCTCCTCTCGATCTGAGCAACACAGAGTTTCAGCTCCTCCAATCATTTTCTATTGGATTTAGGTCTGGAGATTGGTTAGGCCACTCCAGAACCTTCATCTGCTTCTTACAGAGCCACTCCTTGGTTCTCCTGGATGTGTTCTCCATAATACAGTGCAGTCGTCCTGTGCAAGCTCCCCAAACATAATGTTACCACCCCCATGCTTCACAGTGGGGATGGTGTTCTTGGAATGCAACTCATTTGAAACCATGATGGCGTAGTGTCCTACCGACAGTGATCTTTGAAACTGTGGTCCCAGCTCTCTTCATGTCATTGACCAGCTCCTCCCGTGTAGTCCTGGGCTGATCTATCACCTTTCTAAACATCAGTGATAGATCTTGCATGGAGCCCCAGTCCGAGGAAGACAGACAGTCGTCTTTAGCCTCTTCCATTTTCCACCAATTGCTCCAACAGTTGATCTTTTTTTCACCAAGCTGCTTGGCAATTGCTCCGTACCCCTTTCCAGCCTTGTGGAGGTCCACAATTTTGTCTCTGGTGTCTTTTGACAGCTCTTTGGTCTTGCCCACGGTAGTAGTTGGAGTTTGACTGACACTGACAGGTGTCTGTAAATAGCTCAGGTAGGTGCTACTAATTTAGATTAATAAGTGGAGGTGGACTTTTTATAGGCAGAGTAACATATTTCAGAGGCAGACTTCTTGCTGTTTGCTAGGTGTTCAAATACTTATGTGCAGCTGTACAATACAAATAAATTATTTAAAAATCACACAATGTGATTTCCTGATTTTTTAAAAATGCTGTCTCTCAGAGTGGGAATGCACCGACAATGTGAATTTCTGATCCTCCGTTTCTTAGTGGGAGAACTTGCCAAATAGCAGGGTGTTCAAATACTTATGCTCCTCACCGTACTCATCATACTCATTACTAGGACTGTAACATCACAGATTTATTTTAGATTATTCTGTTAAGCATGGTGTTAAATATTTTAATATCATAATGATATTTGAAAATATGGTTGCTTTTAACATCATTACTACTACTACTATACTCTTCATTAGTAGATCACACCTATTACTATTTCTACTATTCTTAACTAAACATAAATGATAGATCATGTTCATTTTATTAGCAATTTTCATAACACTGAACCTGGGCTCATGATAATTCTGGTAAGAGTCAATTTTAGTCAATTTCTGTCAGTGTACGATAGGTAATCATGTACGTAACACTTATCTAAATAACGAAATAGGCCAAGTATAGTAAAACTGATCATTTTTACACATTTAGTGGTCCAAAATAAAGACATGTAATGTGCAGAACAAATATGTTACACTTCCTCAGCATATGTAACCTCTGAGGACGTGCAATGACCAAGTCGGTTTGGCAGATATCAAATAAATAAATAAATGAAATTTTTAATAATTAAAACAGAATGAACAACAAACCCTAGTAATTCATGATACTACTGCTGGCCCAAATAAATCATATATCAGAAAATTTGCTTGCTATGCAAGTAATGCAGCTTTGAGACAGCACTAGGAATTTCTATCTGCAAGTGAATCCAAAATGAAAAAATCCACATGAGGATTCTCATTCTCAAAAACTGCAAACAAACCACTGAAAATTAAACCCATCCTGTGACCTCAGCAGTCAATTTGGGCGTTTGGGATTGCCACAGACGTCCACAATGCTGACTGAGACTGACACGAGAAATTATGGAAAACTGCAGGCGAAAAGTCTTGGAAAGTGAATCATTCCATAGTTATTTCTGCTAAACTGTGAGCAGGGTGTGGGTGAGGCACCTCGCCGTTCTGGGGCACATTTTGAGGGGGAAACTGCAAAGATAGTAAGAGTACACAGTGGATTTTTTTTACAAAGCAAATGCATCATGCAATTTCACACCCAATGCTATAATTTCGGATTTTTCATCGAAACCATTCATCGAAACATTTTTCTGATTTTTTCCCCCTCTATGCAGGCCACCCCTCCCTTTTCACAGCAGACTGACTGCAAGGAAAACAAGCAGATACGGCTAACTAAAACCAGCAGATTCCGATTTTAAAAAATACACACAAAACCATTTTATTCGCGATATTTGTGCACGTTTTTCCAGCACTAAAGCCCATATAAGCACGAGAAAGCTGTGCTTGCCAGCCTCGCTAACCCTTATATTCAGATATTCAATCTCACAAAAAACAGCGCCATGCAAATAAAATACAAATGCTTAAATTAACTACTTACTAAGTTAATCCACCTGGTCGATATCCAAAAGACCGCTTTAATGAAGCAAGTCAGTCAAAAATAGTTTAATAGTTAAACTGGCGCTGCTAGAGCTGTCAGCTTAGCTTGCATGCTAAATGGCCTACTTCTGACTATACTAAGTAAAAGGCCACATTAATTTAAATGCTGCTTTAAATAACTAGGTATAAATAAATAGACAAATATATACACATAAGTAAAAAGTAGATTAAGGAGTGAGAAACTGTCATGCTAGCATGCTTTATGCTTGCTAGCGTTAGCATAGCTAAAGCAGTTAGCTGGAAAGGAATTTAATAAAGCAAGATGTGTTAGTGAGTGTTATGTGAAGAAAATATGAACGTTTTAAAAGCTTCCGTGCACAAAACGACAGCAAAGAGGAAAATGCGAGGGATATTTACCAGTGAGGAAGATTAAAAAAATCCACACGGTTGATGGTAGCTTAGCTTAGCGTAGCCTAGCATGTACAGAAGCCGCTAACCGGTCGAGGCCTCTCCTGAGTCATATATTTCCAAGCTTGTCTGAATTTTCAGCGGGGAATAAAAACGCCAAAGAGTAATTGCGTTTATTTCTTTGTACTTCAAGCGTTTTTCGTTTCCATCGTTGCGCCGTGAGGAGCGGAGTCCCAGTCCGGGTCACACCACCAGAGAGCCTGGGTTTATTTACCTCACAATAACCTGCTCCGCCTGAGGCACGAAAAACTGATTTTCTGTCCAATATGATATATACGCCGAGTTGTCGAAAAGAGAAATTACTGTATAGAGAAGTGCAATGCCAGCAGAAAACAAAAAAGACACATGTATATGGTTTAAAAGCGTTTTAGTCGACTGTAGAAAATAGGACTCGGCTTTGAAATCGTAAAACCTGGCGTGGATTCAACTGGCGTGGAATGGATTTGGGTTAGTGGTTTAGCGAAAAGCCCGGTGGTGGCTTTCAGGAATGTGTAACAACCAAACTTCAAGAATTCTGTTTGCTGTTTAATAAAATAAAGCCCGAATATGTATTGAAAGAAACGTGACATTTAATAATAATCAATAGGTTTCAAGCCTGGAGGTGGTTTCAATTAATGTGGATAATAAGCAAAATTAAAATGACATTAAAGAATAACATTATGAATACTGATTTATTTATGTATTTTTATGTAATATTTATATACTTTATATAATTATCGATTAAACAACTAATGTTGTTTAAATGGTCGATGATATTATAAACTGTTGTGAACTAGCTGTTGTAAAAATATGCTTTTGTTTTACATTACCTTTTTTTTACTTATTGAAAATGATAATAGTAAAATAATTAATCTTAGCTTAAGGTGAAAAAGAAAAAGTATGAAAATTGTATGTTATTATTTAAGCAACCTTTTAAACACACACAGACACACACACACAAACACACACACACACACACACACACATGTACACACACACACACATATACACACACATACACAAACACACA
>JBBIGC010000001.1:27497405-27514432 GCA_037576955.1 Lepidarchus adonis
TGATCCATACTCCATTCCAGTAGGTGGCGGTAAATGCACCTTAATGTTGGTTTGCCAACCGCCATATGAACAGAAGAAGAGGAAGAGCGGAGCATTTGGAACACATCAGAGTCTTCCAACCTATAGAGGGCGCGTTCCAATTCTGCCTCTTCTGTTACACGGTAGTTAGCAAATTTGCTACAAAACACAACAGCAAAGAAAGTAGATTAAGTGCTCTAAACCCTGCCATTATTGGTGACATCTTCATTTTTCATTTTGGTGTCGAGTAAGAGGACGCGGTAAGGTGAGCGGAGTAAATATTGACAAGTATTGTAAGTATATTTCGAAGAATGTTATTGGTTTTGCTAATGTAGCCGCTAAATTATCGACTTCACAAATGTACGAAGCTCGGTCGTTTTAGTTCCTCTTTTCAAACGTATATCGTTTTATTAGTTTATAAAAGAGACAGTAAATATATTAAAACCTAGCATTGTTGGTTTTTAATCATTTTAGCTTATATCACCACTGAATAGCTGTTAAATTAATATGTATTTCTTCTTGCCACGTTATAAATGCTACTATTATGCACTTTCAGAAAAAGTCCTAAGCCCTATTAGTTTTTTTAAAGGCTTTATATCTAACAATTTTCCTGTTTTTTTGTAACCCCCCTTCTGATTATATTTATGTATGTTTAGCTCCATTTTTGTTTTTTCTTGCAGTAAATAAACCATAAGAGAAACAAAAGTAGTATGTCCCTACACCCCTCTTATAAGACTTCCAAATGAAGTTTCCAGCGTTTAAACGCCTCTGATTCCCCTTTTCCTTGGAACCTGGGAACATGTTTCTTGAACTGATTCTGTTCTGGATTCTTTAAACCCTGGTGCTGTCTAGTGCCCCAGTCTGCATTTCTATAATCAAAGATTACAGAAGCAGCAGGACCGCAGATGAACACCTGGAAGCTTATGTTGTTACTGTACCTTTTCCGTCACTGTGTTATGCTTCATCTCAAAATGTCAAAATTTGTGTTGGAACAACCTATTTTTGGGAAGAATTTAGCAAAATCATGTCAAAATTTGTGTTGGAGCAACCTATTTTTGGGAAGAATTTAGCAAAATAATATGATTATATTGGTCGAAATGCTCTGAACGGTTCAAATTTTGTTATGGTTTCTTGGTGGTAGAAGAGGGAATGGATAGTATGTAAATAGTTATCTCCCATATTTGGACCCTGGGGAGTGAATGGTGCAGTTAAAATGTGTGTTCATATGCTCCATAGCTCCATTGTATTTAAAGAAAAGCAAAGACTGGAATAAGACATTGTTTGTAGAAGGGAGACCATACGTCTTGTGAAATAACTCAACCTCATCAGTCGGCTTCTGATGTTCAAGTTCCCAGTTTTTGTTTAAGCGCAGCTGGTATTGACCACAGTTGTGTAAAGATAATTACCCCACCCCCACCCAAAAAAAAAAAATCTAGTTATCCAATAAATATTAGAATTATGAACAGGGGGTTTGTATTGAGGTAATTATGTAAACATAATATGGAATGACCCTGAACAGCAGTGATAAAAAAAGCTGTTGCACATGATTTAGCAGCATGTAACGATTCAATTGATTCAATATTGGTGTCTTTATTTTATAAATGTATAATAATGTGCTTATCGATGTTTATTAGGAATGTTCAGCATTATAGTGTATGAAAGTGCAATATTTGAAACTAAAGTGCCTTATAGTGTCCAGATTTTACTACAGACTTAACATACAAATGGTAGAATAAACTGCAATACAGTTCTGTGTAGTATAATGCGTTGTATTTTTAGAAGATTTCTTTTGATTTGATATATTTGAGTAATAATCAATCTAATTGGATTTGTATTTTTCTGCTCTACAGACTAAGAAAACCTCATCTGTTGTTAAGGACAAAGCTACTCGGACTTCTGCGTTACCAAAAGGACGTCAGCGTTACACCATGACTTTTTGATTCAGATTTAAATTGAATTGGAAATATTGCCTAAAGTCACAGACTCATCCAACCCTTATGTAAAGGTATCCCAAGTTATTTTGCTTGTATGGAAATGTCTTCACCAGTTTATAGTGCTGGTCAGCGGTCTTATTTAAGTTAATTTCCTCTTTTTGTTGAAATGTTAGTGTTTGTCACTAGATTGACAGCTGACCACCTGTTGCACTTCACTGCTCTTGACCCTCCCACTCTTTGAACAGGAAAGCACCTCAGAGAAACCTTCAGAAACTACACCTCTGGCCAGTAATGTCGGCAGATGGAGGGGACCGCGGGAAAGAGAGGGAGCGTGGTGCCCGTCCCAAGGAGCGCCAGAGCCGCTCTGAGGAACGGCAGGATGGAGGGAGGCGGAAAGGAAGCAGGGGGAAGAGAAAAGGCCATCCGGCCCACGACCAAGCGTCTGTGCGACCGGTTAGCGATGGTTTTGAATATGGAGACCTTTTAAACAGGCTGGAGGGAAATGGACGCTCATCATCTCCTGTTCGCGATCGTCGGTGGCGGAACGTTCTCGGCTCGTCGAGTTCCTTGCTGCCAGAGAAAGCCTCCACCAGGTCAGCCTCCAGCTGTACAGAACAGACAGTTCCTGAGACCAGCTTTAGCAAGTCTTCCAGCAACAGTCGCACCCTCAGGCAGAAGATCCAGGATGCTGTAGGTCAGTGTTTCCCCATCAAGTCCACTTCTGCTTCCGCCCAGGGCCTATCAGCGTCTCCATGTGCATCCTCGTCCCGGAGAAAGATCCATCTGAGCGAGCTAATGCTAGACAGGTGCCCGTTCCCAGCCGGTTCGGACCTTGCTCAGAAGTGGTACCTCATCAAGCAGCACACGGCTCCCATCTCTCAGCCGCCGGTCCTGGAATCCCTTGCTGGAGCTGCAACTGGAGCCTCCTCGTCCTCCGTTGTTCCTGCTGCTACAGCTGTTGTTGTGGTGGAGGATGAAGATGACCGGTTGCGGGAAAGAAGGAGAATAAGCATAGAGCAAGGAGTCGACCCTCCACCCAACGCCCAAATTCACACGTTTGAGGTGACCGCGCAGATCAATCCGTTGTACAAGCTGGGTCCCAAGTTGGCGCATGGGATGAACGAGTTGGCAGGGGACGAGCGTGCCACTCTTCAGCAACAGCAGCAAATGCTGCAGAGGCAGCAGCAGCAACACGAGCTGCTTCTGCAGAGCTGCTTGGACACTCTAGATGAGGTCGCCGCCGCGTCCGCTTCTCCTGCGCCCTCCTTCTCCGTGGAATCCCATCCAGATATGGACTCTTCTGCTTCCCCATCACACCGTACCTCGGCAACGGTGTCCGTGGCTCAGTCAGAGCACCACAAATTCCAGGATGCCCAACATCGCATCCACACTCAGATCGACTACATCCACTGTCTGGTGCCCGATCTGCTGGAGATCACTAATCTGCCGTGCTACTGGGGCGTGATGGATCGCTACGAGGCAGAGACGCTCCTGGAGGGTAAAGCCGAAGGTACCTTTCTTCTGAGGGACTCTGCCCAGGAAGACTACCTGTTCTCCGTCAGCTTCCGGCGCTACGGCCGCTCGCTGCATGCCCGCATCGAACAGTGGAACCACAACTTCAGCTTCGACGTGCATGACCCCAGCGTGTTCCACGCGCCCACAGTCACGGGGCTCCTGGAGCACTACAAGGACCCGAACTCCTGCATGTTCTTTGAGCCGCTGCTGTCCAACCCCATCCACCGCATGCAGCCGTTCAGCCTCCAGCACATCTGCAGGGCTGTCATCAGCAGTTGCACCACTTACGATGGCATCACTGCCTTGCCCATCCCCAACGCACTCAAGGAGCACCTGAAGGAGTACCACTACAAGCAGAGGGTCCGCGTACGCAGGCTTGACACGTGGTGGGAATGAAGGCCTCGCTGCGTGGTAACTTCTGGACAACTGAATGTTAACTTCTCACAGCCAGTATCGACAAGTGCATTACTGACAGCTTTAAGGAAGCGCCGCTGGTCTGAGATTGCATCTTGAATGTTCAGGGAAAAATAAACAGATGAGTACAGTGAGCGTGAAAGGGCTAGAATATTCTTATTCTATATTATGAGATATTAATATTAACAAACCCAGTGCTAGGGTTTGCCGGTGCATGATCATTTCCGTGTGCCATGGTCTAATAATCCGTATCTCTTGCTGTTGCAGTATTTTCATGTGGCGGAAGTGAAAACCAAAGTGCCGCTTTTGTTAAAAGAAAGGTTTACCCATTTTTCAAAGCTTCACAAGCCAATTCCTGCCAGGTAAAGGAAAAAAAAACGTAATAATACTTGTTTGCTCAATTTAACGACTTAACTAACTTGGAATAATGTTATTTAATCTTATTTTAAGATCTCAAAATAATGAATTTGTTTCTCAAAAATGACTTCAGATAATTCCGATAATAACTTAGTATCTCAAATTTATTTTGTCTTCAAGATTTTTCCTTAAATATTGTGTTTATTTCATTATTTTTTTTTATTTTGTATTGTTTTAAGTAAATTAATTCTTATTATTTTGAGATACTATGTTTTATTTTGTTCCCAGAAACAGAAACTATTTGGCAGGAATGGGTTTCCATACTATCGCCATCTTACCTTTAGCGGGAGTCCGAGATTTGTTGCTTTTTTTAATCACATGACTTCTAATGGTTTCAGGTGGTTTAACTCTGTCACTGACTGTGTTCTTCTCTGTTCCTCTCGAACCCCCTCAGTGAGAAGTCAGTTTCTTATTGCTAGTTTATCAAGCCATCAAAACAGGAAGTCCTTCAGTTACTAATAGGAAAGAGCAGCCGTTCACCATCACCTCACAGTGTAACATTCCTTACCTGCTGTCGGTTATTCATAATAATCCTCAGATTTATTTCTCTCACTGTAATAGAGCTCACTGCTTGAAGGTAGGGTCAAGTGGAAGTTTGACCATTTGGTGGACTTGGCTTTTGTCACAGGATTCACCTAAACCACTGTCTCTGTTGTGCATTGATTTCAGGGACCAGTTTGATCAGTTTTAGTCAAAAAAAAAAGTATAAATACAGATCCCAGGTCAGGCTGCTTTGAATGTTTAAAAGATGCACCATGGGGAACTTCTGTACATAAATGAACGTTTTAATATGAACATTTTGTTCAACAAATGGAGAAGAGACCACTGTATTCCAGTGGTTGGGAAGCAGTTACGTACTTGAGAGTCGTTTCAGGGAAAATGCATCTTGAAGCCCAGTCCTGTAGAACCTACACCAGGTTCCTGAGTCATGAAGTTCACTGTCGTTATCAGTATTACCATCACCGCGTCGTCTGGAGTCTGTTTACACAGTTATTCCTGCTGCCCCAGATCAGCCAAGGCTTAGTGTCAGAATGTAGCCAATGGAGCCGCCATTGCTGACCCCATCATCAGGAATCATGAATTCAATCCCCAGTGATGTTTGGACATTCGATGGAGTATAAACGTCCTGGCTGCGTCTATGTACAGGGTGGTCCTCCCTCTGTACATTCAGTCTATAGTGGTGGGCCTCATTGGTCCTGCTGCTGGCCTGCACCCTTGTGTGGATGGGGAGACCGGCTCTGGGCAGAAAAATGTAACTAGAAGCAGCAACCATTTTGTTTTGAGGCATTTTTGTTGAGTTCTTCTATTAGCCTCATGGCTCCAGTGCAAAACGAATGACGATAAAACGATAAACAAGAATCTGGGGTAAAGGGGAAACTGTGTAAAATTTCTAAGTGCACATTTCACATGATGTACTGTTGCACATGCAGAGTGGGATGTTTGGAGAGTATGATTATCTGGCATCAGAATAGATTAATACATCTTAAGTTAACCCACTTTACTATACGTCAGGTGTCTGAGTCGATGGTCCAATCACGATCTCATTCAGGCAGTAATCTGACACATTATTATCATGATTCTTTTTTTACGATATGAGTATATTAAATTTTGCAGATTAAAATGCATTGTAACTCATAAGGAAAATACAACTCGTCTCATTTCTCCTTTAAATTACTTTTTGATTTCCACTTCAAAATTAGAGAAGAACAAGGTTGTTGGCATTAATGCTATCAGAGGAAATGCATGTACTAAAATAAAAGTCTACTCAATATAAAATTAATAAATTAGTGTTGACAGCACTAGAATAAGACTGTACTAAAAAATATTGTAATACATAATTTAAAAAAAAATAATTGACAGTCTAATTTCTGAACATTTACATTTACTCAAAAAGACTAAAATGGATATTTGCCATTTTTACTTTGTTCACTGACTCTGGTAGAATAATATCTCAAGTTGTGTAACCTCAGATCTTGGAGAAGCTTTTGGGCCCAATACTAAACTTTTCGTGGTGGAGGGGTACATGCGGGGTGTTGTGAGGTAAAATAGTCCCCAAAGTGGTGCAGATTCACCACCAGCAGCAGCATTTTATAGAACAATTATAATTGTGTTGGATTGACATTTGGTTTCATTCATCACCACTGTAAAGAAATAGTTCTCTTAACTGTTTCACACTAAATCCCCTTTGTACAAACATTTAGAACTTTTTTAAGTTCCCTTAATGGCACAGAAATTTCTATAGATTTGTTGATCGACCTGTTACTTGAAGTTGGGCTGTTTTACTGTTCGCGCCCATATCCTACAATTTTGATGTATTTCTTTCCCCCCGTGATCCACTTCAAATAATCAATTTACTCTTCTGTATCCAAAAAGAACATTTCCTTCTAACACGAATAATGTCCCATCTTAAAATGAAATGGGCTATTTTTGTTACTGTGCCTTTGAGACTTATGTATGTAAATGAGCTCTGTTCTGGTTGGCTGATCTCCACTATTCCTCTTTGAAGTCGTCAGAGCTAAAACACTCCAGAATACTAAAGTGCACAATGGGCGGAGCTAAACTGTTGTGAGCTGAAGAGGCAAGTGTAACGGAACAGGTGTGGTCACATTCAAATTATGCGCCTTAGTTTCTATATATTGACTGAGGAGTGAATGAATATGTCTTGATAAACTATGTTTACATACTGAATCTTTAATTTAAAAGTATGGTATTTTTTATTTTTCTGTGATATGGACTCTTTCATTCCTTTGTATTTAATAGTATGACATCTGATGTGCAAACTTTTAGACTTGTTTAATGAAAATATGCAGTGAAAACAGTACAAAACCAGCACATGTTTTTATTTTTGGACTTTTCAATGACTAACTAATGTCTAATGCATAGATTGTAATTATTGCGATATAATGGAAACATACGTTTTGAGAAGTATTTATTAATATTGTCAAAAAAAAATCCTTAAAGCACATACATTGGCCTTTTTTCTGGATTAGCATGTGTCTCCGCGCTAAAGAAAATCACACGGGTATAAATAAATAAATGTGGATAGGGGGTAGTAAAGGTAAAATTCATTCCAAATGGTTTTCTCCCCCACATTTGTCACAAGCCAAATAATGCATTAAGATAAGTTTGGAGAGCAATGGGTAAGCATTTGCTTGAAGTGCAGCAGATTAAGTTTATTTTTTTCTCTAGTGTTAAAAATATGCAATGGTCTATTTTAGGCCTTCAAAAGGAACAGTGCAGTTCCTCAACTACCTAGCTGTTATTATTTTCCTGTAAGCATTGATGTGTGTGTGCGCGCTCAAAAGTATGTTTCCCCTGCTGACTTTTTGTGAATCAGATTTCATTTTTTTTAAACAGTTTTAAATGAAATTTTTTCGTAATGACAAATTTCAGGTTTAAAATGGATGTATACACGAGCATTTTATACACTAGCAAGAATAACATCTGTATAATTCTTAATAATTCTAGCTGTTTATGTGTAAGGTTTGTGGGTGCAAGTCTAATATTTGTTTATTTATTAGGCTTGTAGCTTTATAACAATGATTTGGCCACAAATCCAAATTTCACCCCAGGCCAAGGATAAGCACAGACATGTGTTAGTGGCTGACAAAACTATGAAAGCCTTTTGCCTGAGCCCAATCTTCCTGCAGGCAAAATGTTCCCCCCATTGTGACAAATGTTTTGTTTTTGGGGGGTAGACAGAGTAGGCAGTGGGTATTAGCTTTTATACCTGGCTAGTCAGACCCAAATAAACGTTAGTGTAAACAAGCTTAAACAGACCTAAGTGTGAATATAACCCAGAGACAGAAATTTCTATGGTGGCTTCTCAGTAGTCCCGTTTCATTTACATTGTAATTTTTTCCCTCGAAAACATGGAGAAGCTAATGTGGCTAACAGTGACTAGTCGCTAGTAGCCACACGTTTCTTTCATTGTTAGCGACATTAGCTTTAGCTAAACTTTTGTCATGTAATTTGTGCAAGAAAAAGTGGCAAAAAATCTGGCAAAAAACTCAACCCCTCTTCCGATTCTTGCTGAAAGAGTTTGAAAAGACCCAGCGTGGAAAAATTAAAAGCTTACGTGAAGAAAATGCTAACCAATGGGGATTTTCTGTGGCAGTCCACAGTTCTGCGGGACCACAGTGAACCAATGTATGAACTTGTACTGTTCGCAACGTTGTTGTGTTTTATTTCTTTCTTTTACACTGATATTCCCTTTTTATAATTTAATGCTTGTACACACTTGCTTTTTTGCTGTAAAGGAAATTTATTTCTGATTTAGGAAGATGAAATGTTGATTTTTAAAAAATATTTAGTTATATTCTGTACGATGAGAAAAGCACATAATAAACTCTGCTGTATATTTTACTCTTGTGGACTTTTCATTTTCCGCCCAAATTTATTTCAGCATTTATTATTCTCAATGGGAGCTCATTTTTCTTCACTCCCCAAATACATTTCAGATTTGAGTGTACTGTACTGTTACGCTACTACATGACAGTGTCATGCACGTAATGACGGTGTCACTTTACAACGCTTTCACTGTCACATCGTGGAACGTGACGGTGGCATGCGCTGCGTGACTAAAGCCTATAGTGGCACATGACAGTCATTACACCAGGGTTTTTGCTGTACGTGACAGAGGCATGCGCTGCATGACAGTGGCTCTCTAAAGCCTCTAGTGGTACATGACAGTCATTACACCATATTTTTTTCCCATGTAACAGTGGCATTCTAAAGTCCCCTAGTGGGACAGCATTACACCTTTGTTAACTACGTGACAATGGATAAGGAGTTGCTCTGCATAAATTTATAATTAGCTGATTTTTGTATTTCATACTGATGTTGAAAGTAAAAAAAAGCCATTTGTATTTTAAAAATGAGCTATTAATCACTTATGTTTATTGTAAAAACATTTACTATAGTTTCCAATACGCATTTTTAGATTTCAAATAATTAAATGCCTATAAAATTGCAATAAAAGCCTAGTAAATGCATAAAAGTACATTTAACTTGTGCAACCATGGCAATCACATGCCAATCATAAACTACTCCCTGTCAGTGGATATTAGACTAAACTGCTGCTCTGTATTACAGTATCATTTCAAATGTATCATGACTAAAAATGCCTTTGGAGACTGACCTGAAACTGTACTGTATTCAAATATAAATATTTAGAAATAATAAAATTCTGTGACTTATATGACTACAATCTGTGTCAACCACAGCAAGGGAAAATATCAGAAATGGCAGAATGAGACACGTATAATCAATTATTGGTTTTATTTATAAAAGAAAGTAGATTTGAGTGCTTTTTTAAAAGATTGTAATTAAATAATACTGGATATATTATGAAACAAATAAAAATAAGACTAGAATATAAAAATACAATAAAAAATATATAATTTTACTAGAAACAAATACATTTTTCAGTTGTGTAGATTTTCAATCAATGTCTGAAGAAAAAACATTTACAAGAAAACGTTTATGGTGACAAGGAAGGAGAAAATCCTTCAGTGGTCTTCAGTATCTTGATGGTGACCTTAAAGAGAATTTTTTTAAATTAATTTTTGTCATAACAATTATCATCATTATCTTTTAAATGTGAAATGCAATACATTTAAAATCTACTTCTGGAATCATGACATGGAATCACGCAGCGTATGCCACTGTCACGTAGAACAAAAACCATGGTGTAATGACGGTCATGTACCACTAAAGCAGGGGTCACCAACATGGTGCCCCCAAGGAACACATGAGGTGCCCACGGACCTGTTCCAAAAACTCACCAATGAGCAGCATGCAAAATATAATTTTATCCTATTGCTTTTTTTCTTTAATCACATTTGCATTTATATATATTTGAAAATGACAATATAAAAAAGCATTTAAAACATACATGAAGTTTAGGTAAACTCTAATTCTATGGTCAGTATTGTGCACATGACAAAACGTTGGTGAAGAGTATAATAGCTGTTGCAGTGAGGATGAAGAGCAGAATGTGCTTTTTTATCCCAAAAACATGGCAGAAACTATAAAGAAAACATCATTTTCACAGTGAATGGGAGGAAGAGTTCTACTGTGAAAGAAACCTGCATGTGTCTCACTGTGGCGACTGCAAAGCGGCACAATGTGGAGACACTTCACTACATGTCACAAAAATGTTAAAGTAATCAATTGAAAATTTAAACAATTGCTGAGATTAATATAAGTGTAGAGTATTGATATTATCTGTTACCTTATTAAGTAATTGTTGATAAAATCATAAACATGGATGATTCACAGTCACATAGATGATTATCATCAATCATTAGTAATAATATATAACTAAAGGTAAACTAAGCAAATTTGTTATTTAAGAAGCACATATCAAACTGGTAGTTTGTCGTATGACTCAATCCCCATGAAGTAGCTCTCAGTTTTGACCCCTGCACTAGAGACTTTAGAGTGCCACTGTCACGCAGCGCATGCCACTGTCATGTAGAGCAAAAACCATGGTGTAATGACTGTCATTCACCACTAGAGGCTTTAGTCACGCAGCTCATGCCACTGTCACGTAGATGAAAACCATGGTGTAATGACTGTCATGTGCCACTAGAGGCTTTAGTCACGCAGCTCATGCCACTGTCACGTAGATGAAAACCATGGTGTAATGACTGTCATGTGCCACTAGAGGCTTTAGTCATGCAGCACATGCTACTGTCACGTTGAGCAAAAATCATGGTGTAATGACTGTCATGTGCCACTAGAGGCTTTAGAGAGCAACTGTCACGCAGCGCATGCCACTGTCACGTAGAGCAAAAACCCTGGTGTAATGACGATCATGTGCCACTAGAGGCTTTAGTCATGCAGCGCATGCCACTGTCACGTTCCACTGTGACAGTGAAAGCGTTGTCACGTGACACCATCATTACAGGACACCGTCATGTAGTAACGTAACATTACAGTACACTTAAAGCTGTAACTGCTGCTGGCAGACTGTAGGATATATTTAATCTACATATTTTCTGATGCCAAAACTAGAACATTAAATTGCATGAAACTTCCATAAGAGGTAAAATTAGTTTTTAAAAAGACATTGTAGTGTTGGGATTGCAGACTTGCCTATAGAAGAGTGCAGTAAATGCATCATTTGATTTTAAGCATAAGACTGCTCATACTGACGCTAATATCGTTGAGGATAACTAATATATAATGTATTTTAATTCGATATAAGTGAAGATGGACGTTTAGGCCCAGAAAGTAAAAATCCCCTGTAGGATTTTGTTCCGACTTCACCAGGCGGCTGAAACAAAATCCTGGAAAGGATTTTTCTCCTGGACCTGAAACATCCAAGCAAAAAATAAATATTTAGCAATTCTGCTATTAGATATTATGGGTATTATCGGGCTATTATTGATTTCTATTTTACTTTTACTGTTGGCTAAACAGAATTGATAAAACTGTTCGACGCCTTGGTGACGGTTGTCATGGTTTCGCTGTTCGCCTCACGCTAGCTCTGTTATTGACAGTTAGCTTTAGCCGATTAGCTCTCTGTAAACAGACGCCACTCGCAGCTTTGGGTTCTCCACTTTATGAGCGCCCGCTAATCTCCGGCACCACTTCTGTCCAAAGCTGAAGGCCAACATCGGTATTTTGTGAATGCGAAGGTGAAACAAACGTTCGTAAGTGGACCTGGTTGGATGCTAGTTAGTTTTGTTTCGTCCTGCTAGCGGATTAAGTTAGTTAGCGTTCATTTAGCGCGCGAGCGGACCACAGCAAAGCAGGCGAAGAAGTTTTACAGTTGGACTGTGTTTGTCTTGACTGACTTTCTGTTTTAAAAAGGGGGTTAATTAACTTAAATCGAACTTCATTGTAAATAACCGTAAATGTATGTAGCGACTTGGCTAACTTCTCTCCCTACTTAACTTCGTTGTCTTTTTCTTCTGAGGGGTTGGTTTAGACCTGTGGTGGCAGCAACGCATATTTTTAAAGAGAAAATTACACAAATTGTATTAACTTTTGGTATTTAACTGGAATATATGATGAAATGTGTTATTTGGTCACTGGCAACGTGTAGCCAGTCGCATCACTCATTGCTAGCATCTTTTCTCTCAACGTCTGTTGCTATTTTTTTTATGCTAAAATGGTCGAAAGCTGTTTTTTTAATAACGAAAAGCTGGTCCCATCAAGTGGAAAACACCCAAACTTCAAATGGACATTAAAATGTGCAAAATAGTTGGGTTTGCTGTGGAAAAGCCATCTGACTGACAGGGTTAAATTAGCAAGAGTCTGGGTTTAAATTGAGGTTAACATGGGATTTTTACGAACTTAACATATTTTAATTCACTCTACACATAAACTGGCCTTGCTGGTAGCCCTTCACCATGAACTTCACCACAATGAGGGCAGTCGGACGACTATGGTCAAATACATTTAAAGAAGATTTTCATGTATTTTTCAACCCCGCATCAGTGGGATTCTCTTTCAGTGGTAATATTACAGTTAACGGATCTGTTTTGTGATTTCACGACAGCCTTGTGTGTTGCCTTCAGTCAGCATGAATGCTGCTGCCCTCCGAATAGGAGACCAGCTGATCCTGGAAGAGGATTATGATGAGAACTATATCCCCTCTGAACAAGGTACGTCTTATACTGCATTTCCTGTCTCACTGAAGTGAATGGTAGATCATAAGTAAAATATTGCCATCTAATCACACTATTTAAATGTAATTACATTATTATAGGTGATGGATCCAAAAGATATTATTTAAGACAGAGAGAGAACTTTTACATGTAAAGAGTTAGGTTGTGGAGGTGAGGTCCTCCTTGAGAGGTAGATCCCCAAAGAGAAGGTTAAGTAGAGAAGAGCAGCACCCAGAGCTCAATAGGTATTGAAATCTCTGAACAGCCCTGACTAAAATGTGTCCCAGGTTTTTATACCTGGTCAGCTAGTAAGGGCTTATCATCCATAAACCAGTTCCAGCCAGCTGTTGCTGTCATGAGGACGACTTATTGTCGTATGTTCTGGAAACTTTAAATAGGAAATAAAATTTTAGGAGTATATCAGAGAACTGAGGGTTCTGCTAGAGTCATGATGCGATTTGAGGCCTAATGGTAGTGGGGTGTCAACATGTTAGGAGGTGAGAATCCAGGCTGAGACCTGGATACTACATAGGGAAGCACCTGTACATATATCCTGCCTCAATGTGTCCGAGTCTGTTATTACTGGCAGCAACTGCAGATTTTTAGAATTTTTTGTAAATAAATACAGTGCTTTCTCTCTTTTTCTCTCCTTCTTTCTTGGTCACTCTCATTTTGTCCCTCTGCATTTTTTTGTTCTGTCCCTCCAGAGATCCACGAGTACGCCAGGGAGATCGGAATTGATCCGGATCGGGAGCCGGAGCTCCTCTGGTTGGCCAGGGAAGGTATCGTTGCACCGCTGCCTGCCGAATGGAAACCCTGGTAGGATTTCTTTTCTTTTCACACAAACTTCAACAAACCTTAGCAAAATGAGTCCTTCATAATAGGGGGATGATGTCTATTTGCAGCTTTTCTTACATGACGTGATCATCAACAGAAATTGTGAGTTTGTCGTCTGCATTTAACCCAGCCATGACACTCGTGAGCACATTAGCAGGAGTAATAGGCTGCACACCTGTACCTGGGCTCAGCTTAACCATGTATGTGAGATGGAGAAGCTGCTTTACTTAATTAGCTCCTCCGGTCGCAGCCCTCATCTCTAATCGTTAGGCCATGGCTTCCCCTTATTTCGTTACAATGGCTCCTGTCAAGGGGAAGATGTTGAGCAGCAAGAGAGAAGTCAGTTCTCAAAGTCTGTGTGCTGGAAGCAGGGCAAATAAGCAAGAGTAAAACTCGGAAGGCAAAATTGTGATGCCTAATCAACTGGGTCGGAGCATTTCCAAAATGACATCGTTTGTGTGGGATTAATCATATGCAGTGGTCGGTACCACCCAGAAGTGAGGAAGGAGAACCAGTGAACTTGCAGCAGGATCATGGGCACCCAAGGCCCATCGGTCTGCCTGGGGAGCGAAGTCTATCCCTTGGTGAGCTGGTCCAATCCGAGAGAGGATCATCTTTAGAACAGAAAAACGAAAGCTAGCTCTGATAGAAAGGGGTCAGAATGCCAAAATGCACCACAGCTTGTTGCATTGTAGCTGCAGATTGGGCAGAGCTCCCATACTGACCCCTGTCCAACACCTTCAGTGTGGACTGGCCTTGAGATGATCATTGTAAAAGGATGTATTTTAATAGTAAAAAACATTGCTGACATGATCCAATCATTGCATATGTTGTGTGTGCAGACATTTGTTTGTTACAAGTGGATATGCTTGGGTGTTTTTTTTTCTTTGTGTGTGTGTGTGTAAGTGAGTGCACTGAAAGCACATGGTGGTGTGTGCGTGACCCCCTCCTCTCCCTCCTTCCCCAGCCAGGATGTGACCGGAGATGTGTACTACTTCAATTTTTCCACGGGCCAGTCTACCTGGGACCACCCCTGTGACGAGCAATACCGCGAGTTAGTGGCTCAGGAGAGGGAGCGCGCCCAACCACGACTCAACAGAACCGCCCCCGCTGCCTCCGCCTCAGCTCCTGCCTCCACCCCTTTCAGAAAGGACAAGGAGAAGAAGAAGAAGAAAGACAAGAAAGAGAAGAAGAAAGAGAAAAAGAAGATTGAACAGGAAGGACTTAAACCAACAGGGGTGAGTTTTTTGTGTGTGTGTGTGTGTGTGTGTGTGTGTGTGAGAGAAAGAGAGAGAGAGAGAGAGAGAGAGAGAGAGAAGGTGCTCCCATGTCTGTGTTAAAGTGACTGGTTTGGTCATTTACCCAGTCTCCACCATCTTTATTCAAAATATCGTCAATCAGTCAAGACATGCTTGGTGTCAGAAGCCGCCCAAACCCTCATCAACTCTGTTTCTCTATGACTCCCCATAGAGATCCCAGGGTGTTATATGGGGAGCAGGACGTTCTCCAAACTGTAACTGTAACTAGTTAAATCTGCTTTAATTTGCTTAATGTCCAGGCAGAATCTCAAATGTCCCACTTTATAATGTACTGTGAAAGTCACAATATTCTAACTTCTTCCAAGTCTGTCTGGTATGTAAGTGTGACTTTGCGAGACATGTAATTCATTGTTTGGGTTTAGGAGGTAGTAGTTTAACTCCCTAAGTAGGGAGTAGAAAGCCATATGAGATTCTGCCTTAGTGTGGGGAAGGGGGGATTAACTTGATGGTAAATTTAAGACAGGAAGTCATGGTGTTAATCATGGTGATTTGGTAAGTAAGACTGACTTATAAAACATGCTTTTTGTATAAAACTTTGCTGTATTGTGATGTGTCATTATTACAGAAAGTTCAAATGTACTTAGACTGTAGGAAGGAAAGAGAAATGGTAGGAAGGGAAGAAAGAACAGTTCAGATAAAGTTCAGGACTCCTCGTGTGTCTTCTGTACGCTCAAAACCCACCTGATTCACCCTCTCACATGTTCGTGCCACCACCCCTCAGTCCAGTGCTCATTTCCTCCTGCTGGTGTTTCTCTAAACCCCTCCAAGCTGTTTGCAGATGCTGAGGAAATCCTGGGCAGAAACTCACTAGCCCAGCCACTTTTCCATCATGGAAGCCTTCAGAGGGAGAGAAGTGAAGGCAGCACTGAACCAGGCTTGGGAACCAAGTCCAGGGCAGCAGACTTTGGCCTGGATGACTCTAATCTGACCATAGCTTATACTGATGTTCCAGTGTTACTGGAGAAAGGAGAGATCACTCCATTAGAAATAGGGGAGATGTCTCAATTGGCAAAAGTAACAGAAAAAGGGAACATTTCAGTCACTAGTCTAGAGAGAAACAGCAATGGAGAGATAATGGCAGCGAGAGGAATGAACTTCCCCACTGAGAGCAGCAATAGTGAAAGTGGTAAGAAAGGAAGCGACTATGACTCCAGTGTTCATCCTTTAATACTGCAATGCCACAGACAGACTGTTGGGTGCGCTATTGGCACAAATTCTCCAGTTTGTCACTGTTTACAGTACTTTCAGCTCATATACACCCCCACACATTCTCCTGTAGTGATGCCTGTAGACATGCAGCACGTTAAAGTTTAAGCAGTAGCACCCAAGGCATCATGAATATTGTAATCACTCTCAATTATATTTCAATTAGCAAATACAGTTACATTTGTATTGACAAAGCATGGGTTGCAGGGTAATGAACTGTCTCTCTCTCTCTCTCTCTCTCTCTCAGACACTGGGTCCCCTTGCACCGTTAGGTTCTCTGGCTCCCCTGAGAGGTGTCAGTGATGTTCCAGTTCCAGCACTGCGTGGCTCCCTCAGCAGCTCTGTAGGCCTCCAGCCCTTAAAGACACCACTAGGGGTAAAAGAATACACTTTAAAGACACCACTAGGGATAAATAGACCCTAAAGACACTACTAGGGGTACCAGGGGCCTTAAAGATTGCAGAATAGGCTTTAAAGATTGCACTAGGGGGAACAAAGACACACTTTAAAGAACACAGTCTCCAGACTGGACTGTGGTTAAAGAACATATTCTCCAGACTGCACTGTGGTTAAAGAACACATTCTCCAGACTGCACTGGGGATATAGAACACATTTTCCAGACTGCACTGGGGATATAGAACACATTCTCCAGACTGCACTGGGGTTAAAGAACACATTCTCCAGACTGCACTGGGGTTAAAGAACACATTCTCCAGACTGCACTGGGGTTAAAGAACACATTCTC
>JBBIGC010000001.1:27549881-27563962 GCA_037576955.1 Lepidarchus adonis
ATACGTTACCAAATATGATCACCACACCCATACATGGCAACAAATATGATCACCACACACTTCCATGTTACCAAATATTATCACCACACCCTTCCATGTCAACAAATATGATCACCACACCCTTCCATGTCAACAAATATGATCACCACACACTTCCATATCAAACAATATGATCACCATACCCTTCCATGGCAACAAATATGATCACCACACCCTTCCATGTCAACAAATATGATCACCACACCCTTCCATGTCAACAAATATGATCACCACACCCTTCCTTTGACAAGTCCAATCAGCAGCATCAGCACAGTCCCCTGCACCTTTCAAGATAAACTGAGGGCCGTTTAATTGTGCTACTGCATCAATTTACCTCAGTAATGACTGAATTTCTTAGCAGAGCTTACAGTGGGAACATAGCTCTGCTGTTTAACCTCAATCCCAATTTGATCTCACTTCAGAATGTGTGTGAATTGGATTTCTGGTTCTGGATTTATGATCACATTCTGTCACTTTTGCAGGCAGTCCTCTTCCTCTTTACTTTTTCACCATTTTCCCGTTATCTGCTAAAGAACAAAGGCTCTAATAGCATTTACCTCAGAGATGTGGGTCCACTGGCGTAATTCATGGATGATGTCATGGACTCGGGTGATCAGGGAATAAAATGATGAGTGTGACTCATGAGAAATGAGTCATTCTGCAGCGGCAGATAAAACACATCACCTATTACTGGACAAGCACAGTATTAGCGTAGCGTTAGATATCTGCCTGAGCAACAGGTTTCATAAAAAGATGCTTGGAAGGGGAGGTTCACCTCTTAGCTGCGTCCTACATGCACTGTAATCACATTTTGTTGTTATATGATTCAATTAGGATCAATTTCACCTCAGCACACCTGGTTTTGTGAGCAAGTGCAACCCTAAAACAGCACTGAAGCAATTAGCCAGTCAATTAGCTGCTTATGCAAACTGCTGGGATTGAAGATAGTAATGTGCCCTTTTACAGCTGATAAATCTTTGCACCCAGGAGAATATTAAAATAAGATCTGATCTCATAGTGAACTTGATTTATTGACTATTGATTTAAAATAGCCATCCATTAAAACAGCATTAACTATCATTTAAATAGAAACAATATGCCTGAAGGAATAGACTTTTTCAACCCGATCTTTATCTTCCACAAAGTAAGTTACCAATAATTAATTGTTATAGAAAAAAGTACACAATACTTATTTGCTTGCAAATCTCTTACAATTGAAGTCAATGTTTAGGTGCTGAAGCTAAAACCTTTTGTATGATAACGATTTGCCTGTGCCATCATGCTTTATATATTGTAACATTATAATGCCATTCTAACACTTGCTTTTATCTATGCAAACAGTAGGTAGAGGTTTTGATACTAGCACATTATACCTTATACCAACAAACTATCATCTGCTGTAAAATGTCACTTTATTGTCATTATTATTTATTATATATATATATTTTAAGTTGTTTTTCTTCACTTATTTGTGGGGTTAGAATGTGTACATACAATTCAGCATACAAATTCTTCTACTAAATACGCTTTCTGTTATTAAACAATACAAGTAAGGCTGTTAATGAATTGCACTTATTAGAAGTCAATGGGCAGATACTGAGTCTTCATCTAAGCACAGGTTTTAATGCTACAATGCTACATTGGACCAGTCATCTGACAACAGGCTTGCTAAAAGATGCTAACTGTTTGAAAAAACAAGTTTCCTGTTCTTAGACAATAAAAGTAAATCTGCTGACTTACAATGCAGTTAACATATACACTTTAGACACTAGCTTCAGCATCTGCCCATTGACCTCTAAGTTTATTTTGTCAACAATTAAGAACATGATAGCTTACTTAAAATGTTAGCATGTTGAATTATCTGTTAGCATGCTAATATGACAAATAAATGAAGATTAGCTCCTCTATACATTGATATATGATCTTCAGTATTTAAGCATTAGCTAAATAAATTAAATTAATTAGCTAAAACATTAGCTTCTTCATCTCCCCATAGACGTCTGTTATAACCTTTAGATTTAATTACAGACAGTTTTAGCATAAGGCTTAGCATGAGGCTAACAATCAAAATTACTGACAGTGGTAAAGGGGAAGCAGAGAGGCATAGAAACGACATGTTGGAGTATTCCTATAACAACCGGCAGTATTACCTTCCTATTGGTTTCATGAGCTGCTAATGTTCAGTCACCTTATATGGCTCCTGCAGCCCATTACTGGTAAGAATCCAATAACCAGAAGGGCAACATGAGAATCTGGCCTCGTTTCAGAACCTGAGTCTGCAATACATGCCTGGACAATTTGAGTCTAAGTGTGTGTGTGTGGGGGTGGTGGTGGTTCTGTGGATAGGCCTGGGACACCTGGGGTCATGGCAATGTCTATTATGGGTCAAAGATGTTATAACTACAATTTACTGCCTTCTATAAAAGACCACTGAAGAAAAATGGTCTGCCTCATTTTCTCGCTAGTTCACAAATCTGTTCTGTGTGAGAATGACTCAATTGGTTGCACCTTGGTTGGTGTCCCAGTTCTCTCAACAATACTTCATAATTAATGAGTTTTCAGCATTAATATTCACTGGATCCAAAATCACAATCAAAATATCAACATTTGTTTTTGCTCCCACGTTATGTGTCTATAATAACTGTGTAATAACATGACGTGGGAATAAAAAAGGTAAATTGTAATAAAAAACAATATTTTTTTTATTGAAAATTACTTTTTAATACACTTTAATACACACTTGCTTCTGAAGTCATCAAGATGATCCCAGACCATAATTTTTGGTAATAACAATGCAATTACTGCATCTATACACTCATAAATTTGTTATAACATGATATACGCACGTGAATGATATACAAATGTGTAATTAGCTTGGCTGTATTACTTTAGTCTGTCTGTAACTAGTTTACTACGTTGTTGTTACAGGAATTATTACTGTGCAACTATGTAGATATTAGCGACACAATATTATCTGTTCTTTTTTTTAAGTTTGTTTAATTTAATCATGTAGTATTTTTTCCTCACAAAAAGCCATTTCACTGTAACTTAAATCAAATTCACCTCATTATTTCAGCATTATTTGTACGCTTGGATAATTTTGAAATATCTATTTTATTTTAATTTTCTTGCTTGTTGTTTGATTAATTGTTTCATTTCCACAAGAAATGTGTTGTTCATATTATGTCATTTTTTAATTTACATTCTTTCTGTTATGTTTGCCCATTTATTATTATTATTTTTTTTTTCATTAGAAACATGTGAGAATAAAAATAACCATTTGGTGGAAAAATTCAGCTGAGGATTCGATCGTAATAAGGTAAACACATGCATCTCATATTTTTTTTAAATTTTCTACATCATCATATTCATTATCAAAAAAGGATTTTAAAAATGTTTTTTATGCTGACTAAAATATGATCTTTTGGTTCTGGAGGTTCAGGGTAGTGAAGTCTCAAGGAGCCAGGATGCTAGTGTCTCTGCTTTGTTAGCATTTCACAAATTAGCAAGTGTTAGCATCAGGAGTGTTAGCCTTAACATGGCGTTATCATACTGCAGTGAGCAAGTGCTACATGTTTAAACATCAGGACTGTTAACATGACATTGTGTTAGCATTAGGTGTGTTAGCATTTATATAAGGTCCCACCAGAACCTTTGTCTGACTCTGTGGTAAAACCTGTTACAACATTCTAAGTTAGTGGGGCAAACTGTGTGGCAAACTGAGAAAAATAAATGGTTATATACTTAAATTGAAGGCAGATCAGCTTGAAACCAATCCTTACAACTTTTCAGTAACAAAGAACCAGTTAGCCATGGACACTGATGTGTGGTCAGGAATCCTCATGTTTTTTTATTTGTAGCCTTTAAGTCTTTACTTTTTTTTTCTGGTGTAATCAAATATTATATTATATATTATATATTATTACATATATATAATCATATTTATGTAAGGAAAATTGATTCCTTACATATAAAAAAATTGAAAATTGAATTTTTGTGTTTGTATTGGCAGACAAATCAAATAAAATCCCACATTGGTGCATCCCTGCATTCTATGATATGTGAAGGCAGTAATCTATTCATGAAAAAACCCCAATAAATATTGGAAAATATGTTTTTTGAAAAGACGTCCCTTGAGAGGCTGGAACAAACGTTTATTATCACGCCTTCTGTCTACAATGTACAAGGCAGCAAAAGGTGCATTATGCTACAACAGCTAGCTGTCCCGCTACAGACTTTCACATCATGAATAACAAGGTGGGTTGCAGTCAGGCACACTGAAGCTGATTTGCATGTTGTACAGATGTACAGATATGATCCAGGACTGTCTGATGTGATATAGATTCTTCTAATATAGACACACCTTTAAACTGGAAACCTCCCTTTTTAGCAGACCTGGCCTCCCTCCATCATTACACACCCCAGCTGAGTTATAGAGTGTTAGAATTAACAACCCAAGGTCCATTTCAGACAGCAGCCCATGAAACTCTGCCAAAAGCACAGGCTGTATATCATGAAGCTGGTTCAGCCATTGCACCTCGTATCCATGTGTATTAAATCTCCAGCCATAGCCGTTCTGATGCCGCTATGCTGCCATTTGGCCTCTCAGTGGTTCCTGGCAGCCGTCTGTGCAGGACAGAAGGAGCGGTTGTATGTGTGAACGCTAGGCGGCATGAAGCATGTGAGCGATGAGAACCATTTGGGTCTTTATTAGATGCCAAACCTCTTGAGTGGCGATGTCTTTTTCCCTTAAATCAGCAAGTTTGAACTTTTCTAATGCCTCAAAGAGACACTAGATAATGTCACTTTCTTAGCGGACAGTATCACAGACTTAGACTTCAATGATCCACATGAACCTTAGTGAACCCTAGGTAATGTTCTCTCTTTGTGCTAGCGCCCCTGAAGTGGGAGAGTTACATTGCATTTTTGTACAATAGGTCAACAATCTCATTGGGATGTAAAACTTCAAAATGAACAAAATTTGACACATTTCATTGGTTACCCATTCTTTAGAAGCCCACCAAATTTTGTGATATTTCGACAATAGGAGGTGGTGTAATTGACACATAACTGTGATATATACAAATCTATTCTGTGTCAATACCCTTCATTACTACCACATACTTTGTACTCAAACAAACTTTTGCATCCTCCCCTTCCCCCCAGGCTACCAAGGTCTAAGAAGACCCTCTGGTGAACAATACAACCAAAAATTACGATGCCAGTGAAATTCTACTTTACAAAAATAAATCACACAGAAGCACTAGAGGATATTAGCATTATTGCTACATTGGCAACTGGTGAGAAAATGTATCTTTTATTGTTGTGATTAGTATTGAATATTGTATATGCATATTCTATCATGTACTATAAATGTTATTGTGTTATAACACCAATACGAGTTGGTACTTTTTAAATTCTGCAGTTACGTACTGTTAGGTTCCTCACAGTTTTTCCACTTGTTTCAGTTAGAAATTATTTAAACAAAATTATGGCACTAATAACTGTGACTTATTGCAACATATTGCATATAGATCTCGATGTAATGACTCCTAACTGTCCATACTTTTTCTGTGCAGTTGGCTCGAGCTGCTTAAAGCTAGTGATGAATAAAAGCTGTAGTGGGCAGGGGTTGTACTATGGCCACTTTGATGCCAATGGTCAATAAATGCTTAGAAGTCTTGGGCAGGAACTCGATGCAGGGCAATAATAGTGTCGGGCCAGACTTCAGACTCTCACACCTCATTCAGGACCTGTAGCTGAGGCGGCTTGTTAAACACTGAGGCAAAATCATCCGCCCAGTCACCCCTGACAATCCACAAGCGAACAGGGAAATTGGCCAATTCTCAAACTAAGCGCTGTTCACAATATAGTGCATTACTTCGGGCTATGCTTCGAAATATTCCCTAATCACCATATATGGCACTGTTCTAGGTGATGTTTTAAATATTGCTATATTTTCTAAACACTGCTATGTCTCAAACTATGATCTATTCACTATATAGGGCACTTGTTTGGACTATATATCCAATAGTGCTTTATTCACTACACTATATTCACTTTATAGTGCACTATTTTTGTCTACTTATCAAACTATTCCCAGTAGTGCACTATTTGTAAAATATATGGTCCCAATATTCCCAATAAAAATTTCGAACTGTATTCACTACATAGAGCACTATTTTGACTATATTTCAAATTACACCTCATTCGCTATATTATGCATTTGGAAAATGTATGGTCCCTGTATTATGTATGTACTGGTCTTGAATTATAATACATAGAAATTCTTCAAAAATATCATCATTTTGATGATAATGCAGTGATTCACAGCGTGATTTTGATCCATTAACAGCATTGTGATATTTGCAGTCAGTGTCAAAATGGAAGTATTTTATTAATTCAGGTCAGTCCACTTGGATGTTTTGTGGAATCTGCTGGTGCCAAAAATAACTTATTACTTTGAGATACTTTGAGCTTAATCGTTATATTTACAGCTATAGAGCCTTCACATCTTTAGACAAGAATTGATAATATTGCTCCAATAATATGACCAAGGGTCAGCACATTATTCTAGTGTTTGTGGTGTCTGATCATGTGCTTTTCTGGAGCCTGTTGGATGCAGTGATTTCGAATGGAGTCTCTCACTGTTTGAGAATGTCTTCTCCACAGGAAAGGATGCACATTTGATGCTGTTTTACATTTTACACTATAAACATCTAATGTCTTTTAACTCAGTTATGTTGACTTAAAGCTTTTCAAGCTCATGAAACTCTTCTTTACCAAACCAGATGTAATGTTGCTTTATGTAATGCAAAGTGGCCTGCTAGACTCATGGCTAACAGCTGCATGTTTTCCGGCATAGTTAGAGCCTGTCAGACAAACATGGCTTCCTGCAGAGCATGCAGTTACAGCGTAGTGTTTACAGCACAGCATGGCTCCTTTGCTGGAGCTGCGGTGCCTGTTCAGTGATCATGGCATCCAAATCTGAGGACAGCATATTCCAACTAATCAAACCTAAAGATTACAAGCTAAGACTAATGTTATTATATTAAAATGTATGATAAAAAATATTAAAAATGTTAAAAACCAGTAGCTTTACTTTAATATGTATTCACCAGTTCTGAGAAGACTGCTGATCTCATCTGGGGTTCACTCTAGGCTCCTAACACTTCACTTGACGGCATATTGCTACATATTATATAATTTAAAAAGAAACTCAACGTAGCCAAAGTAAATTTAAATGTAGCAACATGATATTCCTTGTTGTCAGGCTCTGTATTAATTTTTTTTAGCACTCTATTAAAGTTACTTTCACTTTCATTTTTTACACTATTGAAAAAAACCCCAAAAAACAGGGTTTGGGGCAGCATCGTAACCACGATTTTTTGTAAGTCGAGTACTTTGCAAATGTATTCTATAATAAGTATTTTCAGTTTTTGGGAGAAAAGTTAGTATTTTCATATATCTTTTTATAAAAATATTTTTAAAGACAAAAAGTAACTATTTCACTAAAATATGTAATTAGTTTAATACAGAAAGTCAATATTAAGAGAGAAAGTCTAATTTGGACCAGTTCTATTGGTCAATTTCTAATGAAATATTGTAGAATTGTGAACATTTTTTATATGGCCAGCGCCTTGCATTGTTTAGATGTTTCAGGAATATGTGAATATGTGATACAGAAAAGAAACTTCAACCACAACATTGCTTTAATATTTCCCTTAATATCATACTGATAAAACTGAATCAATTTGGTAAAAATTACATTTAGCCTAACTGCTAAATGCTAGCTTTGGTCAGACAATGTTGAGCTTCCAGTTTAAATTGCTATGCATGGTAACATTCCCTGTGCATGGTTTATCTGAACAATGTGATCTTTTTCTCACAATTAAATTTGTACAAATATATTGTAAAATTCCTATAATTAGTTATGAAAACCATTTTAAATGTAGGTTTTTAACTAAAACTCATTGAAGAGAATTTTTGTGAAGCTTGACTAACCTAGTAACCGTTACTATGAGTTTGAACTTTTAAGTTTAAAAATAGTTTTTTGGTTGTTGTTTTAAAGTATTTTGTTGAATAGTATTTTACTTTGAAAGTATTTTGATATTTTGAAGTCATTATATTTTAGAAAACAGGTCATTTTTTGAGTATTTGTATATTTTCATACATACATATTTGTCATCTGTCTGGTGAAGTTACATTGAAATATTAGGGAATGTAAAGTTAGATTTAATTTAAATTTATCAGTGATGATGATCTTGATGATGTAGAGTTAATCTATTACCATCCCCAACAATGCATCTCAATGTTTTCCAACATACACACTAACCTCTATACTTTGCTACATTAGCTAGCAGCTAGCTAGCATCACGCTGGTTGGAAAGAGGGATGGCCATTGTACACACTCATAGAAAGTGAGAGGC
Source organism: Lepidarchus adonis (assembly GCA_037576955.1). NCBI lineage: Eukaryota > Metazoa > Chordata > Actinopteri > Characiformes > Lepidarchidae > Lepidarchus > Lepidarchus adonis. The sequence goes on from JBBIGC010000001.1 coordinate 27,558,350, forward strand.
AGGATCACCAAGGACTGAACTCATAATCTCTTAATGGACGTTCCAGAGCTGAGATAGGTGCACCACTCCGGGATCTCTGGAGGGATTTTCACAGCAGTTAAAGCATGTTGTTAGGCACGGCCTCTCGTGGCCTATTGTTACAGATTGCTTACACTTACTATTTCAGCTCGAATTACAAATCCACTTCGTGTTATGATGGATAGAGCTGGGAGAATGGAGCTTCCCATATTCACACACTTCCCATTAGCATTTACTTCTAGAAGAATCCCCCAATTAACGCTGAAATAGAGCCTTCACACTGTTCTAGAAAACCATACACAAGTTCTAGAATTTTCCATATGTTCACACTGATTCAGAATGATCTCGATATGTCACTGGAATTCTGGAACTTTCTCCTCCATAGCAACCGTTTTAAAATATATTCTCCTCTTCCCACTGCTGTTGATCCTTCTACCTCATTATACTTTTCTGAAATTCCCCCGCATACACACTTATCTAGAATGTCCACCTGTTCACGCCAATGGAGAATTATCTCTATATTTCACAGTGTTCTATTATGTTCATGCCATACACACATTTCAAGAACATTATTCTAGAGCACATTCTTCCTTCTTCCTGTCCTGGAATGATCTTGTCTAATCGCTTTTTTTTAAATTATACTGATCTAGAATGTTCCCCATTTACACAATGTGTAGGACGAATGGGGAGAACATTCTAGAGTTCCTCATCAGTCACATGCAGGTACAGCATTCCAACCGAATGACTTGGGTCTGTTTGTACGTTTGTGCTTTGTGTTGGTGTGTTCTGCCCGTGAGGATTTAGCTTCACTGTGTAACCATCTCTTCATCTCTTAGGTGGAGAAGAACGAAGAGGCTGACCAGGAGATCAAGCAAGATGGCACCAAACCAGAGGACAAAGCCCACAAGGCAGCCACCAAGATCCAGGCCAGCTTCCGAGGGCACATAATCCGGAAAAAAATGAAGGACGACGACAAGGAGGAGGACAGTCCTGCAGCCATGGAGGCAGCCGAGGCGGAAGCGGCTGAGGCGTCTGCCGAGGCTCCCAAGGATGGGGAGGGTGAAGAGGAAAAGAAGAAGGAGGAAGCCACCTCTCCTGCTGTGGAGAAACCCACAGAGGAGGCTGGTGAGGAGAAGGCCAAAAGCCCTGTGACCGAACCACCCGCCAACTCTCCGGCCATGGCCGATGATGGCAAAGCCGAAGCTCCTGCAGTCACTTCCCCCTCGGAACCACCTGCCAAACAGGAAGGCAAGGAGGAGGCCAAGGAAGCGGAGAAACCTGGAGAAGCGCCCGCCGCCGAGGCAGAGAAACCAGCTGAGAATGTAAATGCAGACAAGAAGGAGGAGGAGAAGGCGGAAGCCAAACCAGCCGACGTGCCTGCCGCTGCTAACGAGACAGCTGATTGTGAGGAAGCAAACCAAACACAAGACAAAAAAGGTGCGTCACACAACGGCAGCAGTAGAGCCTGAAGCTGTGAATCTAAAGTAATGGACAAGCTTCAGGATGGTTGCTACTGTTTTTAATGTAATCTTTTTCATGAGTGTCACACAAAATTGACCAAACATATGGAAAACGATAGCTGGCTTGATAAGTCACCCAGGGAGCAGTGTTTGGCAGAGAGGCAATTTATTCCCACCCACATACTGCATTAATTGGTTCTGGGAATCTAACTCACTAAGTTCCACAACCATTAGGCCATAGCTGCCCATTTGGCAGTGGTGGAAGCTAGCACCATCTTGGAGGTGGGGGTAGCAATACAGCTGTTGAGTTTAGGGATCTGGGGGTTAGTAAGGGGTCAGTGAGCTGGCAGGGATGGGGTGTGTAAGGAGCAGGGTTGTGGTGGCTTAAGGGAAAATATGTTTGTAAGACAAGACAAAAGTTGCAAAAACTATTTACTTTTTAATATTTTAATGCTTATATGAATACAGGGCGTCCTTGAGTTACGTCAGGGTTCGGTTCCTCTGAGTTTGACGTAATTCGAATTTTGATGTAAGTCAAAACTCATGCATGTAATGATGCTGCAGAGGTTTTATTGAACAGAACTGTGCTTTATTAACAGCAGCAACATGAACGTCTCATATTACAGTAAAGTATTTAGGAAACGTTGCTCCAGATAGAAATGCTCTTTTTAATGCTTCAACATTCACCACAGCAGTAAACGCATTGGAGACGGTGACTTATGGCAAAACCACACTGACAGTGACTTAGCACAGTGCACGATTAACCCCCCATCTCACCCACCAACCCTCATGAACTCTTACTCAACACTAACAGTGAATAAAACATAAACATCACAGCAAAAACAATGAAAAACAGCACAAATCCACCTTCTCTCTCCCCAGCATGACGCTCAGGCATTAAAAGCATTTAATAAGCGTTTAACTACATTCTCCTACCATATGTGACAGTTAACATAAAAAAAGCCAGTGACGTAATCACAAATTTTCATATGTTGAGTATGATGTAAGTCGAGGACCCAATATATTTAAAAATCACATTCTGAAAAATCTAATTTAGACATTAATGTTTAGACCAACGCATTCTGTGAGGACCAAACATAAACAGAACTTACTGTTCAGAGAAAAAGGGTTAATCACAGAACCTCCACACCCACAGTGAAATATATAATTGACATGTACAGAAACATCACACAACACTGAAGGACATGTGAATGAAGGTATTTGAGGAAAATCTGATCAGCTGAGAAAAGGGAGAAGATGTTTCAGCATGTCGGTGATCCCCAATGTACAGTCTAATGAACTAGACTGGTTCTGAAGTAGATGGAGGTGTGTGCGTGGCCAAGGGAATATTCTGACTCCAATCTTATGTATAATTGGTGGACAATTTTGGCCACTTTAATGAGACAAGTGGACCAAAAATGAACGACATTGCTGCAAAAATGTCTTTTTATTGAAGATGTCTCAAACAGTTTGGTTTAAATGTATTCGTCAACTGGACAGTGGGAGGTTTTAGTTTTTTGACTTGGGAGCTGGGGGTGGAATGGGGGTTGTTTAAAAAACTGGGAACAGAATAGTTCCTTGGACAAAACATGGTGGAGATGTCCTCAGCACTCCCTATAAAGATGATGCCAACAGTCTCAAAGTTTTCCGTATTTTTATTTGGAAATAAATGCTGATGTTTGAGAGGAAGTCAGAAAGCTAGTAAAGATGTAAAGCAGCAAGTGATACGTCGTGGCTTTGGACATTTATAGAGTATGAAAATTGCGAGAAATGACAGTAGCATCTTCGTCAGAAACTTCATCAGCCTTACTGAACCAGCAGCATGAAGCAATGGGCAAAAGTAGGAACAAATTCAGTAGAGCAATGTTTCAGCTCAGAGACAATTAGCCATTGCTTAGACTTTAGAAATGGTTGTTATTGCACGTCAATGGTTCCTGAAGGCAAAACAGGATGAGCTTCGGTCTAACTGAATTACACAATCGATTTCTTCCCTCTAAATCTCGTAGCTCCTTCTATAAGTGCGCGGTGGTTTCGCCCAGAGATCCATAGTAATGTGGGCTGCTCGATTCAATCTAAAGTGCATGACTTGACCACAATTAGGCTTTATAGATGTTCTCTCAGATTCAGCAAGAACACTTAACAACCATGAAGGACGGTGTTTACCGTCGGCCCACTGAAGGATTGCTTGTTCATTGGTAAGACTTCTCAGTCCTACCATTAACGAAACTCTAGCCTATAAACTTCAGCCAGCCTTATATATCATAACAAAGAGCTCGTACAGGACATGGTCATTTAATCTATCAATAACAAGCTTGTAGCTGAAGTATTGCACTGATTGAAACTCTAAACTTAATATAATTACTGATGGTCTCTTACATTGCAGATAATGGGCATTTAGCATGTTGCTAATTTGGTCGGATTCAAAACTGACCTTTTTAGAGTCAATCTACTCTTTTCCCCACTTTTCTAATGTAAATGGAAATACTTACATACCACATAGCTTAGAGTACAGTCTTATGCAAAAGTTTGGGCATAAATAACAGATTTTGGTAATTTTGTAACTGAAAAGATGTTAACACAAATTTTTTTGCTATAAATTGAACAAAAATAAACCAAAGTGTGGGCACCCTAAGAATTCCAAAGTCTCCTATTCTTTTACAAGATTTCAGACTTTAATCAGCTCATTAGATCTGATGCATGGCAACAGCTGCCATTAGTAGATGTCATTAGTAATTGTCAGCTGGTGCCAACGTCAAAGTTTTACAAATACTCTGACTCTTCAAACCTTGTGCACACACTTGTGGACACTCAACTACCATGGGCAGCTGTGTAAGCTGTGAAAATGTATTGTTGCCCACAATGCAGGAGAAGGCTACAAGAAGATAGCAAAGTATTTCCATAGTGAGAAATGTAATTAAAAGTTGGCAGTGGGGGTCAAGCTGAGATCTGGAAGACCAAGAAAACTCTCAGACAGAACTGCTTGTCTGCTGATCAGAAAAACAAATCAAAATCCCTATTTGACTCCAAAATACATTCAGTAAGATTTAGCAGACTCAGGAGTGGTGGTGCACTGTTCCACTGTCCTTCATGGAAGAGTCAGCAGAAGAAAACCTTACCTGCATCCCCATCATAAAATCCAACATCAGAAGAAGTAACAGAACATCTACAGAAGCCTGATGCGTTTTGGAAGCAAGTGCTGAGGAGATGAAGTTAAAATATAACTTTTCTGCCACAATCAGTAAAGGCATGTTTTGAGAAAAAAGGAGCTTTTCATGAAAAGAACACCTTGCCAACCATTAAGAATGGTGGTGGATCCATCATGCTTTGCTGAGTTGTGTTGTGTTGCAACCAGTGGCACATGAAACATTACATTATTAAAATTAGACTGAAACGTGTAAATATTCGAATAACACCACTTTGGAAGACTTCACATTAGCATAGCTAGCAGGTTGAATGATCATGATTGGGTATTAAATTGGCATCCATTAATGGCTTAGTCTTTGCAAGTTAGGATGGGTTTTGTCTCACCCCTTTGTGCCAAAATTGTTAGTCAGGTCAAAATTGACATGTTTATGCAAGATTGCAGAAAATGTGTCTCTTTCAGCATTGACGGTACATAATACTGTGAAAAGATTCAGAGATTCCAGAGACTGTGGCCTCAGATGTTAGTGTGTAAAGAGCACTGTTGAATGTGGTTAATTATGATCTGGTTGAGCTCCCAGGAGACAAGGGCCACTGGGTCTTTGGTAAGTTGGAAGGATCATAGTTGCTGCATTTAAACAGGTCTTTTTTAACTCCAGATGTTTTGCCGTTCAGTAGAACGTAGAGGAGGCATGTTCTTTTGGGAAATTGACATCACCATAACGCCTCCATATCGTTTTGTGCCGCTTGTAGATGCTGCAGACGATTCCGAACCAGCAGATGGGGCTGTTTCGGAAGCCGGCAAGGAAGAGGACCATGCGGAGAATGCTTAAAAGAAGAACATGCGAAGTTGTAAAATGGTAACAAATAATTACAAAAGGTTGCTCTTTGCCCTCTGATTGTGGAGACAGTCAGTTTTTATTTGTTTGTCCTATTTTTTGTGTGGCAATGATTTTTCTTACATCTTTAGGGGGGTGGGGCGGGAGGTGGTGGG
>JBBIGC010000001.1:27572492-27585378 GCA_037576955.1 Lepidarchus adonis
GAGAGAGAGAGAAAGAGAGAGAGAGAGAGAGAGAGAGAGAGAGAGAGAGAGAGAGAGAGAGAGAGAGAGAGAGACAGTAATTGCATGCTGTTGTGCCTCAGAGGCCGGTAATGAGACAAAGCCATCGAGTGTGTCCATCCCACAGACGTTACAATTATTCACGCTCGCACGCGGCAGCACTTCCGTCCCCGTCTCCACCTCAGCACGGCTGCGTTAGCGCCTCGGCTAAGGAGCCGCGCCCGGCCTTCCCTCTGACAAGGGTAAATTACGCCCTTATAAATCAGCACAGACGCAGCAAAACGGCCTTTGCTCTGCACGATAAAGGGAAACAGAGTGTGAGACAAAGAGAGAGGGAGACAGAGGAGGCAGCAGTCGCTCGCTCTGACTTCTTTAGAGGCATCAGAAGTGAAGCGAATAAGTGACATCATTCAGCTGATAAAGCAAAGCCTTGTGTCCAGACCCCTGACCCAGCCTTGCCACAGTGTGTGTGTGTGTGTGTGTGTGTGTGTGTGTGTGTGTGTGTGTGTGTGTGTGCGTGTGTGTAGATGTGTGTGTGTGTGTGTGTGTGTGTGTGTGTGTGTGAAGGGGGGACTGAGGTTCTCTTTTAAAGGGAAAAAAACATTTTTAAAGAGTGAAAGGGGAGGTTTACAGGACCGTAGTGAGACCCGCTATGTTATACGGGTTGGAGAGGGCGACACAGATGGAAAGGCAGACAGCAGAGCTGGAGATGAAGAGTTGAAGATGATGAGGTTTGTGTTGGGAATGATGAGGATGGACAGGATTAGAGACGAGCTCATCAGAGGAACAGCTCAGGTTGGACGGAGACAAAGTCAGAGAAGCGAGATGGAGCGTGTGGAGGAGAGAGGCTGAGTGCATTGGGAATAGGATGTTGAGGATGGAGCTGCCAGGCAGGTGGAGAAGAGGAAGGCGGATGTGGTGAGAGAAGATATGTAGGCGGTTGGTGTGAGAGAGGAAGATGCCGAGGACAGGAAGAAATGGAAACGAAGAAGATCCGCTGTGGTGACAGCGAAAGAATAAGAATAAGAAGAAGAAGAAACAGTAGAAGAAGAAGAAGAAGAAGAAGAAGAAGAAGAAGAAGAAGAAGAAGAAGAAGAAGAAGTTAGACTGGAGCGCTTTAAAACTTCAGGAACCATAATTGTTCACAGTGGTGCTGAATTTAACCTGATGTATTGAATTCAACCACTAAATACTACGAATAATTCAGTTTCTACTTTGAATGGTTTCGTATCCATTATGAATTGTCCAGTAAAAAAAATACAAATGATTTTGTTTTCCCTATGAATTGTTCAGTAATTAAACTAATACAAACTATGAATTGGTCAGTAACTACTATGAACTTACCAGGATCTACTGGTAATTATTGAGTATCCACTATGAATTGATTAAAAATTTAGTATCTACTATGTATTATTCAGTAACTGTATCTGTATCACATGTGGAGCTATCCTCAGTGCCTGGGCAGCAGTGTAGCGGGACAGTACCTCAGTGGTGCCCAGGCTAAGGTCCTAACCACTAGTCCACCACAGCCCACTATGAATTATTCCTTATCTACTATGAATTACCCAGTAACTTCTACAAATGGTTCAGAGCTACTATGATTTACACAGTAATCGCTACAAATGATTTCATATCCAGTATGTATTATTCAGTATCTATTACAAATTATTCCATACCCACTATGAATCATTCCGTATCTACTGTGTATTGCTCGGTTTTGTGGTGATGAGGGTATAAAGTCAGTTTACAGGTAAGATTACTCAATCCTGATAAAACATACACGATTCACACACCCAATAACAAACAAACAAACAAACAAACAATTTGATCACAACAAGCAGGAAGGAAACACATAAGGCGGCCCAGTTGGTGAGAGACATGGTGGGCGACCCTCACTGATAGAACAGCAGTTTCTCTGAGCTGTGGAGAAGACAAAGCCACCAAGCAGCAGTCTCTGTAAAAAAGCCTGCGGAGAAGCCACATGGCTCCACACACTGGCTGGTGAAAAGCAGTGAGCGGAGTGTGAGGAGAAACCAGAACAGACAGGTGAGTAGCTGAGCACATAGTGAATCACATGCTGAGGTGGGAAGCGCTGACACAGCCCATACAGTCAAACTCTGCACCACAGCTCAAACCAGCTGTAGACCTGCTGAGGGTTCCTCAGGAATGAAGACCATGGGATCTAAAGACTCACTTTCTGAGTTTCCCCTATAGAAAGTTCTTCCATGAAGTGGCTATGAAGATGAGGCCTAAAGGAGGTCTACATTCAAGACTCCCAAACTTATTCTACTGGGAATTATTCAGTAACTACAGTAAATGATTTAGTATCCACTATGAATTATTCCGTATCTGCAATTAATTATCCAGTATCAATGACTACATATGATTCTATATGATTAGATCATATCCATTATGATTTTTTCAGTCTCAGCTATGGGCTAATCAGTACCCACTATGAATTATTCAGCAATTGCTTCAAATAATTCAGTTTCAGCTTTGAATTGTTCAGACTCTACCACAAATTAGATTACAAATTACAAATTATTCTGTAGTAACTATGAATTATTCAGTTTCTACTAAGATTTTTTTCCACAACCACTATGGGTGATTGATTATCCATTATAAATGACTCAATATCTACTATGATTTATTCAGTATTCTGGAACTTTAGATCAGATTTAGTATTTTATCATCATCTACATTCCACACAAACACTCAGAAGACTTGTGGAGCTTCACTGGGGGTAAGGAGTAAATAGAATGTGTTAATGATGTCTGGTTCCATTGACCTCCACTGTGAAGAAATCACAGTTCAAATCATTTCACAGCAAACCCACTCTGGATGACTTTGTGTACACGGAACTATACATCCATGTTGGGAAAGTGGTCAAAATCCCATTTAGGAGTGGATTAAAGTGTGAGAGGATGTGGAGTAGATACAAGCGTTCCCTCCTAGTGCTGCATAAATAAAGCTCATTTATTCTGTTTTAGCGCAGCAAAAGGAATAACGCTGAATTCACTCTTAAATTTCTCTGTGAAGATGAATAGACCTAGCACATGCTTCGCTTTGTCGGATGCCACGCTTGGACGCTCGCTCCTTTATTTCGTGCCGCGCAGCCATGCCAATACTGTTGGCATTAATCTCTGGGGAAATTTGCAAGTCTGACTGTACGGCTCCTAATTGTATAATGATTTATGGTTTTGCAAAAGGAGAAACGACCAAAAGGCTGTACAATACAACAACAAAGAGTAATGAACACGTTCCTGCTTAGGAAATGAGAATGGGCACTCGTCAGCCCCTCCCCCGGAAGCGGTGGGCATAAATCTTACCTGCGGTTTGCCAGAAACATTTCACTGCCGTCTGCAAACAAAAAAGTCGGTGCCATCCAAGGGCACTAGCAAAGTCTTTAGCGCCAGTTAGACTTAGTAAAGTAAAAAATTTGAAGTGAGAAAGACTTGTCTCACTGAGAGAAGGTAAACCAGCACCCGCAGGAAAGCAGGCCCAAACCGGTATGAAATGAATGCTGGGTAATTAGGACGGCAACAAAGAAAGCGGTGCGCCGCGAGCGGCTAACACAATAGGAATGAGCAGCTAATGTGTTCGCTGACTCCATGGATTCCACAACAAGCGCACAAATTGTTCTTATGGATCCTTCCCGCTGCTTAGTGCTATTGACCACAGTGTGAGCTGTAGCCTATTAGCAGCCCACTGCAGCAGTAGATGTGTGTGAGATAGCAGGCATTAGCTGACCTCCTGCTCATTTTGAACCCCAGTGAATGCTTAAAGGGCCACTAAAACTAGCCTATAATATACTGCCATAGGTGATATTCGTTAGCAGAGCACTGCATTCCCAGTATTGTAGCCCTACTTTGCCAGTCTCATCTCACTACTATACCCAGCATGCATTGGATATCATACAACATTTGGGATAGCATGGCTAATACAGATACTAGGTTATGTGCAGCCTGCGTCTTAACATTGGCCTCATCCTCAGAAGATCTGGAGTTTGATTCCCAGAGGTGTCCCAGCCGCTCAAGACCAGGGATCCAAGAGAACACCTATGGCTTTACTGATTCTGGGTCGGCAGGACGACTCTCCTCCACCGTTACTCAAGAATTCGCTAACGGGACAGAATTTTCGGTGAACGTGCTCCTGTCCTGTAGTCGCATTAGTGTCAGTTGTGTTTTGGAGATGTTCTCCCTCCGTGTGACTAGGCGAGTCCTAGCTGGTGGGTGGAACTGGAGATGACTAAACTGCAAATAACGTCAGATCCTCAAAATCCAAGAATCTTTCTCAGTTTTCTGATGAGGTAATTAAAGAATACATGGAGGAATGAACAGCTGGAATAACTGATGGGTATTCCCTCCTTTTCGCTCAAGTTGACAGACCAAAGTTAAGTAGGTAATTTGGTAACGAATGTTTCGAAAGCTACAAAATAAAACAGATTAACAAGATCTCACTACATTATGAGAAAACCTTTCCGTCATATTTCCGAAGACTGACAACTAAAACATTTTCTCGTAAAGCCTTCGGTGCCAAACGCCACTCTGGCTTATCATGAGATCGTACAATTAACCAGCCCTTATGCATAAACCTCGCCACCCAACACTCCCCCCCAACCTCCCCGACAATGCATATTTAAATCTCCGTCTGTCTGACAGGCTGGGAAACGAAGTCCTTGGCGGCGCATAGCGAGTCCTTGTCAGAGTCAGGCAGATTTGAGGCATTAAGACTGCAGCGGTGGAAATGACAACAGGAGCTTGATAACAGATGATGGGCTGTCAGGGGACTGACGGGCTGTCAATCAACCATGCTAAACTCACCTTGGACGATGAGGTAGACCTGGGAGGTCTTGGACTGCTGCTTGGTCTGGATGGAGCAGGTGTAAGGCCCCTCGTCATACACGTCCACTTTCTGGATGCGCAGGCTGTACTCCAGCTGGCCCTTGGTCACCAGGTCCACGCGGGGGTCCAGAGACCACTTATCTTCCCCGGCAAAGATGATGTTGGAGCGGTTGAGCCAGGCCACCTTGGAGACCTTGTCATCCACGTAACACCTGGGAGGAAAGACAGAGAGATGCCTGTTAGGTCTCATCTACAAATCGAAAAACAACCACTCATACCCCTTCTATGGGTGGTTCAAAATGATATTTTAAAGCTTTTCCCCTCCAACAAAACATTAACATTAGTATTATTGTTATACAGTGAACTATCCTCATGGAAACCCAGTGTTGCCACCAAATCCATGGTTTGGCCTCAATCAGTCCTTCCTGAATTAAATCAGGTTCTGCTGGAGTTTCACACATCCATGCAAAGGCTGGAGACATGCAGAGAAGATCTGGAACCAAACCTGTTCTTCTAACTAGCTCAGAACATCAATGACTTTTAGAAATCTGTACAAAGATCAAACTCTTGATACTTTTTATTGCTTCACTGTTGCTTTTACTCTAATGTTAGCTCATGTTCTTGCTGCATAAGACCCTCAAAGATGAGATAAATTACTTTAAACCATATTGAAAACATTTACTGTACATCAGTCCTAAAAGGAACAGTGGCCTCGTGAATTTGTCAACTGGCCAAGACATGTTTTTCTCCTTTATGTTGCAACTGAAACTAAGAGGCAGTCAATAGTCACTCATCTTTTCTGTAAATGCACCTTTAAACATATCTCCACCTGGTCTCCAATAAGACTTGCTGGTGTGGTTTAGGACACAGTTTGAGGTATAAGCATTAAAATGTCAGTGTGGAGCCAAAAAAGCCATTTTACAACAGGGTCTGTTTTCACTAACATGAGAAGCAGTAGAGCTGATCTCAAGTCAGTTTTTGTGACAATGACTGTTAAAAACATCCCTAGTGCTAACTTTTGTAGATTTGTAGCTTTTATAAGCTAAGGTACTTTTTTGCATGTTGCGTGTCTGTTGACCTGTAGTATTAGAAATGCTGGACTAGTCACTAGAAGAACAACAAAGACACGAGCGCTCCATATAAGGTCATACCTATGGACGTTCTGGGCCAAGATGGCGGCTGCATAACTGCACGTAGCCATGGACCAGTCATCGGGTAAACGTTACCTCTTGACTCTGGCCATCCCTCCCTCTCTTTCTTCTTTCTCCCTCTCCATCTTTCTCTTTCTGCCATTCTCCCATCACTTTACTGCTGACTAACGAGGCTTTTCACCAGGGCCTGTCTGCTCCATCAACACAGCCTCTAAACAGCAGCTAGCCAATATCTCTCTCTCTCTCGGTCTCTGTCTCTCTCTCTGACAGTGAGGCCGCCACAATGACGGATGTGTGTGCTGGACGCCCGAGGCCTCGCCAGGGGAAGGTGAGACGGGGTGGGGGTGGGGGTTGGACAGACAGAGGGGCTGACATAGACTGAGAGAGGGGGATACCAAGAAACCAAAAAGATAGAAAGAAAGAGAGAGAGAGCATGGAGTGAGAACGGGCTTGTGTGAGACACTAATGAGATGAGGAAAGATGTGCAGAGAGAGAGAGAGAAAGAGAGAGAGAGAGTTACTGGGTTAGTGAAAGTTGCCAGTTCTCCAACCCCAAAGAACTTCCCATCCAAGCTGCTTCCAATAGAAGTCCAGCCAGTCAAACCCAGGACCTATCAATCGTCTGGTCACTCAAATCTCACCACCATGTACCAGGACCAGTCACTGCCTACGTACAATCTATGCCCTTTCCTCTCCAAAAACATCATAGGTCAATCTAATCTGGCCAAGTATAAACTGAGTACCAGTGCAAGTCACCAATCAACTACAACCTATCAACTGTCTGCTTCGGTCAACTCACCCATCACTCCAATCTGCCCATTATTGGTCCCAGTCACTATTCACCCCAACCTGCCCCCTGTCCACTCCAAAACACTCACCCGTCGCTCTTTATTCAGGTCCACCCTACCCCATCAACCAGCTGCTCCTGTGTGGCCATAATACATCAGCTACAAATTCAATCACCAATCACTCCAAACTGGCCGTGAGTTATCCATGTATTACAAATTACTGTCCACCCCGACCTGCCCCCCTACCGATCCAAAAACCCCTCTCCCCTGGCCATTCATTCGTCTATAATTCATCCAGTTCCCACTGTCCGCCCCAACCCATCAGCCACCTGCTCCAGCATGGTCATCAAACCTCTGCTATCACCACCCACAGCTTCCCAGTGTCCACTCAAAACCCAGGTCACTGAGGCCATCATTCGTCCAATCACTGTCCACCACATGCTTCGTTTTTCCTATTTGTCTATTCAGAACCAAACTACTGCCAAACACGAGCTGTAGTTTGGCCATTATTTTTCAACTCTGAACCAAATCAACTCCTACTCCAACCTGTTCGCTGTTTGCTCTGCTCTAGCCATCCCTCACCCGAAAACTGCTCAGTGTCCACTCCAAACCCAATCAAACAGCCTCTTCCATCTGACCACCACTATAACAGCCAAGTGTAATCTGAAACACCACCTGCTATAGTAACTCTAATCCCCAATCTGGCCATCAATCTACCCCTTTTAAACCAATCAGAACCAGCCATTCTGTTTAGACCATCCCTCGTCAATGTTGGACCCAGTTACCACCTACTGGATGCTGGACATCATTTACCAACTGTAATCATAACCAGTGCCTACCCCAACCAGTTGGTTGCCACTCATCCAGTCTAAACCACCCAATCACTACCGAGTAGCCAGTCTAATCCAGCCTTTGTTAATCCACACTAAACCTTGCCTTGCCACTGTAGCAAACTCAGGTGCCCCATCTTGCCCACTACTTATTCTAAAAAGAGCCCAAACTTGTGGGTCAACTCATTAAGTCGAGGTTAAAACCCAATCTGGATCCAAGTTCCAGCCTTAATCTGTTCAACTTACTTTCACTATAAACCCCCCACCACCCACCATATGCTCCCAACTCATCCAAAACACACTTTCACCACCTTAATCCAGGCACCAGATGTCCAGACTTAAACCAGGCCTTGCTATCATCAGTATTCCAATAGCTTCTACCTGAGGAAGAAACTTCTCTTCCAAAGCCATCACTGCAGTAGGAGAATGTCAGAAGAAAGCCTCTAGGATCTGTACTCTGCTCAGACACAGCACTAGAGCCCAACCAGGTGAGTATATATGTGCTTGGAACCTGCCTAAAGGCATATCTATTCACTCCGCCACTGTTGCCACCATAATGCTGCCATAGACAAAATTCACGAATCAAGCCGGCCAATACTGCCCTCATCCATCTTTCTTTCTCTGCTTCTTCCCCTTTCTTCCCCCATCTACCTTGCTCCCCGAGAGTGCATTTTAGGTCTGGAGGAAAAAGAATTCTAGCATTTAATTTTCTTTTTACCCCTGTTATTGATCATTTGCATTTGCTTAGTCATTTATCTGCCTGCTATCGTTGCTTGCTTTTTCTCTATGGTTGAAACTGGTGTACAAAATCTATTACAGTGTGCAAGTTCTACACTTCTTCACTTCAAATAGTTTGTCTTAAAAATACAAATGTTGAAATTGGGTTTATAAATGGATATTGTAAGAATAGGCATATTTGTGACTTTAAATTATATTTTGTCTAGTCACATGAATAAATCAACAAATAATCAATTCATTGGCCAAGATGTGTCATAATTTACCATAATGTTAGAATATGCTGCAGAAAATGAATATTTTTTATTATTCACAAAATAATCACCTAATCAACAGGAATGTGTCAGAATTTGTCATAACAATACAAATTACATGTTTAAAATGATTGGAGTTGAAATCCATGTTAGAATAGGAGGATACAGCCTGTTTGTGTATAAGGCAGAGAAGCAAAATACATGTTTTTGATTATTCATGAAAAATAAGTCTGTAAAACTGTTAAAACTAGATAGTTACAGTATCTCACAAAAGTGAGTACGTATTTTTTTATATCAACACTGAAGATATGACACTTTGATACAATGTAAAGTAGTCAATGTAAAGCTTGTTTACAGTGTAAATTTGCACACAACCATTAATGTTTCAGCTGCTGACAATAAAAGTGATTACACTCCTATGTGAAAATGTCCAAATTGTGCCCAATTAGCCATTTTCTCTCCCCTGTGTCATGTGACTCGTTAGTGTTACAAGGTCTTAGGTGTGAATGGGGAGCAAGTGTGTTAAATTTGGTGTTATTGCTCTCACACTCTCTCATACTGGTCACATGAAGTTCAATGTGGCACCTCATGGCAAATGACTCTGAAAAGAGAATTGCTGCTCTACATATAGATGGCCTAAGCTAAAAAAATTGCCAACACCGTGAAACTAAACTGCAGCACAGTGGCCAAGACCATACAATGGTTTAAATGGACAGGTTCCACTCAGAACAGGACTTGCAATGGTTGTGTGCACGTACACAGTGTCATATCCAGAAGTTGTCTTTTGAAAATAGTTGTATCAGAGCTGTCAGCATTGCTGCAGAGGTTGAAGGGGTGGGGGTCAGTCTGTCAGTGATCAGACCACACACAGCAAACTACATCAAACTGGTTTGCATAGCTGTCATCTCAGAAGGAAGCCTGTTCTAAATATGATTCACAAGAAAGCCCGCAAACAGCTGAAAACAAGCAGACTAAGGACATGGACTACTGAAACCATGTCCTGTGGTCTGATAAGACCAAGATAAACTTGGTTCATAAAATGATTCAGTTGGTTTCTAGCATGTGTGGTGGCCACCAGGTGATGAGTACAAAGGCAAATGTATGTTGCCTACAGTCAAGCATGGTGGTGGGAGTGTCATGGTTTGGGGCTGCATGAGTGCTGCCGGCACTGGGGAGCTACAGTTCACTAAGGGAACCATGAATGCCAACATGTACTGTGACATACTGAAGCTGTACACTGATTACTTTACATTGTATCAAAGTGTCATACGTAAAGTATGTGTGAGTAGTGTGAGTAAGGTATGCACACCTTAGCAATCCAGAGAAACATCAGTTTGACACCTGACAATTCACAGATTATTTTGCTATTAGAACATATGACTGAAAACTCATCTAACTACATAAGTCAATGTTACTATTTACTGTACCTCCTCATTAGATTAAGCCCCCATTCACACACCTAAAAAAATCCAGCTTTAAATAGCTAAAATCCAATGTAAATTTGTCCGATTCTGCTTCCTCAGACTACATACATGAATAAACCAGGAAGAAATCAGAGTCAAGATTACGCTCAACACCTGCATGCATAATAATCCCCTTGGAATCTTTTCAAGACAAATCCATGATGGCATGTTTTCTATGAGAAATATGACTGCAAAGCACAATAAAGACATTTGAGTCATCAGGCACTGAAGATTGGGCCTCATTAATAATTCAACAACAAAAAATTTGCATGGTTTTCCACTCACCCCAGATGTTCAGTGACCAAATGTTAGAAATGCAGCTATGATGCTAATGTTGCTAACAAACAATACGACTCAGAATTCACAAAAATAGCTTAAATAATTTCACAACACATTTTGTTAACTCACTTAAACCACATCTAACTCTTTAATAGTGTAGCAGACTTGTTGGTGTGGTTAATAACACAAGTTCTAGCATTAGCAACATTAGCCTTGTGGCTGCAGCTCTGCTCTACAGTAGCAATATTTGGACTACAAATATATATTTGCTGATTTGTAATCAATATATAATTTACAGTATATTTATCACAAATGTAGGTAGAAATTAATGGATAACTTATTCCAATGCTTTTTGATCTGTTGCTTTAACTGAAGGCCACACAAGTGAGTTACTATCCACTTTGTATGCAGCACTTGAGTGTACTGAGCTAACACGGAGTCCCCAGACACCGCCTCCGCAGAGCTAAAGCACGGCCAGAACCGGGGCGGCTTGCTGTTGAAAACTTGTGAAGTTCAGCTGACGTGCCGGTCATGATGCATCATGGTCCAGAGACATCTGAGTGGAGGTTCCACCATAACCCATCTGCCACCCTGGCACAGAAAATATTCTGCATGTGTATATTAACTGCTCAGTCTGTGAAGTAAAATTTGTTCCATTCCTGAATATTCTTTAAAAATGCCTAATGTTAAATATACAAAAATGGTAAGAACTGTCTGGAGATTACATTATGCAGTGATTAAAACCAGTTACAGTCAGGTAGAGGTCCGTACCGTATTTCCCCAACGATAGGTCACGGGTTATACATTGATTTTGCAAACCTGGTATTGGGTGTGGTTTGCGTAGGACAGCCAATATAAAAACACATTCACTTAAAGTATAATTCAGTACAAAGATACCACATCCCCGAATGATTAGTTGGATTTAAAGGTACTGTTTACTGTAGCAACATACAGTTAGAAAAGCAACGCAAAGCAAAAATAGATCAGTGATGGCTCAATATAGATTTGGAACATGTAAAGCGTCATTGCTTATGTTACGTTTCCTGTGGACTTCCCACGACCGTGGTCAAAGTAACTCCCCAACTTGAAAGCGAACACTTCTTCCACTGGGAGGCAGAGCTCCGTTTTGGGACCTGCGACTTTATTTTTTTACTTCTGTTTTCTCTCAGCACTGTTTCCTGTTCCAATTTCTAAGCTGCTCCAACGTGCGCTGCTAACCTGAGCTCTCTCTCTGCTAAAAACTACGCTCTTTCCACCCATTTTCTGCCCGCACTTACCCACCCATTCTCATTCTTTCTTTTCTCAGTCCATAATGCATTGCTCCCCATGTAACCGCCATATCCCACAACACTGCACTGGAAAATCGAAACAAACAAGTTGCGAACTAACATCGGTTAGCAGTTAGCCTAGCGGTTGTAGAGTTGATTGTGTCTAAATGCAGCATATTATTAGCTTTACTAAGTATAAACTCACAATCTGGTTATCATATTCTTTGATGCTGGAAATCGGTTCTGCACTGCTCCGCCATGCAGCGATGTCAATCATCCATCTACATGTAAATTCTTCATTATAAAATATTAGCAACACAGAAATGCAAAAATTATGAGGCTTACCTTTCTTTAAATTGGATCCGTAAACGTCAAATGCTGCTTTGCTGCCGCTAATGTTGGACGTGTTTAACATTATTACAGACATTGTATGGAGCTTAAATTCTGCAGCGTAGTTCTTGCATTGTGGCATTATATCTGTAAGTTCCAGATCTTATCAGTTTAACTGTTTATGCTCAACTACGGTATAATGTCACTACCGGTACAGAGCTGCAAAAGCTCCAGGGACAAGTCAAGTTAGATGTTTTTACGTAATTCAGTTATGCTGCAGCTAATAACATAGGGCGGCTTATTGTATATATTTAAAACTTAAATGAGCGGCTGATATAATGTTGTGGTCTATAATGTGGGGCAGCATATCGCTGTGGAAACACAGTAGACCCAATCACATTAAGGGAGGAATCTCAGAACAAACAACATGGTGCTTTAAATAAATTACAAGCAATCACAGTCAGGGAGAGGTCTCAGAATAAAATATGCAGGGGTTAGAGCCAATCACAGTCAGGGAGAGGTCTCAGAATAAACTATGCAGTGATTAGAGCCAATCACAGTCAGGGTGAGGTCTCAGAATACAATATGCAGGGGTTAGAGCCAATCACAGTCAGGGAGAGGTCTCAGAATAAACTATGCAGTGATTAGAACCAATCACAGTCAGGGAGAGGTCTCAGAATACAATATGCAGGGGTTAGAGCCAATCACAGTCAGGGAGAGGTCTCAGAATAAAATATGCAGGGATTAGAGCCAATCACAGTCAGGGAGAGGTCTCAGAATAAACTATGCAGTGATTAGAGCCAATCACAGTCAGGGAGAGGTCTCAGAATACAATATGCAGGGGTTAGAGCCAATCACAGTCAGGGAGAGGTCTCAGAATAAACTATGCAGTGATTAGAACCAATCACAGTCAGGGAGAGGTCTCAG
>JBBIGC010000001.1:27619465-27631868 GCA_037576955.1 Lepidarchus adonis
TAATCCTGTGTAGACAGAGAGAAAACTTTCACTCCTTGCTGTTGCAGGTTCAGGTGGGAAAACGCGCTCCTCGAATGCCAAAGAAGCCGTCAAGCTAATTTAACCGTTGATTGACAGTGCATGGGAGAAACTCTTGTTCTTTCACTCCTTAGCAACATTGTGGAGCTCCACCACCAATTGTTAGAAATTCACTAGATGTAAACGTACAGACTTTCGGATTCTGCACGCTAACCTAGGGCACTCAGGACAGATTTCACTTCCTGGAAACAGTACGGCTGATTCACTAGGTGTAAATGTACAAACTATTGGACCCTGCACATGTAATCAACACCCACACCATTTATGACCCTCATCAAAAACTGGAAAAATATTAGGGATCCAGTAGAACTTCATTGTGGAGCTGATTCATTGGGTGCCATTAATTCACTGACTCAACTCCCCATTGTACTTCACATTAATTTGCTTGAAGAAAACAACTGAAGTGTCCAGAATTTGAAGAATCGTCCAGCGACTTCATTCCCTGTACAATCCTCAATGGAATGAACATCTTCAGTTTGAATATTAAGGCGTGGAAGCGTTCCTCTCAACTGGATGACACAAATCCCTTCTTTCCATACGAGCACCATAATTGGGACATTAAATCTGCTTGGGTTAGCTCAAACTGTTCCTTTCCCAACTTTTAAATTAAGACACTACGGCAGACACCAGAAAGTTCTGGGCATCTCTCCAACATAAACAGAGATTAATTTCAGCCTTAAGCATCTAAACAACATGCCCCTCAAAAAACCTGCCACTGCTGCATACAAGGAAAATAAATAATTTAAATAAATTAATAAATAAAATACTGTCATACTGCAGTAGAACACCCTGAATAATGCTGGAGGCCTTCGTCTTATCCTTTTCCTCGCCAACCCTCAATTCACCCCCCGTCCTTTCTCTATCTGCTTTATGAAAAAATGTGAATTTATCTTTTATATAGCAACAGAGCAAGGTTGATAGTAGCGTCGCCCTTCACTCTAAGCTGCAAATGTATGTTGAGGTGGTGATGGGACAACAATTTCAGCAGGACAGAGTCGGGACAGAGGTTACAGACACGTGTAAGTGTAGTTGGAAAATGGTCAAGTAGAAGTGAAGGACGCTATGTTCCAATGTGGATTTTAGGGAAAGAAAACAACGCAAAATGAGTAAAGGCAGAATGGTTGTGCTTTTGTCCTCCACCCATGTTATTAAGCCTCAGGATGAACTTTAATGCTAGAGAACGCTGGAGTAATTAATAGTTTCCACATAGGGCTCTGACTGTTCAATAACCATTGCCTGAGCCAGAACAGGCCTTGCCCGGAGAAGCCCGTAGAGGAAACCATAGAGTTTTTCCAGAGTGTATAAAGCGTTCAAAGTCTATAAAGCAGAGATTAATCAGAATAGGGGCTAATGTCCTCCACTCTGTTTGCGTTATTGATTAAGAGAGGTTCAGTCCTTCCCATAATCCATTACCCCTGCTGCTTTGAGAGAGCTGTCAACAATAGCTTCAACTAAGCCTTTCAAAAGATTCTGCCAAATCTGGTGGTGTTGCTCTGTTTGGAAAGAGATGAGAGCAGTTTCTTGTATGTTGACTGCTGACCACCATGATTAGCTGTGAGTGTGGAGGTTCTGGAGGGCAGTGAGTGGTTTAGTCATTTCCTACACCTTTAATAGACAGGTTTAGTGAGTTAAGACGTACAGAAACTGTACAGGACTGCCTGATTCCCTTAACTACAGATATTGCAGATATTGCCAGCAATGTTGTAAAGTGGCAAAATCAGTAAATTAATATAACTCTATGCGGTTAAGTTTGATTATATTGTATTTGTTTAAATGTCTTTCCTTATTATAGGTAAGGAAGCACTTAAAGAACTTAACATCAGCGGATGCTGAAGCACAACTGACAAAGAAGAATGTCCTGGACTCTTTTTAGCACTACTATATATGAATAGACCTACTGTCTGTTTAAACTTACTCATAGGCACTTAATGATAGTGTAGAATGTGTTTCTCTTTCAGATAGCATTGCTGTAGCACTTATCATCTGCACTGTTGTAGCACCTGCACTGTTTCTGAAGAAGAATGTGTTCCTGAACCTGGAATTCGCTTGGGTCAAAACTGTCAGACATATGATTAAATGTAAAATGTAAATGTAATGGTCCACCCTCTATCTTCTTGTATTGTAGCTTTACTAACTTTTGGCCAACAAACAAAGTTTCTACTGGATGTGAGACTGCAAGCAGCAAACCCTTGTGAAGATGTAAAGTTCTCAGGGGAGCTCCGCAGTGGGTATTTCCTTCCAGTGCGTCCCTAGAACTGCTTGGCCATAAAGCGCCTAATGTGTAATATTACTAATTTGCATGTGTTTGTAAGAATCCTAACCTAATGCCACACTGCTAAGAAGTCCCCTATGTGTTGGAGACCAAAATATTATAAAAGTAATCTTTTACATTTTGCCATTTTACCTTCATAACTCACAATCACTAGATACAATATTCAGAAATCTCTCACAGAGAAACCCTCCACTGCCAGTTAACGCTGATTGCAACTATAGAGCATCAGTAATGTTGCAAATTAAAAATTTCCCCAGTTTAGTTATAATAGATTCCACCAATTAGCTAGAGCTGCCCTAGTCATACAATAGTATAATGTTGGGAGGTGTCATGCGATTTGTTTTTCACGTTTGCTTTTTTCCACATCAGCTACACTGACTAACATCATGCTGAGTGATGGAAGGTGAAGGACTGTCATCCTATCCACCCAGCGAGAAAAGACAATTGCAAAAACATACGACCGAACATGTTGATTTAGAACGCAAGTGAAACCCAACGGCAATGTATCAATTCTAGACATCAAACAGGTTAAACTGCTGCACCCGCTATGAATCAAACCTTGTACATATGTGGCCATTAGCTGTGCTGGCACTGAATGTGGGCCATGCTGGCTCAGTGTGTGTCCCAATCTGCGCCATTTCAGATGGAGTGCTGGTCTCTATCAATCACATGATGAAGCGTGGCGTGCTCTCCACAACTCTAAAAACCTCCTGCTTCCCGAGCTGTTCGCTCCAGCTAATTAAGCTGCTTCAGCATCTACTCCAACCACACAGAACAGACGTGGGGAAAGGTCTGGGCGCAAAGGAAGAGCCCCCAACAGTGGTCTAGATATCAACCTCTAAACCAGTGGTTCTTAACCGGGGTTTGATCAAACCCTAGGGGTTCGGTGAGACGGTCTCAGGGGTTCGGCAGAGCCTCCGCCGAGGAGGTACGGACACACGCGAATTATCATGTAAATTCGTGATGACACGCCCCACTTGGCCATCACTGGCTGCATGCTACACTGCTTAGCGCTCAGTAGTCAACGTATGACTGTCGTGGTAGTACTTCTAGTGATGGGTCGTTCTTGAATGATCCGTTCATTTTAAACGAATCTTTACTGTGACTCGGGAATAACTAGTCGCCTCGTGGGAGTGATTTGTTCAGTCGCGCATTCGCAGCAACGTCCTATAGTTTCTGTATTGGGATTATTCATTCACCTGTTTCGAGTCTTCGGGTTTTTCGAGTCATTCGTTCATCACATGAACTGTCACATGATTAACGAACGACTCGAACCCAAAAAGTTGTCAGATAAGAGGCGACAAGAGCGAATAATAGATTAAAGACGCGGTTAAACAATTAATTCATCTTTTCTGTTTCTTCGAGCATTATAGTTGTGTCTTGTTTGTAGTGTGATCAACGTGTGTGTAAGCAGTAGATGTGCTAACAGGTAATATTTTTATTATATTTTGCTGAAATGAACGAGATGACTTGAAAAAAGATTCGTTAATTTTCCTGAATGAGACTCAAAGATCCGAGTCGGTAAAATGATCTGAACTTCCCATCACTTTGTGTAATTTTTTTGTTAATATTTTAATCCATAATAACTATGTCGGGCAAAAGAAGAAAGTGGTCGGACGAATATGTACAACATGGATTCACATGTATCACGGACCATGATGGGAGTGAGCAACTGTAGTCTCGCACCAACAGAATTGTGTTGGTTTTGTTCTTTGAACAAGGTGATGTTCATGCACGGCTCATTTTGTGCACCAGTAAAAACATATCGTGTTGAATTTGAAAAAAATCATAATTATATAATGTATGTTTCACTAAAAAGGGGTTCGGTGAATGCGCATATGAAACTGGTGGGGTTCAGTATCTCCAACAAGGTTAAGAACCACTGCTCTAAACATAGAAACTTCATAGTAACCTTAGTTCTTGATACGTTCTAGCAGAGTAGCATGTGGCCATTGTCACATTGTTCATGTGACGTGCGTCTGAAGTCTGGTCAAAGCTACATTCCATGATCATGAAAATTAAAACTCGATGAGAGACAATTTCCCTAAAAACTTGAAAATGCTCATTTTTATTTTTCATTAAAAAAATCCAAATCTCATCTAGACAAGCACATTAAAAAAATATATCTCTGTCCACGAGTCAAAGCAAAAACGATGTCGGAAGCCAAACAGTCTTGCATAACCATATATTACCACCTTTATTAGCTAAATAATAAAGTGTGCAAACAAGTTCTTTTTACCAACACTGACAGATCTCATTTCGGTCGTAGCAGGTCACAAAGAAACAGCAGTGAAGTCCTTGATTTGTAAAAATTCTCTCGCCATTCTGGTGGAAGCACGAGCTTGTTTTCAAAGTTGTCCAAATAAACCAGTGTTCCGAATGGAGAGAAAGTAACTGTGTGGATGTGTAAGTGTGTAAAAATGCTAATAACAAAGTTCCAATGGGAAGAAGTTCCACAGCTTTGAGGAAAATCCCTGTTTCCCGTGTGGACGAAGCCTGAAGCAGTAGTTTGTGATATTTATGAAATTTATACACTTTTGATAAAACAAGTTACAATTCATAACCAAGATGACAATTTCCAACTTCCAACACTAGGCATTAGGACAGAAATTGGCAAATTTTTGTTTTTCCACTTTAAAAAGCGCCATACATACACTTTTGTGTATTACTTCCCATATTGTTTTTTTATTATAATTTTTTTTGGTATGTCATGTATTTTTTAATGTATATTGTGAGTAAACAATATGTACATTGTTTTGAATATTGTCTGTAATACTAGAGAAATACAGACCGAATCCCTTGTGTATGCTAACATACTTAGCTACCAATCTGATTCTGATAAAGCCACTGGATAAGGACAGAATTGGACAAATTTAACACAGGATTATACAGTACAGATGATGAACTGTAAGTACAATGCCCTTCACAATTATTGGCACCCCTGGTGTGTTCTTAAACTTCTAATAAAGCTTTTTTTCCCAACACAAAAGAGAAAAATCCAACCTTTAACTGAAAAAAATCCCACATGAAGAAATAAAATTCACATGTGCCACAATTATATATAAAATGTATAAAGTATAGTTATTTCAGTGGTGGTTAAGATGACCAATTCAATTTGTAAGCGAACAGATGACTAACTTCACATTGTAATTGCCTTGATGAGTTTTTTATAGATAACATTATGTAGTAATACCACCAGTAAACTGTAGCTAGCTCACAATAGCTGGCTGCCCCTGCTATCCCTACACCGGGGTACGCCTCCCAGTCCTCATACAGACTGCACTGCACTGCCTGCAGTAAAAAAATAACATTAGAGTGTATCTGAGAAATGAACTAACTATATAACTAAAATTATTATAATATTTTAGGCAAACAAGTCCCTGGAAGTGCTGCTTGGGTCGACAAAAATGTGTTCTTCTGGTGCGCCTCAATCAGAGAGTCAGAACGATTCAATAGTGCGGAAAATGCATGAGGCACTCAAGAGGACAAAAATATGTTAAAAAGCCTTTATTAGACTTTTAATCGATTATAATTGCCTACATGTTTCGGCCGAGCCGGCCTTCCTCAAGGCAAGTGCCAAGTGATAGTCTATGGGCTTCAAAATAAAAGTCACATGACCAGGCAGCCCAGGTGCAGAGAATTAACATGACACAGTATAACCCCTACAAGGTTAAATAATGAAACACAAACTAATTTCATGGTACATTATATGGTAACAATATAAACAAAACATATTATTAACAACCATAAAGATGTATATTTTATTTTAAAAAGTAAAATAAAATCTTCTAATAATAAAATAAAAAACTATTAAACAGACACATCCAATCACATATTTGTATCTAGTGTAATAATTATTCTACATGGTATGAGTTACTTTTGAGTATAAAACAGTTATTACAGTAAATGGAGGAGGAGCACCAAAAACACATGTCCGACTGGTGCTCAGCCCGTGCCGCTGAGGTGACGCCGTAGTCATGCTGCTCTCTCTGGAGGCTGAATGGCCTTTAGCAATGCCCATAATCCTGCAGAGTGCTGGCCATTACTCACCTCTACAAGGTGATGATTATTACTCTACTTGCTGGGTGAAGAAGTGTGTGTGTGTGTGCGTGTGTGTGTGTGTGTGTGACGTTGAGGCTGAATTAGCCATACAGTTGTGACGATGTTAGGTATGCCAGTGTGGTGGTGGCTTCCATTTCTGTCGGGATAAAGTGTCCTTTAATGTTGAAACAGCCACAAAATGTCAAATATATGACAACATACCAGCAAATATATGTATATATTTATAATTTACATGTATTTTTGTATTCCGTATGTGCTTTTTGCTGCTGTATGTTTGTTTATCAAAAAATTGTAAAATGTAAAAATCAACCGCTATACTAAAAAAGTATTATACTATGTGTTTCAACATTAAATTATGCTGAATTTGCAGACTCTTTATGTGCTTATCATTGTCTCAAACAAAATAAGTTAACAATTTTGGGCCAGTTGGTTCCTTTTGGGGGGTGAGGGATTCTTATTTCTGCATAATTTAACCATCTCCAGTTCCCCCCAATCCCTTAGTCATTGTGAATGCACCACAGCACACAATGCACCACAAGGAAATGTGTCCTTTGCATTTAATCCATCACATATGCTCAAACAGGCAGCCAACAACAGTGCCCAGGGAACAGTGAAGTGGGGATGGTACCTTACTCAAAAGTACCTCAGTGGTGCCCGGGCTGGAACCCACAACCTTCTGACCTCAGGAGCAAAGTCCTAACAACTAGGCCACCACTGCCCCTACCACTGCCCCTATCACCAACACTAGGAGGCTAGCTCATGCTTCCCCCAAGTCATGTGAAGCCACAGCCCAGGGCACCTCTAATATTTTGGTGGTCTTAGGATAATATAATATAATAATGGGCACCAAGTGTTATATAAAGTGGTGTGAAAACATGTTTTCCTGATTTATTTTTTGTTTCAAATCATCAAATAAATTAAAATATTAGTCAAAGACAACACAAGTAGACACAAAATGTGTTTTTTAAGCGAAGAAATAAAAAAAAACATAAAACATAACAGTGATTAATCACTTAGTTCAATATCTCTAGCCACACCCAGGCCTGATTACTGCCACACATGTTCTCAAATTAAGAAATCACTTTAATAAGACCTGCCTGACATAGTGAAGTTGACCAAAAGATCCTCAAGACAAAAATCACTGCTGAGCAAAAAGAACATTAAGGCTCATCTCAATTTTGCCAGAAAACATAAATCATACCAACAGTAAAACATGGTGGTGGTAGTGTTATGGTCTGAAGCTATTTTGCTGCTTCTGTGAATAGAATCATTCAGCTGTCTACCAAACACTCCTAAAGGAGAACGTCCAGCCATCTGTTCGTGACCTTGCGCTAAAACAAAATTGGGTTCTGCAGTAGAACAATGATCCAACACACACCAGCAAGTCCACATCTGATTGGCTGAAGAAAAACAAAATGAAGACTTGAATCCTATTGAGATGCATTACGGTGTGAGTGATTGGCTCAAGTTTTCACTATTGTCGTCTAGATGAGGTGTAATTTAGAGTAGCTATTTACAACAATGGTCATTTCCAAAACGTCCTGAATAGGAACCAGCCTGTTTAATAGAAACGGGTTAGAAAAAATGTTTAATACATTTGTTATGGAAATGAAGAACAAAGCCACAAGCCATTGGCTATCAACACAGCACAGACCCATTTCGCTACAGTTCAGAAGGATGGAAGAGTCAGTTCATCCCCTTTGACGACCTTATCCTCTGGGACACTGGTTGCCAGGGCTTCAGGCCCAGTGGAACAGGCCTCAGTCCAGCAGAGTGAAACCTGCTGACCGATCCGACACGCTTGACCCACACATGACCTTTAGTGCCCGCAGGTGGGAGAGTTGGCAGAAACACACTACGACTCGACTTGCCACCTCTTTCCAGCAGGGGCTACTGTAACAGCCCCCTTCGGGAACCAAATGCTGGCCGACCTGCCACTGACCTCCCGCAGGTGGGAGAGTCCAAGCCAAGCCAGTATGGCAGCCATGTAGTGAAACGGATGGCGATAATGATCAATTAGTGCACAGCGGGGTTCTTTTGGGGGTGGAGGAAGAGAAGAAGGAAAGAAACACTGCCCGTAGATGAAAACTCTTAGACGACTTTATCCTTTGTTTTATGTTGTTCATTATGATTCACTCAATAAAAGGGCCTTTATTGCGGGAAAACAAATATTCAGCGCTTTTTCAAAATGAAAGTGTACAATGCGAGTTTGTATTTCGAATGTAATCTTATTTTATACTTAATTTATTTGATAAAAACCTTATTATTATTGTTGTCATCATTATTAATCTGGTATATGTTGTTTCTGTGACATCACAAAACTAACGCATTTAAGTATAACTATCATATTTGTTCAGCCCCACCCCTTCATAAGTGTTTCAACTCTTGACTGCTTTCTGAATGAAGCATAATACAAGGCAGCCAATCAAAACTGAGGCCAATGCCATGTCCCTAACAAGAACAACCAATAAGGCTGGAGAATGGCCACTGCAAATGACTGGTTTTGGTATAAGAACTTACTCATGTCAATCAGATGCATGGTTGGTTGGCCTGGCTGAAGGCCAATATTTCTGATTGGAGTACCTCCATATGTGCCATTATATAGTATTGACATCTCAACTGGAAAGCAAGCTCAATAGAGATGCTAGTTTCAAGGATTAAGGCTTTTCTTCTCTGGTTTCTCAGCATGATTGACTCCAGTAATGCTTAAAAAAACGCAAGTCTCTGAGGGAACGTTTAAAGCAGTGTTGAATCATTAAACTCCCAGCAGGTAGCTGGACTGGTGCACCTAAGGAAGCATGCATTTCTAATACCATATGATGGAAAACATGGAGTGGGCCAGCTAGCAAATCACTGAGGGATTACGGCAGGCACGAGAACATGCATGAGGGGGTCTACCTCAGCTTAGAAACTGTCACTGCCTATTACAATTACTCTACCATCACGACCCACTCAAGCTGTCGTGATTTGTAATAAGCTTCGCAACTTAAACGCTTGCATGAACTTTCAGAAGATTCCAGATGTTGTAATGCTCCCATGCACTCAGGCTGAACTTCTCCACCATGATCTACAGTATCTCACAAATGTGAGTACACTCCCTTCCAATCTTAACACTGAAGATGTGACACTTTGATACAATGTAATGTAGTCAGTGTAGAGCTTGTATAACAGTGTAGATTTGTTGTCCCCTCAAAATAACTCAACACAGCCATTAATGTCTAAACCACTGACAACAAAAGTGACTACACCCCTAAGTGAAAATGTCCAAATTGTGCCCAATTGGCCATCCTTCCCCGGTGACATGTGACGTGAAGGTCTCAGGTGTAAATGGAGAGCAGGTGTTTTAAAATTGGTGCTCATCTCTCTCATACTGGTCACTGGAAGTTCAACATGGCACCTCATGGCAAAGAACTCTCTGAGGATCTGAAAAATAGAATTGTTGCTCTACAGAAAGATGGTCCAGGCTATAAGAAGATCGTCAACACCCAGAAACTGAGCTGCAGCACAGTGGCCAAGGCCATATAGTAGTTTAACAGGACAGGTTCCACTCAGAACAGGCCTCATCATGGTCGACCAAAGAAGTTGAGTGCACATTCTAAGAGTCATATCTAGAGATTGTCTTTTTTCAAAAAATAGATGTATGAGCTGCCAGCATTGCTGTAGGGGTTGTAGGATGGGGTCAGTCTGTCAGTGCTCAGACCATACACCACACACTGCATCAATTTAGATTAGATTAGATAAGATTAGATTAGAATAGATTAGATTAGATTCAACTTTATTGTCATTACACATGTATAAATACAGTGAAACGAGATTCAATTTATCATCTAATCAGAAGTGCAAAGAGCAGCAAGTGCAATAAAAACAGTATATGTATTATGTACAGTTTAGAGCAGAGTAAAAAAGGTGGGAATATATATATATATACCTGTACATATAGAAATAATACACAGATGTTCAGATATATACAAATGGCCAATGTACAGTGCAATTGATCTGCATGGCTGTCGTCCTAAAAGGAAACCTCTTCTAAAGGTGATGCACAAGAAAGCTGCAGTTTGCTGAAGACAAGCAGACTAAGCACATGGATTTTTCTATATCTAACATCCAGCTGATGTAAATAATGAATTACTGTAAAACTGTAAAATATATATTTAAATCCATAATCTGAATTAAATATGAACTGACAGGAGTTTCTTTCAGAGAATTTGGCATAATTTATTGCACATAAATGTACACAAATGTGGAAAATAATTAACAATACTCCACAGACGTGACAAAACTCGAGGATGAAGTATTCCTTTAAGGCTCCCCCCATTCCCCCCACACACATACACACACGCTACACACAGTCCCAGTCATTCAGCCACACCTGCATCCACACAGCACTTGGTGGTACTGGGTATGACCCCTGCACGCGGGGCCTGTGAGCGAGACTGAGCCTCAGCAGCAGCAGCTTCACTCTGGAAGCAGCTGAAGATCCGCTCAGGCCCACAGCTGCCAGAGTCCGAGCCTGGATTTAAATTCACAGCGTCTGGCCTTTACAGCCTACTGATCCCGCTTTCATCCTGAAAGCTCTTCTGCATGTGCTGCAGGCTCTCTCTCTCTCTCTCTCTCTCTCTCTCTCTCTCTCTTTCTCCTCTGGCAGCAATGTATTTACTCGTCCTGAGAAGCGAGAGTTTGGTGCATGATGTGTTCCCCCTTTATCCTAAATGCAGCCAATGAACAAAGATGAATAAAACTATTATGTTGGGAATGCAAGCAATGAGGTGAGATCCATTAAAAACTTACCATGATTAAAGAAAAGGATGTGACGGGGTAGTCATGTGACGGGGTAGTTTGCACAGAAACACTCCCACCATTGCCCACCACTTAAAACTATTATTTCCACCCCAACGCTCACGAAGCTAAATGTCCAAAATAAATAAATAAATAAACATAGCAAATAATGTTATAATGCTAATGTATGCCATTATCAAAAATCTGGTATTAATTATATTATTCATGTTAATTATGTGTTTATAATTTCGACACCCAGTTTACACAGTGCTAATGAATGGGGAGTCATCGCCAAGATACTTTCCCTAAGAATGCTCCTGCACTAATTGAATGCGAACATTAATGAAACATGTTTTGCGATTTGAGGAAGGTGTGTGTTGATTTAGGCTTGTAGAGTGCTAATTGTGTGGGGAGCAAGCTTCCATTAAAACGGTGCATCACCAAATGCCAACATGCTAATGCTAAGAAAAAATGCTAAATGCTAAGATTCATTAAAAAGCAAGTGTAGCAGGCGCCACTGTGCAGCGCTAATCTGTGAGGTATTAGCAGTAGTGTTTCAAGCTACCTGCCCACATGAACATTTAAATGAACCCCCTGTTCCACCCCCACTGACAACACTGTCAGCTCCCGAAAATCTCCCCAGCGGCACAAACGCAAACCCCTCGACCTCACACAACAGACAAACAAACATGAAATCAACAAGACAGGCATTTTCCATTTCAATTACAGTAATTAAACACCTCCCCAGTCCCACACCTGTGAGGAAGCTTTTTGGTCAATTGGGATGTAGGATCAGTTTGTCCCCTTCCATTTTTGGCACAGGCTTTCAAAAGCCACGGGCCTGACCAGGGATGGGATCAAATTAAAGAGTAGCAGATTAGCGATAATCTGAGCTCCAGATGAGAGTATGAAAGGGAAAAGGGCCTTGTATCATCATTTAAGTGTGCACACACACACACACACACACAGAGAGACAGACAGCCGTCTCCTGCTCAGCTTTACACTGACAGCCTCATTTAACCCTTCTGGAAAATGCTAAAAAATGAAAGAGCTGATAATCACATCATTAGTGTCAGTCTGTGTGTGTGTGTGTGTGTGTGTGTGTATGTTTGATATAGAAGAGGGGAGGGAGAGCAGGAAGAGAGAGAGAGAGAGAGAGCGAGAGAGAGAGAGAGAGAGAGAGAGAGAGAGAGAGAGAGAGAGAGAGAGAGA
>JBBIGC010000001.1:27646569-27671468 GCA_037576955.1 Lepidarchus adonis
TATATTTACAAAATACCACAGTTTTTGTGTTGGTCGTATCATTTTATTTTGTTGTTTTTATCCGCGACACCTTAAATACTGGTCCACGAAATTTTGTCTGACATTAAAACGGTCTGGTTGGAGACCTTTGGTTTAACACAATCTGTTGCTGCATCAAGAAATGCAACAGACTGTATGCCGCAAGTAAGTAGCCATACAGCAACTCTACATGAACACCAAGAAGATCTCTGGGGTTAAAAACATCTCAGTTGGACTGAAAAACTGTGGAACCATCTGCTGTGTTCAGAGTCCACAGTTCAGCTTGTTTTTTTGGAATAAAACAGGTGTTGACCTCTCTGTGCCAAAGATGGTAATGACTGCTATCAGTAAAAGGTGTAATGGTGATAATATAAAGATGCCTCAATGACCACAGCACGGCTGAGATGCCTGTTTGTTCAGATCCCACTGACTCTGAGGCATATGGTGCCAACAAGACAATGTCTCTTCCAGGATGTTCATGTTTATTTCAGCAGGACAATGCCAGACCACATTTAGCCGTGTGGCTTCATAGACAAGACTGTGCATTTGTCTGACCTGCTGCCGGTCCAGATATATCTCTAATTGAAAAGGTATGGAGCTTCATGAAGAGGAAAATCAGACAATGTTGACCATGAACTGTTGAGAAGCTAATATCAAACAACAATGGACAAAACTTCCGTTTGCTAAACTGTTATAATTTGTATCCTCCAAAACTATTAAATAGTGTAGTTAAAAGGTGATAGCAATTGTAAAAATATATATTTTTTTGTTTGTAGTCATTATTAAGTTCAAGTGAATTAACATAAAACAGATTTTTGTTTTTTTGCATCTTGGCAAATAAACTTTTAAGGAAATGGGTTTTGAATATATGGAAACATTTACATCAGAATAATGCTTTGCTAGAGAAGCACTCTACCTGGATGGAAATTATTAGTTACTTAAATTTACATAAAAGTGTGACATTATCAAATATATCTGCTTTTTTGATCATTTTTTAGATTCATTTGTTCACGTAACAATGATGTGTCATGGTTACGCAGTTCTGGAAATGAATGGTGGCCACACTAAATATTAACATTGGGCACATTTTGGACATTTTCACTTAGGGGTGTTCTCACTTTTGTTGCCAGTGGTTTAGACATTATATATTAGTTATTTTAAGGGGACAGCAAAATTAACATTGATACAATGTAAAGTAATCAGTGTACAGCTTTTATAACAAAGTGTCATGTCTTCAGTGTTGTCCCATGAAAAAATATGTGAGGGGTGTATTTACTTATGTGAGATACTTTAAATATGAAGACGCCAGATCACTGAGCCTATGTGATTATGATCTTGAATTTTTTTATGTTTCTTGTTCATATGGAGCTGTGTTCTGCTTTGGAGGTTCCATGTTTATATGAAGACTTGCAAAGGTGTGTTCATGTTCATGTAAAGGTCCCGAGAAACCTGCGTTTCATTTAAAAACTATTTTCCATCGCCATGCCTTTTAATTTCCATGCTAATCCAATTTTTGCTTTTTGAACCTCAATGCAAAGAGCCCCTTCATTAGACACTCAATGTCCCATTTGGTAGCACATCCTCTTCTGAATGGTTTAGTGTCACTTCATTTGAGGAGCCATGCTGTGGTTTGGTGGGCGTCGCATTCTTGTGAAGACGCAGCATCGTGGTCCGCCTCGTCTTCTTCATGGTTGCCAATTAAGCAATTGAGACGCTGGATGTGACTTTAAGTACCCTCCCTCGATCCCTAATGACATTTCCCTCTCTCTCCACACTGCATGTGCTTGGCCGCTCTCCCGAAATGCAGTTGACATTTTAACTTCAACCGCCAGCTGTCAGAGAGAGCGAGAGCGAGCGAGGGAGAGAAATAGAATGAAAAAAAAGGGATAGGGAGAAAGAAAGAGAGAGAGCAAGAGGGGATCCAGCACTATCTATTTGTGTCCGCCCATGAGATCAGACATTGGCAGGCGGTCAGCGTGCGGCTGGTTTTGCCAAATGCTGAATTCTCTTCGGCTCTTCTGCCTTTCTCTCAAGGATAAAGACCAGGGTTTTGTGTCTTAAAGGCCATATCTCTGCAACTGTATGCTTTTTGCATTTCAGAGTGGAGGGCAGGGTTGCTGTGGAAAAGCTTAGCGACAAGAAACGGTCTGCGTCTTCCCTCGCCATCTCCCTTAGAACAGTGGTCCCCAACCACCGGGTCATGGACAGCAACCGGGCCGTGGAGCATTTCGAACCAGGCCGCGGGTCAGTACCGGGCTGTGCAAAAAATGTAAACTTAAAAAAAAAAAAAATACAATCTCAATCCGTAGCATTTAAGTATGTTAGAGACTCAACTTACGTTTTCTGGATGAAAGTCATGGCAGAAAACTCTGAGATCACCACAACAGCCCTGAAAACTTATCCTGAAAGGAATGTTTACGTGTTACTATAGCGACTAGAGCTCGTGAGGGACAGAGGACGACGTTACTCTGATCGTTGTTAGCACATTTCAGAAAGACGCTGCTAAAAAAGTTACATAATTACACAGTAGATTCACGTTTATTATTATATTTACAAAAATATCAGTTTTTGTGTTGGTCATATCATTTTATTTTGTTGTTTTTATCCACATCACCTTAAAAGCCGGTTCGCAAAACATTGTCTGACATTACACCGGTCCATGGAGCTAGGGGACCACTGCCTTAGAAGGAACTTTAGATGATTGTGGCCTGGGAGTGTAGCCCTGCACTGTCAAGTGCTTTTGCTTTTTCAGGACACAACTTTCGAACCCCTCGCAGGAGCGAATTAAGAGTGAAAAAAACTCCAGAACATCTGCTGTTCTATAAATGTCAGCTTATAACGCACTCAGGAGGCTGGCCTTTCTTCTGTTCACACCTGGTCCACAGTGTCACGACACACGGCTTATAATGAAGCCCAAAGAAAGTCTAACTGTCCAAACTCTGATATGTAGCACCCTATTTGGGAGTTTTGTGCTGTAGACAGCACCTACAGCAACCAGTCTAACACATACAATATTTGTACCATACGTTTTGTATAAACCTGAAAGAATTTCAGAGTTCCCAGGACTAGATTGCTAGATTACCCCTGAGTTAGAAGTTAGAGGATCCTGACCTCAACATCCAAGTTGACTGCCTTCTGCATCAACGGAAGTGAAACGTGAAATAATTATTGTTACTTGTGCCTCAACACATTTATCAAGTAAATTTTATTTGTACAACACTTTTTACAACAGACATTGTATAGACTTTACAGAATTCAGGCCCGAGCCCCTAATGAACAAGCCAAGGAGGCAAGTAAAATCTGGAGGATTGGAGGATGAGATAATGGGAGGAGCTCTCCAGTCTCTGAAGGGGAACCCATCCTCCTCTGGTCAACACTAGAGAACAATAACAACCAAAAGAAAATGGACTCAATTTCTAGAGGTGATTTGTCATACACACAGTCTCTGTGCAATCAGTTGACATGTACTGATAGTGTTTGTATGTACAAAATGTACAAAGGGCCAATCATCCATCACCACTGGGGCATTT
Source organism: Lepidarchus adonis (assembly GCA_037576955.1). Classification (NCBI taxonomy): domain Eukaryota; kingdom Metazoa; phylum Chordata; class Actinopteri; order Characiformes; family Lepidarchidae; genus Lepidarchus; species Lepidarchus adonis. The sequence goes on from JBBIGC010000001.1 coordinate 27,650,118, forward strand.
GGCAGTTGATTGACGTATAGTACAGTCAATTTGAGACTGCTTACCGCGTTAACTCGTTAGCGGCTTCCAATTTATTTCTCCTAAAGAATGAGTCTGAAAACGAGTGAGGAAACTGGACCAGTATGAAACCAAAATCAGACTGTTCATTAAAAAGTATATCACTGACTACCCACCAAAAAGCTAAGAGAGAAAAGTAAGGAACTATGCAATTCCATTGAGTTTAAGAGTTTAAGACATCACTGGAGTAAGGTAATGGCCAATATATATACATATATACATAGCATTTTTATAGATGGTAGATCCTTTTGACTTGGTTAATTTAAAAGTAGCTCGCAAGCCCAAACTCCTAAATCTTTTACTTTTGTACTTTTATTACTTAAGTATTTTTGGAAGCAAGTACTTCAGTACTTTCCCTGAAGTAAAATTTGACTGTATGACTTTTTGTATTGTTGTAACATTGACTAGTGGTATCTGTACTTTCACTTAAGTAATGAAGTTAGGTACTTCATTGGCAGCCATAGCCCAATGGTTAGAGAAGTGGGTTTGTGACCGAAGGGTCCCAGATTCGACTCTCGGAACCGGACAGCATGCTGAAGTGCCCTTGAGTAAGGCACCTAACCCCCAACTGCTCACCATGTACGTCGCTCTGGATAAGAGTGTCTGCCAAATGCTGTAAATGTAATGTAAATGTACTTTCTCTGCCAATTCGTAGTCACTGTAATTTGAGGATTACCACTACATTTCGGAATTATGGCCCAAATATCTGGTTGGGAATGGATGTGTCGTTCATTTCTGTATTGGCAAAGTAATTGGCGCTTTAGATTTTTTTTCCCATTAAATGTCGGAGGCAACCAACATATACTGTACCTCTGAAGAAAGTGACACTTCAGAGGATGCATGAACATGGCTTGAAAGATGTCTAGATTGTAGACATAAAATACCATAAGTCGCAGCCAGATGAAGAACTCACAGTTGAACCTCAGTGTTTTGCTACTAACAGACTCTTTTGAACTGACTGTGTTCATATTATCTAGTTCAGAAGATATTAAACCCTCAGAAGAGTGTTTTAGAGAAGGTTGTGGCCACACAGTTCACTTCTACTTTGTAGAGGCACAAGATTAATAATAAATTTCACCCTGGATTTGGAAACTGCATTAAACTGAAATTGCTCTTCTGATTCAAATGATATTTCAATGTCCTCTGATGCGGGTGATTGTTCAGCGTTAGTGCACTGAACCTGAGATCATAATTTCCTGATTAAAAGGTTCTGTGACTGGGTGGGTCTATCAGGCGTAGTTTAGACTGGTTTTTGTATTATTTAACGGATAAGAAGTTTCACTGCTTGTATTGAAAACTGTCTTGTGCCGTCCTGCAGGGCTCAGTTATGGTGCCCTTATTATTCTCTTAAAATTTGCTGCCCTTGGGACAGATTATGAAGAGCTTTATTATTACATAACATAACATATGGTCAGGAATTTATTTTCCACACATTTATATGAAGCTGGCAGGGAAATACACAAAGCAAAGTCTGAAGGCCTACAAACAACAAATGTGAAGAAAGCTGATTCCTGGCCACATGTCAGTGTCCATGGCCTACTGGTTCTTTCATAAGATGCAATGATCACTGTTAAGCCCAACTGCCTTTAATTTAAACAGATTATAGTTCGTTTAACTCCCAGTTTCTTAATTCCCCACCCCCATCATACTAAGGGCAGTAGTTTCTGTGAACTTCAGTTTCTAGTTTCCTTCACATCTGGGCAATCTGCACAAAGATCATTTCTACTCATTGATGAATCTGTTTGTACAATCACACAAAAGCTTTTCCCCAATTTAATTGAGTTATTGTGTTCTCTAGCTTTCCACTCTGTAATTCTGCTTAGATCTCTATCTACTGTTAAATGCATGTTATCCATATGTAGGTAAAGTATCAGCACTGTGGGGCAGAATGTGGCTGACAAATCAGGTAAGCTCTTAGGGTGTAGTTTAGGATTGTGGATCTCATAATGTGCAGCTGTATATGTGAAAATCAGTAAAAAGGGCAAATTTTCTTTTATTATTTAAAAATTATTTACATTTCACATTGCACACTGTTCATTTTGTCTTCAGGGCTTTATAATTGGCTGCTTTGCTATAATTGCAGTGCTAACTCGCTGACCAGGGCATATGTTTGATAGACAGCTATTTGGTGGACTAAAGGAGATGGACACAAATTATTGGGTTTGGATGTTAATCACACTGCTCAGAGTGTGCCGCAGTGAGAGCTTATTAACGTAGCTTTCTCCATCAGACATGTGCTCAAACACATAGTTATAAGTGCCTGTTCTTGACAGATGGCTAACGAGAGTAGGTCCAGTAATGAGATGAATGCTGTCTAAAAATATATATTTGATTTGTTTCATTGTAATTCAGGAAAAATCTCACAAAAAGCCAGACCAGCACAGGACAATGCACACTACATCTATTAAAACACGATGAATCAATTTCTTTCTAATTAATATCACATTTACCCACTATGAAATGCTAATAGATTAAAACGAGCGGCCCACTAGCAAGATCTCTAATGCTAACATGGCTAACAATGATTCATTTTTGAAGACCATTAACATTGTCATTAAATATTAACATGGCTAAAAATCTAAACCCCTAAAATACTGGGGATCACTGGCATTATCACAATTCTAACAAATTAAATAAAAAATGCAGGAACCACAAGGTTGGGAACCTACAGCAACTAACTAGGGACTAGCTAGCATAACTGCTAAAGCTAACATAAGCAGGGAGCAGAGCCTGTGTTATGCCTGTTTTGGCCAAGAGAGGGGGGCTGTATGCTCTCTTTAGCTGCTTCATGTCTCTCTTCATCTATTACCACCACTTACTTGCCTAGTTTAAAAGAAAATTGCTGTTCAACATTAGCAGAAGCTAACAAGTGTTCAGTGAAAACACCACAAACATTTTTCAAACCAGCAGGGGAGGCGGGATAAGCATTGGTTGAGGTTACAGAACTACCAGTTGATCAGGAGCTGATCTGTAGGCCTGTCATCTACTCATCTAACTGTGCCTACGCTGCATTTTAAACGGAACATAATTAGCATGCGTCAATATGAGTAATGTTAGCAATGCTATGCTAAAGCTTTTAAAAAGGGTTTAAACAGCAATGGAAGGGATTTTTATAAGTCAAATGTAAAAGCTTGGACATTATGGAAATATTTCAATGGCTCTACATTGAGCTGCATTGTACCATGCTCTATTAGAATGTTGATGTTTCAAGGCCAAATGTGTGTGAGTGTACTTTTCTTGTATTCCCGTAAGACAGCGTAGACATGGATCTCTCACCCACACACACCCTCTCTCCATCTGCACTGCACACAGACCGAGATATTTGGCCTTGCATTGTAAATGAGCCCAAGCTGAGCTTTAGCACAGACTGTCAGTTTGTGACGCTCACACACACACACACACATACAGTGTCTCACATCCAGCAGATCCAACAAATGCACATCAGATGCCAGCGTAACATGCACAACCGCACAGTAATTAAACCTCACTCATGCAAAACACGGCTCAAAGACGCGAACACTCAGCGTGATTTAGGCTCTATATGGGAAGTATAACAAGAGCCTTATTGTAATCATCATTATTTCTTTTTGTTCAGTTCGGAAGGCAGACCTAGAGCTGGAGTCAGACCACTTTTGTCAAGACCAATACAAGTACTAAACCACAACATTTGAGTCAAAGTCAAGACTGAGCTTGAAGAGGCTTGTGTCTGAGGCAAATCAGAGTCCAAAATAGGCTACAGCCCAAGATCAAGTCAGAGTCAAATCCATATTGCGAAAAGTCAAGACAAATAACATTGAGTCCAACATAGAGCCCACAGAGGTTTCAGTTTGAGTCAAGACATTAGCGCTGTAGTCAAGATTGAGTCCAAACTTGTTAACACCAAGTCCAAAGAGGTTTGAGTCCAACTAGACTAAGTGCAGAAAACTAAGAATGATACTTAAGCTGTTTATAACAAGTGTGGGTGTGATGTTGTGCGTGTTTTTTTATAATGTGTGTATGTATGTGATGCTGTAGGACACAGTATATTTTCCACTGTGAGATGATCATTCTGCACTGTTCTATTATCTGTGCTGATCTATAAGCAGGTGCAGTGTAGCGGTACTGTAGGATTGCATTACCCCACATTCACTTAATCCACTCATCCCGTCCACATTGCACCTATGACCATAATGTAAATTATTAGCATGGAGGTCGTTTTCCTTGCATATGATTGGTTACTAAGTTGGCAATGCCAACTCCTGTTCTAAAAGGATTCCGAAATAATTAAATTAATGTCCATTTTTGATCATCTACAGTTTTATCAGTGTATCTTTGGTTTTTAGTAACTAACATATATAAAATCAATGCTGTTTTCAAAAACTCCATTTTAAATCCACTCTGATTACAATAATATGTTAATGAATGAATTCTATAATGTTAAAGATATCTAATGAGCGATACTGAGGCAGTTTAATAAAGATATATTAACTTTACCTCAGTCAGAATATATCTTTCATATATTAGTCTATAAATAACAGAGAACTGAAAAGAATAACCAGGCATTATAGTCAACATAACCAAGCAAGTAATATAATGAAATAAATATATAGGTAATAAAATAGTAAAATAAATACAGGAACTTCTTTCTCAATTTGCTAACAAAAGTGGACTGACGCTCTCTAACAGGAAAAGGCAAAAGCCAATCACATTGGTGACGTGTGATTAAGAGGCCCGCCTCCGTGACACGTAACATGTCTCCACCAATCACATCGGTGATGTGTGTTTGGCGGGCGGGCCCCGGGGTAGAGAGCGCGGATTAACCCTCTTTGTACTTAGACACTTTTGTTTAATCAAAATTACTAGTGACGACAGTTCAGCAAACACTAGGTATTAGTTGGGAATTCTACGCCCTTGCATTATTGGGTCTTTCCCCATTTTTCAAAGAAGCTTTCCAGTGATGCTTTGTGTTTTCTCATGTTGCTGTCTGTGCACTTAATCACTCTACAGACCACAACACTGGACACTGTACACCAGCACTTTACTCTGCACACAGAGTTTCTATCCGTGCTGCTGTTCTGGCAACAGTATTATTCACTCTCCTGATGTTTGCACGTCTGGTTCTTCCGAACTGTTTTTTCTAAACTGCTTGTGTTATATCTGCTTAATCTCTTATTTATCTGTTTTTCTATTTGTGTAATAATCTAGTTTTAGTTTAGTGTAGACTAATAATCTTTAATTATGGCTTATTCTTGCAAAGTCTGGAGTGGCTCATGATGCATTTCACTGCTTTTTGTATGTGTATAACTAGGCATGTGATGAATAAACATCTTGAATTTTGAATTGTATATATATCGGTATCACTAATAGCAGCTGTAAAGGAGCAGATCAACTAAAATAATAAAAATCAATAACACTGTATATTTTACCATAAATTTCTACATTTAAAGAGCATGTGGGACCTTTGAGTGCTCTTGTCAAGCACAGTTTTCAGAAAAGAATTGGAAAAAGGGATACTATCACGAGAAAAGGGAAAAGCTATATCAATCAGTAAAGCTATATCAAGAGTATAAATCATCTTTAACATGGTTAACACGTGGTTAACAATAAACAGAACCTAGTTCACATAAGCTCTAATACTAACTAGCTTAGTGTCTCTTCCCACAGCATTTTTCAAGGTCAAAAGTCATCAACATTCACTGAAGCAGCCTTTATGGGTGTTTTACACCATTCTCCATTTGCACCAGCTTATCTTGCACATGTCTGTCTTGTCTTTGTCTTGTTGCAATAACCCAAAAAAATACATTTGGAACAATCTTTTGCACACACCATTTGCACAATGCAATCATCATGTGTCTTATGTCTTAAGTTTACAGATTTAGCTTATATAGGTATCTATAGGTAGTTTTAATTTTAGTTTATTTACTTTTAGATGTGTATTTAAGTATATTTCTTGTATATTTGTACATATTTAATATATTTTTCTTACAAATGCACCAAGATGGGGGACTGTGTGAAACGGCATTTCAATACAGTGTGTATACTGTTGTATTGACAATGAATCTTGAATGACGACTGGTGCTTTTTTGAATAACATTTTGTAAATAGTTATGCAGGTCTATTTGTGTTATCACAAAATGCATGAGCCATAAATAAAAGCATTAAAGCATACAGGTAGTAGGTAACCTATATAAAAGTAACGTTTTGTAATTTTTGCTAAAACTTTCTTTATGTCCCAATGGTAATACGAGACCATTCAATTTTGGGGGTAAAAAACAGGCACCACCTTAAGCTCCTAATGCCACCGTGACAAAATCATGGAGCCAGGAAAAGCTGGCAGATTGTCAGTCACTGCTCGTGGACAGGATGCTCCTCTCCCCTGAGCATGTTCTCACTTGGTCAAGCTCAGTATCCTCAGTGAGTGGTTTCAATACTGTTAAATATCCAATGGAGGATGAACAATCGCCAGCCAAGAAAAAAAATGCTCTTGCCAACAACAGCTTACATGACAAAGACAAGTCAACAGAAGAAGTCTGAAGAAGAAAAGTAAGCCAAGAAGAAAGAATTAGAATGGATTATATAATACTGGATCATTTTCCTCGATATAAAATGGCCAAGTATAATGTTTTTTGTCTCACTTGTTTAATTGGATTCTCTTTATCTCTTTTTAGGACTCTGAAAACCTGCAGTTTTCTCAGAGGAGAATTCAGGGCCAGTGATTTTCAGGGAGCTAAAAATACATCAAAAGGTGTCATTTTTTACTCATTTTTACTCAACAGAATCATGTCTACCAACTCTTTATGATGCTACTATGCCTACTTCATTATTTAGATAAGAAAAAGAATAAATTCTGAAAAAGCTTAACACTGACAGAGCTGACAGCCAATACTGTCAGCTCACAGATGCTCAAGTTGAGGAATGGGGAAGATCCTATCTAGATGGGGCGGGGCCAGATATGTTGACAGATGACTATGGCATCTCTATCAATTTCCTAGAAAGAGGATTGCACCATTCAGGAGCTCTTTGTTGTAGAACTTGTTGTCTGGTGAGAGTAACATGAGAATACTGGTGGTTTTAACTCATTCCCACGTTGCAGGACAGAGCTGCCAATCCTCTTGCCATGAAGGGAAAGGCCACATAGATAGACTTCAAAGGCCTTAGAGGCATCAAGGGCACTTATCTGAGAGAACTGGGGCTCATAGGGAGCATTTACAGTACAGTTGAGTTCACCTCAGTACTCAGACCAACTGAAATATGCAGATGCATCCCCCCTCCCCATGTGGACACCACTTGGCTACAGCTCAATGCATTTATCCATTACGCCTTTGATTCATCATTTATCATCAATTTGGTAATAGAGTCTGTGCTGGAAAGCACTATGGCTAATTAAAATAACTCTATGCGTTAAAAGCAAATAGGCTTCAGAGGCCCGACGCATATGCTCACTAGACTCAAGCTTAAGAGAAAACGTGATGCTCTCTGACGCCACATCCATCCAAAATCAAGGAAAGTTAAAAAAAAAAAAGAAAAAAAAGAAAAGATGTGCTTACTTTGATCCTGAACACTTTGAAAATTCTGTCAGGCTCCGGCTTTCATTGGAGAAAAAGAAGACTAGCGGGTTGCCAAGATGAAAAACACAGCCCGAGCTTCTCTGTGGCTTTCTCCACCCCGCTTCTTTTATATTACGGAAGAAAAGAGTGAGGGGAAAAATAAAGGAATGGCAAAAAAAGAAGATGCAGCTCATGAAATTAGTCACTTATGCGAAAGCCCTGTTAGCATGGCCCTTTCTCCAGGGATGGCAATGCCTGCTGCAGCAATTGGAAATGGAGATGGTTTGCCTTCTACCCCCCCCCCCCCCCCCCCACCTCAAATAATCAGGCTTCTAAAGCTGATCTGAGAGCGTAAGCCCGAACCCTTCCCCAGAACCCTTTGTAGTTCCAGTGGGATTACGGGAGCGTTCCTCCCAGCACCGCTGTTAAAGCAAACCTAACAAAGAACAGGGAGGAAAAGAGTCAAATTATATAGAAAGCAGATAATGTGCAATGCCGAGTTGCATGCAAAAGGGTGTGAAATGCTTATAAGCTAACAAATACACATGTGCTGCTTGTATTTAGCATTGTAGGTTTCAGCTTTTCAAGACTGCGTTAAAACCAGAGGCCACACCCGAGGATATACACTGCCTAAAATAAATATTGAGCACGTCACCAAACCTTCTTATAGGCCATGAATTGTCACTGAACCAGCTGATATTAATTTGCACTAAGTGGCAGGATTGCTTTCTAATTACTGATTTTCAACTACCTTTGCAACTTCCTTTCTTCATGTGTTCAACACTTTTTCCCTGTGTCATTCGAATCTCTTACACATAACCATGGGCATTTATGGTTCGATTTCTTTGCATGTGTGGATTAGATGGTTGTTACAAACATCTGGTGAAAATTTCATGTCAATAGCACCTTTAGAAATATATTTACTTAATATTTATTTTATCCACGTATCATAGAGCCAGGACGAGTTTAAAGCCAGGAAGTCTGAAGAATACTCCAGCGGAGTATTCAAATTAAATCTGCAGTTACTGAAAATTTTGGACTCTCAGAACAAGTGCTTTACTTACTTCCCGCCCACAAACACGCCTCCTCCTTCAGACCCATCAGCCGTTTTTGTTACGTTAATGGAGCAGCTTCTGGAATACTCAAGGACACTTTGGGCTCAAGGAACCTGTGGGAGTCTCTCTACATTCAACATATACTGTACTACATGTACTGTGTACAGACACTACAATTCAGTATAATTATAATAATATAAACCTGATTTGACTCAGCAGACAATTGACAGTTTTAGTTTGGAAAATTGCACTGATGACAAGTTAGAGTCTGCTCAAATGACATCACAATGCCCCTTAGGTGACAGGATGTAATAATGACATCATAAGGTCCTGGAAGTGATTGACGGCTTGAATTACATCAAAAAAATCCCATTTGTGACACAATGCACTAATGACCTCGCAATGTCTCTTAAGTGACTGGCTGCACTGATGACATTACATAAGTGATTATCTGTAGTCGTGACATCACAATGTTCAGAGAGGATGCACTAATGACATCAGAAAGTTTCACTGATGTCAGAGCTGCAACAGTTAGAAATTTTTGTGTATATTTTGCAGCCTCAAAACTTGAACCTCGACTTTTTTTTAACCAACTGAACAGCCATGACATCTCTCTCCATAACTTTCTTTCCTTCATCACTTCATTCATACCCATCTCCCAGCAGTGCTGACTGTGGTACAGGGCATCTCTGCTGATTACTGGCCTCCTCCATACAGGTACACTGGCCTCAGGCTGGATGACAATGATAGTTGTACTGTCCTATATTGAAACCTGCTGTTGCTGCTATTACATTCTGTCCTGCTGCTCTGTATATAATGTTTCTTGGGTCATAAGAGGGGGAAGTATGTTTCAGATGTCCTTGATGTAGGTTGTGCCATTTGTCATCCTGTAGTCAACAAACACTGCAATAAATAAACAATTATAAAGATTCTATATCTGTCAAACCCGAGATTCGCATCAACCATTTTATTCACAGTGGTGGAAAGAGCAATTTAGAATAGAATAACAGGAAGAAAGAGAAGATGAAACAGACAGATAAGGTAGTGAGTTTGGATGGACTTTAGATGATTGTGCCGTGTGTAGTCAGGTATTCGAGCCATCTGTTCTTTAATCGAGTCAGCTGGAGAAATATGATCAGATTGAGGTTGACACCACAAAGGCCCCGAGCTATTTGCCCTTTATAAAATGCTACGCCCATCTACCTCCATCATTTTGTGGAGGCGGTGGAATCTTTCGTCTTTTTCTTTTTTTGAGAGAAAAAGCATCTTAGTACCCTTACTGTCAACATCGAGTATATATCGAGTCTATCTATATAAGATAACATTTCTTTATCTATATTATCATCAGCCTGTTTAGTTTCAGCACCCCTATCATGAAATGTGAATGAAATCTGATGTATGCTGGTTTCAGGCCCTCAGAATAGTAGGGTTATGGTGCTACGGTTGGTTAGCCACTGTGAAAGGTCAAAATGTGAATGCGCTACCTCCGCAAGACAAACAATTTAATAAAATGCCAGATATCTGCTGTTGGCTGCCATAATATCCTCTTAATAAAAGCCTGTCTGGATGATTTCAGAGGCTTTTGTTCCCTCTATTTTTTCCAGGGGATAAAAACAAAGCACTAAGGTTGGGCTAACTGAATTAGCTGAGATTTGATATTTGCTTGGACAGCGGCCTATTCGTCTTACACCACCTATAAGTGCAGATTGTTTGGAGCGCCTCAGTGAAAGCATCAATCATGCTCGAGGTCCGGCAGCTCACGACGCGCTCACGCTTCTTCATGAGTCTTCTGACTCATGCCCAGCTGTTCCATGGCTAATGCTAATGGCTAATGCTGACATATAGCACATGCTATGAAGCTGGCTGCCAGTCACAGGGAGAAAGAAACAAGGCCAAGTGATAAAATATACTGGCAGCTGTCATGAGACACGCTGAGGTATAGCAGAAAAAGTTTGCGTCTGCTATATTTGTGAGGAGACTTTATATTACGTTTCCTTAATAATGGTGTGTTTGCACATTAATAATGCATGAAACAGCAACTGGTGATGTAGTCACTGTTATACAGGACTGCAATAATAACAATATATATTCAAGAGGCACTCCCACATCGAAATATATATACATCTTGAGATGTTGCACGCATTGTTAAAGGATAAGTACACAGTTATTAAAGAAACATACTGTATATATGAAGTTGGATCCTGTTGACTTTAAGCCATTGAATTTCGAAATTGCTGGTGGTAAAACAAATTTTTTCAGATTTTGCACAATTTCAAGGTTTAATAAGTCTACTGCCTGATACCTGCTGGGACGTTGGTGGACTGAAGTGCAAAAATCTACAAATTTATAAATGTGGTAGATTGTTCAATTATCTGTGACTGTGGAAGACAGTGACAATCAAAAGTTTGGGGACACACAGCCTGCTGGGTCAACAATTGGATCTTTTTTGCCAGTTTGGTGGCCACAGACTCAAAATGAAAAAAAGAAAATGGTGCTTCCTGCTGGAAGTGGAAAGGCAAATAAAAAAATTGCAGGCTGTCCTTATAACATCATAAAAATCCACAGTTTACAAGTTGCACAATGGAAATTACAATTACATTACAATGGAAATAAATGGCAACATTCTTGACCACTGCGGTAAGTTGTCAGTATCGCAGTTGAGCCCAACTGCTTTAAGCAGATAATTGTTTTTTTTACTTCTGCCTTGAGAATCCTCCCTTCTGTTTGTAGCTAATCTCAGACACTGCCACTTAATGTTGACGTTTGTATTCACGTTTGTCCTACAAATTAACGCGCACAACGACAACACAGTCAATATAAGCGGCCTACTCGAGCGGAGAGAGTACAAAAGCGAAGGCCTTGCCACTGGGAGTGCCGTCATGCCCTTCGCTCTCTTTCATCCACGCAACGTTCATCCGCATCCACTCTGTCGGAGGCAAGCCTCGCGGACCCACGAGCACAGATAAATTAGCTTGGATATATCACAGAGTGGGGGGCTTTGGGGGCTGGAAGAGTAGAGAAAAAATAGCAAAAAGCAGAAGGGAGTTGAGAATAAAGGAAGAGAAGGATGGCTCAAAGAGCTGAGAAGAAAGAAGAAGGTCTATCCTTGGGGCAAGCGTGGGAAAAAAAGTGCAACGAGAAAGGAACGAGGAAGAGCGAGCCAGGGTTATAGCCGCACAGCGTGACACACACATACACACGTGTGCGCACACACAAGGATAAAATGAGCACACTTTGCATTTTTGTTTAGAAGGGACATTAAATATTTAGCATGAAATGTGATGTTGCTGGCTCCTGAATTCTGTAACCACCAAGGCAAAATTCAAAGAACCTCAATCTTTTAAAAGGAATAATGTACAATGAATAAAAAAGCAAGAGCTCGGTGGCTAGTGTGGCCACGGCGGAACTGGAGAATACCGCTAATGTGGATGGTGCAACCCTTTAGAAGTTACAATTATGTCTAGCAGTGACAAAACATGCTCAAACGATTTATTCCAGTTCATTAACACAGGGAAAACTTTGGGAAAGTGGAGGTTCCAAACTTCCCTTGTGCACTACACTACTGCTTGCCAATAGTAGATATTGCATTTGCATATTTGCAATGTTCAGCAATGCTTTTTGAATATTTTTTTTGCAAAAAAATGACATATTACATTAGATATTAGACATTTACTATAGCGCAGTGCTAATATGGCTTTTCCACTGAGTGGTATTGACTCAACTCACTTTTCGGTTCCTGGCACCTTGTATGTTTTCTACCACAGTGTAGCTGGTGACATTTCAAGAAACTGTCGGGACGGTGCTTTCAAGTAATTACCTCAGTGGAGATGGAGAATACTAAAAGGATGGTGTTCTTGATTCAGTATGTAGAGATAATGGTGTTTGACCAATCAGAAATCAGCAGTGTTTTCATGTCACGGTTTGGTACCTTGGAACCATATGGTACAAACTACCAGGTAGTACATTTGCCTAAAATAGTCAATTTGAGGCAGCATGACTCTACATAAGCCATATTGTCATAAATATTTAACATTTGTGCAATTTCACTGTGAATAGCATGACATAAACCTACATTAACAGTTACACTCATCAACCGTAACATTAACACCACTGACAGGCAACGTGAAAAACATTACTTAGTTATTTCAATACAATATCGCCGGTCAGTGGGTGTCAGCAAGTCAACAGTCAGTTCTTGGAGTTGATACGTTGGAAACATTAGAGAACCTCCAGAGAGTGTTCCAGGTCTGCAGTAGTGAGTACCCACCAAAAATGATCAAAGGAAGGACAAGTGGTGAATCAGTCTATAGATGTGCAGGTTAATGTCAATTGTCATGAATGTCTAATGTAGCTTTATGAACCTTATCCCACAGTAAAGTGTTATAAAGGCTTTCCCAGTTGTCGTAAGACTCAGTAGAGTGAAGATGACTAATACCTCTTATAAATGTTTATGCTGGTGTATGTCAGTGGTCATGGAAAGCTTATGTAGACTGAAGTATGTACATAGCAGCAAATAAAGGTAAAGTTAATACAATATTACAGTTTTTAAGTCAAATTAACTGAATTATTTTGGTGGTTGTACTGTAGCTATAAAACATTACGGTTCGAGAGATTATGTCCTGTTTCCATGTTTTTAGGGGAAACTGTTCCTGGCTTTTGAAGCCTGAAACACAAATTAGACTCAGACTACACTGCTTTAATCATGTTCCAAGATTGCATCTTCCCATTGCACTACTTACCCAGCATGCCTTGCTAAGTATTTCTGAGATCTTCTGCTGCTGTAATAAGCTGAGTGTATCAGGGATGAAGTGCAGCTTCTTCATGTGTCTGGTACATGGTACCTTCACCCTCCATTGCTGGAGCCGTCATGTGATTTCGGGAGTCATAATGAGCGACATCGTTATTCCTGGCTGTTCGGTGCCACACAAAATGATTGCTCCCACAGCCTTTATGGAGACACAGGTGTATCCCATGTTAAACCCCCTCCTAGCAAAAAAAAACTACAAACTCACCCTGTCTCCATCAAAATCATGTTTGGCAAAAAAGTCTATCGGCCTGAAAGGCTATTGGGTGGAATAGGACATGATGGATGAATTTGTGGGGGGAAACTGAAAAAACTGCAAATAAATTAAGTCGCTCCAGCTCCTGGAACCTCTCGGAACGCTCGGAATTTAGGAACTGCCCTTTCAATTTTATTGAACGTCCATGGGTTTGCTGTTTATATCCCTAAAACCAGGGAAATTAAAGTCTATGGTAATTCCTACAGATGATGCAGATAGGGATTAGGCTGCAAAACAGTTTAACCATGCTTGACTTGACGGCTTATTTCACCACCAGCCTTCTCTCATTTAGTAGTTGCGATGGAGTTCAGTCATTACAACCCTAAGCTTGTGCCTTTGGTGTCCACGTCCATCCATCCCCTCCCCCCATCTCACTGAATTAAACCCATTGGGGGGATTTAGAGTGGAATCGGAAGCCATTCCCAATCCCAGTGTTAAGGAACAGCCTGTATTCACCCTCCTTTCACTCTCTCTCTCCCTCTCTCTCCTATCTCTGAATATTTGCTGCCGGCGGGTGTAAATCTTTTCTCGCGACGGGGGAGAGAAGAAGGATGCCAGTCGATGTGAGTCTTCCGGATGACGTTTCTGCTCAGAATGCCATCAGCAGGCCTTTGTTGGAGCGCTCGAACGCAAAGCAGAGCGGATGATATCTAGAGAGAGCAAGCGGCTGCCTCGAGACTCGCAGCAAATCCGCCAAACGATACAAACAACATTATGGATGTTTTCTGCCAAGAAAGAAAAGCGAATCACTTTGCGATTCTGTTATTCTGCTGTGGGAGAGAGAGAAGTGATGGAAGAGAGAAACAGATGAGTACGAGATTCATTGTGATTGCATTGGTAAAGCAAGGATGTTCTTCCAATTGGCTGGTGTTGAAAGATGTTTTGTGACACAGTTTGGGAAGAAAACAGCAGAGCTCTGTGTTAATGAATGTCACTACCCGTCTACTTTATTAGAAACCACCTGTGATTTTACGCACAGGCCAGTTTATTAGAAACAGCAACTTTCTACACACACAAAAATGCCATTTTATTAGAAATACCTATGTTGGGCTACCACTTTGTGGCCACTTTATTAGAAACACCTACTCTGTGCTTCCACTTACAGGCCACTTTATTAGAAACAGCAGCATTCTACATCCACAAACTGGCCACTTTATTAGAAACACCTACATTCTATAGCCATTCACTGTCCACTTAATAGAAACACTCATCTTGTACTGCCATTCGCTGGCCACTTTATTAGAAACACCCACCTTGTGCTTCCACTCACTGTCCACTTTATCAGAAACAGCAACTTTCTACATCCACAAACTGGCCATTTTATAAGAAACACCTACAATTGTCTACCATTTACTGGCCACTTTTTAGAAACAGCAACTTTCTACATTCACAAACTGGCCACTTTATTAGAAATACCTACATTCTATATGCATTCACTGGCCACTTTATTAGAAACACTCACCTTGCACTGCCATTTACTGGCCACTTTAATAGAAACACCCACCTTGTGCCTCCACTCACTGGCCACTTTATTACAAACACCGCTTATGTTGCACATCTTAAAACTGTACTATTATATGCACACAAATGTATTCATTCATAGCAATGGTTGATAGGTTGGTCTGTTGCTAAGATAGAAACACACGTTTTCTGCCTAATGAGTCCAGCTGAGTCCAGTTTGATGATTTCTCACCAAAAACCACATTGATCAGCTCTATTCATTGGCAGGTTTAGTGAGATGAGAAAATGATCTGGGTTGGACACCCACCCTACAGGACCAGAGCTGTGAATCCTTGGTCTAAACTTAACAATGCATCAACAGATTGGCTCCAATCTCGAACTCCACATGAGCTGGTGGAGGGGTTTCTGATAGTGGCAAGTGTTTCTACTCTATGTTTTTTATGCTGACTAAGTCTAAATAAAACAGTGAATTTATCAACCTTTGTTCCTCCAGGCCTCGAACGATTCTAGGATTGACTTAAGAAGTGTTTCTGGTTAATAATTTAAATTCAATGTATTACAAGAAGAACTGAAGTATATGCTCAAAGACAGTCTAATTAATATTACATATCATAACAGGGTAGTCAATACATTCACATGTACAACAAACCTCTCTTTCACATTTAACAAGCATGTATTCCTTTATCCTAATATGCCCTCAGAGGAGAATATCCTTCTGCTATACAGAGTGGAGGTTTAAAATTTGTGTAGAAAAAAGTCTCAGTTTAGTCCATGTATTTAAAAGGAAAGTTTGGCCAAAAAATATTGAACCCATATAGCAGATATGTCCTAAATTCATGTTTTTTGGCTTTGTTGTAGATCTTCGAGGCTAAGGCAGCAGTAAAGTCATGTAACCTGATCACATTCTATTTTTTAATTATTATTAAATCTATTGACATACAACTTAATAAAGACATGAATCAATAAAGACATATTTTAATACTTATTTCTTTATTACTTCTTTACTACATGTTTATACATGTCTTTCAAGTGATCAAATGTGCAGTGAAATTGTCCTCTGCATTTTACAAAACATCGCTTGAACTGACGACTTTAAATTCAGACTACGCCCAACGCCCCAGTGTTGCACACTCCACCATAGTTGGTGTTTCTTTTTCAAATCTGCTATTACACCATTGGACAGCTTGTTAAAAAAGTTATTGAACTGGCAGTATCGATACAGCAGCGCATGTATATATGCAGTTATTGTCTACGAGTATGTAATGATATATTGCAATATAGATTTTTTGAGCACAGCCCTACCACAGACCCATTCAACCAACGTGAGAATACTGTTCATCGACTTCAGCTGGATCCAAGGCTTCCTCATTGGGAGACCCCAGTCAGTCAAGCTTCCTCCAAGGATGTGTACTGAGCCCCCTACTCTTCATGCTGCTCATCAATGAGTGGACCTCCATTTCTAGCACAAATAAAATTGCGGTGAAGAAAATAAAGAGCACCAAGTTCCTTGCTGTTCACATCACAGAGGACCTCTCCTGGACCCTTCCCTGACTTGTCTAACAGCACATGCATTTCCGGAGTCGAATGAAGAAAGTGTGCCTCCCCAAATCTATCCTCACACCCTTTTACAGAGACATCATTGAGGGCATTTTGAACAGCTGTATTATAGTCTGGTATGGAAACTGTCATGCTTCCGACCACAAAGCCCTTCAGAGAATTGTGTAGACAGCTGAGGGCATCATTGGCAGCTATCTACCAAGTCTCAAGACATTTTTACTTCCCACTTCCAGCATAAGGCCACCAGCATCATGGCCGACCCCTACCACCCCTCCCACAAACTGTTTACCCCCTTCCATCTGGAAGAAGACTCTGCAGTCCATGCTGCCACTCTCTACACTACACCACAAACTACTCAGTATTTAAACAAACAATACCAATATTATTCTCCATATGTACATCTTTACTGCCTCAACTCAGTGCTAAATTGCACAATTAATCATTTACACAGTGGTTTAAACACTGCCCATTTACACTAACTACCTACTTTTTATGCACCGTTTCCCATTCATATCTCTGAAGTGCTGTCTAATTGTGCTGTTGCCTGTTGTGTTGTATGTTGCACCTTTCGTCCTGAAGGACATTATAACTGTATGCTTGGTATATGGTTAAGATATAGATAAAGCTCTACTTCTTTGCCCAGCACCTTCAGAATGTAGCCTAAATGTTAAATAATATGGAGTACACTGTGGTCATTAATACACTTGTAGCAACCAATGTTTTATTAAAAACTCTTTCAAGGACATCTAAGTCTGAAGACAACTTTACAAACGCTGAAGATTAGCCCTTGGAGATTTCTGTTGTTATTGTACTTATGCTACTATGCATTTAGGCCTGGATGCAAAAGCCTGTGGTGATGGATGAAGATGAAGAGTATTTCCCCCTCTCTGTGATAGTCATTATACCTCTGTTTTTGTCTCATGTTCTTGTCTGATGTGGCGCATGGGGACTAGTTTCTTCTGTATTGGGCAGTTTGATCAAATGGCTTTACTTTCATGTGCAGCATAAGCAGTTCCATTTGATGTACGTGAAAACACTGTGAAAATGATGTGTTTGCAAAGCAGAAAAATACAGCTAAAGAGTATATTGTTATTATTTTTTATTGAACAATAAGCATCTCCAAAATCCACAAAGTTTAATCTGCAAAAATTTAGATCAAACCATAAAGTTTGGTGGTAGCCATTTTGTTTTTAATCCGAAGAGCTACCATTAGTACAAAAATATGTAATCAAACTCCGTAGAAATCAAACTCTTCTAAATTAGATGTCTTTGAAAAGGTTTTTAATAAAACATTGGTTCCTACAAGTGTATTAATGACCACAGTGTACTCCATAATAGCTAATAGTGCTACAGCATATACATTGTTTAAAATGCATTATATGTTCATCAAGTTTTTCTTTCTGTCTGTTGTTGAGTATGATGCATATCATATAATGCAGACACATCCAGCTCAAAATCTGGAAAAAATGCACAATTTCCAATGCTTGCTGAGACGTTACGGAGCCTGGGAAAGCTATCACCATCGACACCCAGAACAAAGACTGAGGCAGTGAGACATTGGCTCAATGGACAACAATACGGACTATCTACTGCAACAACATGAAATGAAGAACTGCTGCTTCTTTATTTATATGGAAACATGGCTGAATGCGGACATTGCAGACTGTCCGCTTACATGGGCTAACATGCTATCGAGCTGGCAGAGAAGCCTCTTTGTCTAGAAAGAGCAATGGAGGGGATGTGTTTCTACATAAACAAACTATAGTGACGAACTTTGCTGAGGTGAGTCACCAATGCTTACCGCAGATGAAGTTTTTAATTATAAATTCTTCATGGTTCTAGTTGTAGCTGTGTACCTAACACCTGGCGCTAATGCTAGCCTAGTGCTAGGGGAATTGTATGAAGAATTGTATGATTTCTCATCTTCCTGGCAACTTGAAAACCTCAATTCCACCAGCATGAGAGAGAACTGCTTAGATAAAGTTTATATCAATGTGTGACCTGCATACAAAGCAGTCGCACATGTCCATCGACTCCTCCAACCACGCCATAGCAGTGCGGCTACCTGAGTGCACGTCTACCTGCCAAGAGAACCATAAGACTTGAGTGGAGCCGTCTTGGCACTTCAGGACTGTTTCGAGATCACAGACTGGAGCATATTTAGACAAACTGCAACATTCAATGGGTACGTATACATGGACGACTTCACTGAATCTGTGACCTGCTACATTGTAGGTGCATAGACGATGATTCTACAAGAACATCGTCACTACAGCCAACAAAAAGCCCTGGTTTACAGAACAGCCCTCTTTAACACTTATTGCCGATATGCATAAAAAGAAAAACAACTAGCTAGCTAAATGGCTAGGACATGCAATGTCGCTACACAAAATATCAAAAAAGATGGTGAAGAACGAGACACTTGACCTACACCTAAAATATTCCCCAGTGTGGGAGTTATTGGCTTTGGTAAAAAATAAAAAATACAGGGTACTAAAAACGTTTGCCTCCATCATCCTACATATTTGGCCAAAGCAGATAGAATGAGCTCCAATTACTTTGCCTGCCTGACACATAAAACATTATATTAAGGTCTCAGCTCTGTTGTTAAAGCTCAGTTCTCATGGTGCTTGCCTGAACAGTATTTTTTCACCTTTTCACATGGCTTTTAAAAATTGGCCATTTTTGGTCCAGTCTTGATCCAGATTTTGCACATGCCTTTCAATGACTCTAAGAAGTATAATTGTAATCATTGTCACCCATTAAGCCATTTGCTTAAACAATATGAGTTAGAGTTTGACTACTTGTTTTACCTCACATGGCCAAGCCACTTCATACGAAACCCTTAGACCTCAGTGATGTATCATTAGCGATCCTCTAGCCTTTTATCTGTGGTACGTTTTTGAAAGAGGAATTGGAAAATAATAAATTCTATATTTTGGTATGTAATATTTTGTCTTGGCTTCCAGAAACAGAAAAGGATTGTGAAGTAATTCAAATAAAAGCAGTCAGTCCAATAGACTCTTCTGGGGTAGCGCCAGTCTCTCTGCTAGTTAAAGAAATCTAATTCTTGTATTAAAATGTAAATGGCCCTAATGGAGACTATAATGGAAATGAAATATTTAGGGAATCAGAAGCAGTGGGTTAAAGTCTGGAACGGTTTTCATTTCATTATTTGCCAAGCCTGTATTATCTGTCAAGAAAGGGAAAAAAAAGCAAAAATTGAAAATGAAAAATAATTCCCAGGTAGGGGATTCCACACCGGCACAAGAGACAGTTTGAGAAAATCAAGGCTAAGGGAATAATAATAATGCTCTAAAAGAAAATTAAAGGGATAAATGATAAGGGAAATGTCATAATCATAACATTATCAAGACCTGTTCTGTTCGTTTGCAGCTGCAAAAAAGCCTGCATAAGAAGATTGTGTTTGCTCTGCCACCAAGGAACATTTGATGTAATTATAGCTCCAGTCAAAAGGTCTGACCTTCGTCAAATATGTTTGCTCATAATATTCAGAACATTTTTATCTAAAGAAGGTCTGTATGTCCTGCATTTCAAGTCTTCACCCAGATAACAATATTACTTATTACTAATATATTATGTCAAATTAACTACATTGAACAATTGGCCAATAATAAATACATTAGCAATAAACACATTAAATAAAGTGGTGTTTTAACTTAAAATGATTATTTATTTTTTTAAGTTAATTGAGTTTATAATAGTAAGATAACTTCACAAGAATTAGTCATATGTTCTCTTTACTTACTCCTGTTAGAACAGAAAATGATTAAGATGTATTTGTTTCAATAGATTTTTAAATTTAAAATGTATTTAAAATAATTTTATTTTGGTGCATACTCTGATAATTTTACTTCTGAAGTCCATAAGGTGGCGAAAGACTTTGTTCTTTTTTTTCGAGCCACTGTACAGAAAGTCCTCAGGCTACGTGATACTTGTATGGCATTTCGTGGTTACATTGCCATCTCCCATAAATTTATTATGAAAGTCTTGTTCCAACGTATGGTGCATGGAAGTTAGTGCGGGAATTAGTTGGTGAGCGTAGTGGATAAATACGTCATACAGTGTTGCATGAGAAAGACAGCGATGTCGACCAGAGGAGGATGGGTTCCCCTACTGAGCCTTGGTTCCTCTCAAGGTTTCTTCCTCAGTTCAGGGAGTTTTTTCTTGCCTCCATCACCTTGGCTCATTAGGGGCTCGGACCCGGACCATGTAAAGCTGCTTTGTGACAACAAAAGCACTTTAGAAATAAAACTGAATTTAACTGAATCGAATTAACAAAGGTGCGTATGTCAGTGGGTTCCGACTTACGGCGAAAATCATGTTATGTATCTGTAGGATTTTAGAATCTCTGATGTAATTTGAGGACTCTGTACATTGCAAAGACTTTCTGTATGTAGCACTCTGAAGCCAACCCATCCATAATCTTAAGGTAGACAGACATTGTATAGCTAAAACACTTTTTAGGTCAATTTTAATAGTGTGAGGAATTTTTGGTCCCACTTAATATTAAGTGTCTCTAATTACTGTGTAGTTGCACATTAACAATGCATGTAACTACAGTGTAACTACTAAGGAAGTAGCCATTGTTACACATGAATTACAGTAGTTTGG
>JBBIGC010000001.1:27699749-27718975 GCA_037576955.1 Lepidarchus adonis
AAGAAACCTTGAGAGGAACCAAGGCTCAGAAGGGGAACCCATCCTCCTCTGGTCGACACCGGAGAGTGATAAAAAGTGTCAGGTAAGGGGAGGGAAGCATGTTACAGTAGATGCAGATTGCAAGAAAGTACATCTACAAGTAGGGTGATGTCATTTTTCCACCAAAACAAGCCCTCTTAGTCAACCGCCTTTAGTAGGAGACACAGAGAAACTGAGTAAAACAAGAGAGTATCTGCTTAAATTAAAGGCAGTTGGTCTCAACAGCAATACTTACAACTTACCAAGGAACCAATGGGCCATGGCCAGGAATCAGCTTCCCTGATGCTTCAATGTAGCTGATTTTGAGACCAGGTGGAAAAACACAAAAACATGGCTGAATAAACATGTATGTATATGGCAAAGATTTTATGAATGGGGGAAGTGAATGCGCATTTTTAAATGTGAACAATACATACATCAAGCATTTCGAATTAAAACAAAATTACAATACAGGCCCTTTAATATATTGAAAAGTACTGCTTTCGCAATATATAGCAGCATAATCAAAACACGAATATCTAATAATAAACACTAATAAGTAATAAAAGCTCAAGTGGAAATGCAGTTTTGTTCTAAAATATATTTTTTTGTCAGTAAAACAATCAGAATGTCTCTACAGTACTCAGTAGCGAGTGCACACACACACACACACACACACACACACTACATCAGTCAGACACTCATGGCAAACAATGAGAACAAGACCAAAAAGAATTGCTTAAAAAAAAATCTATTAAACTGACTCCTGAAAGCATTTAGTTTCTGAAGTCGACTCCCCCTTTCTCCACACCCCACCTCACCCAGCGGGCCGGATCGATGGCAGCTGACGAGTAACGACACGCTGGATAAAAGGCCTATTGATTGAGACGAGTCACGCAGCAACCGAGCGCATCAAAGCATGACGGAGGGATGGAGCGAGGGAAAGTAGGGTGGGGTGGGTGAGCGAATGAAGTGCCCTGCTGAGTGGCATTAGCCATGACAGCCAGATTCTGTTCTTCAGAATTCTCATCAATGCTTGTCGGGCTAACCTTAAAGGAAGAGTGAAGAAGGTGAAAAAGACGTCTTTCACAGTTTGTTACATATACGATCAAATGGACTTGCTTATGTGGTTTCTGACACTGTATAAATTTGTGCCATCCATAAACACAGACAAATGGCTTTGCATATGTTTATAGATAACAGTGTGCCATACAGCGCAACATGGTTTATGGTGACTGTGATGTGATGGCCATTAGAAAGCTACAGTACATTCCAAATACTGCTGCCAGAATTCTACCAGAAATTGAGCACATTGCTCCAATCTTTAGCTCCGTACACTGGTTTCCAATCAGATACAGAACCCATACTGAAACATGCAGAGCCCAAAGACAAAAACGCTGCTCTCAAGACCCTCACTTCACCAAAAAAGGTGAACTCTTTTTGAATGGTCCTTCCACTCCTGTCGCAAGTTGGCAAGTAGTGTAAATACTTCAGCTAGAAGGAAAAACTGATCAAATAAATACTGCAATATTTACCAGTTTAAATTCTTACACCCAGTGATGTGGGCCCTAAATATTTTTTTTAAATATTCAGTGAAAATAAGCTTCGAAGGTCATTAAAACAGGCAGGTGTTGTTCTACTAGTGCTGCCCAGATCTGAAACTAAACAGGGTGAATTACACTGGCTTTTCATCAATATTCTGCCATCTGCTGGAACCAACTCGTGGTCCCGTTTATGCTTTTTTATACTTATCACAAACTTAATGACCTCTGTGTATGATGACATGATTTTTTTTTTCATATATGATATAGGCAATTGTTTGTTCCCATTTATCTCAGCAGTGAGTGTCCTTCTGAGAATACATATTTGACACATCAGCATTTTTATCAGTAAGGGTATTTCTAAGTGGCTATTGACACAAAATGTGCACCACATCAATATCAACTCAAGTATTTAATTCATGTAAAGACATCTAAACATTTATGTCTATAAGTTGAGTTGTGTGTAATAAAGTGAAAAGACACAGGGAAAAAGCACTGAACACAAGATAACAAGGCGCAAAATGGCATAAAAAGCCAGATCAGCCGAAATCTGTCAGTATTGAGAGAGAAACCCTGCCCCCTATTAGTACTAATTGATATCAGCTGCTTTAGTCCTAATTGATGGCCTATAAAGGCTTCTCATTACCCAGGAGGCACAAGGAAAGACTTCATGATGGGTAAAAACAAAGAACTCTCCCAAGATCTTCGTAATCTTATCCTTGAAAAGCATTCTGATGGGAATGTCTATAGGTGCATTTCCAGAATTCTGAATGTTCCTGTGAGCACTGTGGGGGCCATTATCCCAAAATGGAAAGAGCATCAGTTCACCATAAACTGGCCATGATCAGATGCCCCATGTAAGATTCCTGTCCGAGGAGTCCAAAGAATAATGAGGACAGTTCTCCAAGAGCCAAGAACCACTTGGGCAGAACTTCAGGAAGACCTGCCATCAGCAGGTACTGTTGGTTTGGTGATTCCCCCCTAATGCCTTCAGCCACTGATTGAGCCCAAAGCAGATATTTGATGGTTTCTATAAATAATTCCAGCTTTCCACAAGGAGTACTCTTGTATTGTATTGTGACAGTATCATATCTGTACCCCAAAATAAACATCGCCTTCTCTGTAAAGAGGGAAATTTGGGGTGTTTTGCTTATGACTGTAGCACACAGCTGAATTAGCATCTAACCTATATAGGAAAGCCAGCCTTAAAATGGTGTACATTCCCCACAGATGTTCAGCGTCATACAACATAGAATCTGCTCATATATCTTTCTTGCGTTTTTCTGCCAGTGTCCTCAAAACAGCTGTCTGGTTGTTCACCTTCACTGACACCAAAGCACACAGCAACAGAAAACTCACAACTGATGTGCCCTAATTAAGACACACATTTAGTCTCTTATAAAGAACTAATTTATTTAGAGCGACCTCTCAATTCACTTATTTATTTATTGGAGTGGGTCTCATAGCTATATGCAGCAGGTATCTGCAGCAGAAAATTAAATAAAGAAAAATAAAGAAATAAAGAAATAAAGAAATACCAGTGCAAAAGTGTGGAATCTACTGTTCCTCAATTATTAATTTATTTTACCTGATAGTTATATTGTTACTTAGTTAGAGCTATTTCGATATTAGATTTTCTTACTGTATACTACTGTATCCTATAATTCTTATTGTATAGTCTTGTATATCTTTATTCCTCTGTTTCTCTTGCTGCATGTTGATGACAAAAGAATTTCCCTCATGATTAATAAACTTCTTATCTTATTGTCTTATCTTATAATCTATAGGATACTTTAGCAATGGTGGCACTGAATTGTTGAGTGATGTAGACATTGCACTCACTGTTCACAAATACAATACAATACAAATACCTACTTTGTGTTTCCTCTCTTTGATCAGATGATTAGAAATCACTACCTTCTTCTATTGACTGGC
Organism: Lepidarchus adonis; assembly: GCA_037576955.1. Lineage (NCBI taxonomy): Eukaryota > Metazoa > Chordata > Actinopteri > Characiformes > Lepidarchidae > Lepidarchus > Lepidarchus adonis. Next base: position 27,703,244 of record JBBIGC010000001.1, read on the forward strand.
CCCTTTATTAGAAACACCTTCGGTATGCTTTTACTCACCTGGCCACTTTATCAGAAACACACCCCTTACACCTCTATTAACTTTCCACCACCTGCCTTGTACTTCCACTGACTAGCTAGCCTCTTTATTTTCTAATTGCTTATCTTGTGCTTCCAGTAACCGGCCTCTTTATCAGAAACACCCTGATGTGTCACTCACAGGCCACTTTATTGGAAACCTCTACCTTGTTCTTCTACTGACTAGCCAGTTTTTTTAAACCAGTTTTCTACGTCCACTAACTTTTAAAATAAACACCTACATTGTACTTTCACTCAGTGGCCATTTTATCAGAAGCACTTTTTAAAAATTAACTGGCTACTTTACTGTAATCAGCCCTCAATAGCTGGCCTCTTTATTGGAAACACTTACCTTGTACTTCCACAGACTGGACACTTCACTAGAAACACTTACTTTGTACCTACACTTGCTGTGCAGCAAGAACACGCGTTGTGTTAATTAGGACTCTGATGAACACTGGAAGACCCTGTGGTCACAAAGGCCGGGTGAAGAAGATCTCTCAGTTTGATCATAATCTCCATGCCATTCATTTGCAGGACAATGAGACAGCAGGCCAACTGGGCCGTCCAACCAAATCAGCCCTGGAAAGCAATACGCCTAGAAACATAGTCCCGGAGAAAATTAGCATAAATCATTTGGTATGTACAAACCGTACTTCAGATCGCATTTTCATATGCCAAGCTCATAAATATGTATGGGGAGATAATGATTGTGGGGCCCCAAGACAGCTTCTTGAGTGAAAAAGTGCTGAATCGATCAAAATTACACATCATTATTGCAGTCATTATGATGGGAAAGGAGAGGCCAAGCAAATATTGCCAGAGCAAAACTGTAGAGTGAAGAAACTAAACTTCATATGCATGTTTCAGTTAATGTAGGGATGTCAAAGAATAGGACTACACCTTTATTGAACAGGGAAGGAAAACTTTCTAGGAAGATCAGTACAAGAACAAACTGTTATGAACAACAAGAAGTGACTACAGGAGACTGAACCACAAAGAATCCTGAAGGTGAGACTAATATAATGACACTAGTTTTACAATACGTTCATGAACAAGACGCCTGTTTAAGATCACTCAAACATGATCTACTATGAAGAACACCAACCTTTAAAACTGCAACAAGCAGTGGCTGAGCTCAGCCCTGCTACAAACTTCTCTCAAACCTACCAATACAATCACCACGCCACCCCTTCCAATCAACAATTACAATCACCACGCCATCTTTGAGTAGGTCACCACCTCGCCACACGATCCATCAGGGAAGGAAAACATGAAATGAGGTGTTTCTAATAAACTGGTCAGTGAGTGTAAGCATGATGTAGGTGTTGCAAAATAAGTGGCCAGTGAGCAGGAGCATACAGTAGATGTTTCCAATAAAGTGGCCACTGAGTGGAAGTGAGTGGGACGCTACCCAAAGCCAAAACATGGAAAATTGTATACAAATTGGTCAGTGAGTGTAAGTATGATGTAAGTGTTTCTAATAAAGTTGCCAGTGAGTAGAAGTACAAGTTAGGTGTTTCCAATAAAGTGGCCACTGAGTGGAAGTGAGTGGGACGCTACCCAAAGCCAAAACATGGAAAATTGTGTCCAAATTGGTCAGTGAGTGTAAGTAAGATGTTAGTTTTTCTAATAAAGTGGCCAATGAGTGGAAATGAGTGGAAGTGGGCAGTGAGTGTAAGCACAAAGCAAGTGTTTCTAATGAAGTGGACACAGAGACTTAAAACTGGTTATCTGAATTGCTTGGGATGTGTGGCCTCTGTGCTTTTACTCATTAAGGGTTGGTCTTCGTGTTTTTCCATCTCGACTGCCTCTGTTGGATAAGGATGGATTACCAGCCCACTGCAGCTTCACGTTCAGATTTCACCACCGCTGACATCACCCCTGCCTGCCGATGCACTCACCAACCCTCCCTACTCCCTACAGTATGTTAGGAGTGCTTTTTGTCTTTCATTCAGCCCCTGATCTCTCCATCCTGTCCTCCATAATCAGACGAGCTATTCATCCCCCTTCTGTTCTTTTCATCCTGTTTTCTCTCTTTCTCTCTCTGGGCTTTGGGCTAGAATGGGGGTATATTCATGCCGTAATTACCCTACTCACATTCGCCATTCGCCGTTCTATTTCCGTCTCCAGAGCTGAAAAGATCTCTGACATCCTGAGCGCATCTGAGGAGCAGGACGGCAGCTTTTCAGGATCGGAGCGAAAGCGCTGCTGACGTGACGTTTCTGTGTTTTTACGTATTATATAAAATTTCAAAAAAAGAAGTCAATTTGACAAATATTCACACACCAATTTCAGGGCAAAAAAATTCCAAGGCATCAGTCATTCTCTTGTGTGTTAACAAGTCTGGAAGGAAGTAGGAAATTGTGTCTAAACGTTAAATGGGCAGATGGATATGTATAACGTCTTGTTTGTGGAAAGAAACAATAAAGAAATCCAAAATTTACATGGTTCCTAAATAAAAAGAGGTCAAATTTCAGAACGTAAATTAAGTGTAATTCATTGGGCCATGAATTGTTATGTGATCATTTGTTTCTACCTCACATTAATGTGACATGAACCAAACTTACCCCCCAAAGGTAACTGTCTGTCAAAAATAGGTAGCTAGAGTCATGGTAGAACCATAATGGTAGCTCAGATTTTTCACCCTTGGAGGAGTTCCCTGCACTTTTCAAAACATTAACGTTGACATTGACCCTTAAGAAAGGTTTATGATGCATGAGGTCACCAAAATGGAGAAGATGTTTTAAAGAAATGGCACCCAATGACAGATCTGGAAGTTTAAGGCTCGTATAAGGCACATGTCTAGTGGAAACTCTTGTATTTTGCTGGTGTACAGTTAGAGACTGTATAGATGAATGATCTTTATCTGGGTTTCGTTTTTTGACCGTAACTGTTCAAATTGAGGCTGATTAATGCAGCAACATCTGGGTTTCAGTCATCCACAGTTCCTCAACACTGTTCAACTCTCAGGGAGGTGGAACTATAAAGCAAAGCACACAGCAAAAAGCGACTTTCTTTCCTGTAAAAATCGATGTACAAGAGTCCAAATATCTCGCTTTGAGATTGAATAACAAGTTAAACCATTTTGAAATTGTCTAATTAAATTAGTGAAATCGAGACCCAGTGTTCTGTACCATTAGCAGACAATAAAGTCAAAGATTTGATCATGGGAATTTATTTGTGTAGAGCTTTTTACAATTGACGTTACTGACGGTTACTAGAAAACGTGACTAAAAATTTACAATCATCTCTCAAAATGACAAATATTATGAGACAAATAAGTGGACAGTGGGTTTTATAGGCTTGTGTCATAGACCAGAGGCAGGAGATTGAGAGTGAACCACCGGAGAGACCTGGAATCCGACAATTCACTGACCAGAACAGCAGAGGGTGGGAGTAAAGAACACAAGAGCATGACACACTGACAGCATGGATTATCACAACGGCTAGTCAGGTGAGAGCATGGCATTATCGGGCAAGCGTAGATCATAGATTGCATGGATTAGGAGATCACACAGTCTAGTGAAGCATCTGATAAGCCTAGAGAGATGAAGAGTGAGAGGTTTATCTCCAGCACAGACGCAGAGGGAGGTGGCAGTAGGTAGAAATGTAACTTTTGTTCCTTATTTCAACCACTTTTACCTCAAATGTAGTAAATGTAGCTGTAGATGAAGCATGGTGCACCAAGTTTTCTTCTTCAGTTCTTCAGGGTTTGGCCCAATGGTCACTGACTCTAATCTATAGAGCTCGATTCACTCAAGTTTGGTTTTGAAGTTGAACCAGATAAGCAGTTAACTCACCAAACTGTCCTAGACACTGTTGGGAAACTGGGCTATAGAGTAAATAGGAAGCCGTTTAAGACGGGTGGAATCACTTCTCATCACACTGGCTAAGCAGCTAATGTAGCTAAGAAGTAATAGACATTTTGTGTTCCCGCAAAAGTGACGGTCCTCAACCTTTTTTGCGCCACGGACCGGTTTAATGTTGGATAAATACAGATATTTACAGATAAATACAACAAAATAAAATGATACGACCAACACAAAACTGCGGTATTTTGTAAAATATAATAATAAACGTGACTCCACTGTGTAATTATGTACCTTTATTAGCAGCGTTCTCCTGAAACGCGCCAACATTGAGAGTAAAATCGTCCTCTCTGCACAAAAATGCTCTCTGGTCGCTATGGTAACACAAACATGCGTCAGGAGTGCGTTATAGATGGAAATAATGGAGAAAATTCAGTCATTTTTCAAAATAAAAGACTGGGATAATAAATATAACGGAAACAATGTAAGTTATTTATTCCTTCTGTGCGGCCCGGTACCGGTCCACAGCCCGGGGGTTGAGGACCACTGCCCTAGGTCACACAGAAAGGAAATTTCCACTTTAAAATATTTAATTTTAAATAAAATGAAATTTCTTAAATGAAATTTAAAAATTGCCTACAAAATTTTAATTCAAGACTTAATTGAATCAAAATATTATTTGATGGCTACTGTGAAAAAAAGTGAGTTTGTGAATGTGCGAATACGAAGTAAAAGTACTTGAGTTAACGTCAGAAACGTATCTAAACCTCTCCCTTACAGCTCCAGTCTACTGGTGGATGATTAGAGACTGAAGCCCATCTGTTGATGGGTTAACTGTCCTCAAGACCTTCATCACTCTTCAGTTTTTGACAATGACAGTTCAGATGGGGGAATGATAAATGCAGCAACAAATGAGCTTCAGTTCTCCATCCTCCACTGTTCATATAGTGAACCTATCAGGAATAGAACAGTGGATATTTAACAGACATCACTGGTGACCGAGTAGTACGTGTGTGGTCGGCCAAAACCATTATTGTAGTCAATATTGAGACCAATTTCTTTTTGACTTTGGAAATATTCCGTATTAATTCATTTTAAATTTTTTTAAATGTAATTAAAAACATTTAATCACCAAAAATCTGAAAAGCACATTGGAATACATAACACATAACATAACAAGAGTATCATTGCAAAACAATGCGGCACAGTTTTCTGGATTATCTTCTTTTCATCAGCAGAAGTCACAATTGTAACTAAAACTAAAATTTGATCAACGGCTTAGACGTAATTTGTGGGCAGTTGAATTTTCCACCTTATACAATTGACAAAAAAGACACGTTTGGCCTGGGTAAGTAAATTCTAGACACCAGACATGCTAATTGACTACAGTTCCAAATTGGGAAGATTAGATTTGTTGCGGAACTTTAAATGGCAGATGGCTGGGTTGACTCAGTGGGTTCAGTCAATCCGGTCCTGTTGTCATCATAAAACAACACTTCCCATCATTTAGGAGCCATCTGCTGTCATAGACACGGTGTCCGACATTGGCTCAACAGACATCTGACCATGAAACAGCAGAGTGGTACTAAAGAGCTGATGTTCCGGTTGGACCCATGGACCCACTATGTACACCAGACCCCGGTCAGCGCTCACTGACTGAAAGCAGTGTTTGCACGTTATTTCAGCAGTAAATAAGTCAGTGCATTGTACTTACAGGAACATATGGAACTGCTTTAGACAATTCACAGAGGAAGCTGACACACGATTATGTCAAGTGCACTACTGAATAAAACAGCATTTGTCTTATTCATTTAAAGAAGCTTTATGATTGAATATTCATGTAGGTAAATGCATTCAGGCCTCCTCGTGCGTCTCAGGGGGCTGTTGTCCCAGAATAAAGCAATAAATAATCACTTTTTCATTTGATTTATTCTTCTTCTTCTTTTTTTAGCCTATTTTGCATGCCTGTGTAAATATATAAATGCATATGCAGTCTTTCTCTATATTTGCTGTTGTGCCTTCCTCGCCAGAGCCCATGTACTATCACACTAACTGGTCCCCACCAGCCATGGGTGAGCGTCAGCTGTGCTGGCATTCATGAACCATTGTTATGGAACAAGAAAACTAGAAGCAAAAGGACAAGAGGCAGATCTAAATGGCAGAGACCTATGATCCTAACATCTAGGCTGCTAAAAAATAAATAAATAAATAAATAAATAAATAAATAAATAAAGTGTTTTTCTAAATGTAAGTTTCATACGCACATGCATATATATATGTGTAATTTCTTTATAATAACTAATTAATTTTTTATTCTGTCATGACAGAATTGTCCTTATTGTTTTCAGTGGAGGCGAAGTTCATGGCATTTGCTGAGACATTTAGTTTAGTCTGAATACTGATAAATTCGCTCATTATTATCTGAAAACTGATAAAAATTGAAAACACCCTTCCTTAGTCTGGTATAATGATGTAGTGAGCATGGTGGCATATGAGCTGGATGGTCCAAGCGGTCAGGCTGGGGGTTGGGACGGCCTGTGTCTGAAAAATGAGGCTATTTGTTGAATTGATCCTGTTCTAAAATCGGCTGTTGACCTTTCCACCGAGAATATGCTTTTTAGCGGCCTGCTTATCTTGCTGACGTGATGCTCGTATTGGGGTGTGTGTATGTGTGTGCGTGTGTGTGTATGTGTGTCTGTGTAAGTGTGTGTGTGCGAACCCCTTAGCATGAGATTCCACACCATTGATGGCAACTTAGCTATGTGATTAATACGATTCTAAGCAGCTTAGACTAGACCCATCTGGCTCTAGTGTTTATGGCATCATGCACAGAGGCTAGTCAACCCCACCCCCCAAAACCCGCCCACCCACACACGCCCACGTACACACCCACACCGGCGAGCGGGGGGAGCGGGAGTGGGAAGGAAGGCGGGGCCACAAGCCAAGATAATCCTCTGGTAATCTGGTTTTATGGACTATTAAGGTCCCGTTACGTAATCTCGGCGTCTTTGTGGTGGTGAGAAAGGCCTTAGCATGAGGGCAGGGAAAAGACTACAAAACAAGTCAGTGTCCCCTGATGAAATACGTGCCCCCACAGACTGCAGGTCAGTGTGTCCTGAAGCTTAGCAACCTGAGACCCTCTGACCAAGGACAAGGTCAATGTATCCTGAAAGAAACCAACCTTAACATTGGAGCTTAACAGTCATATTTTGTCAAAAATCATAAAAAGTGTTGCTTTATCAGAAAATGCCAATGCATTATTTATTTAATATTGGACGACCTAACTTCTAAAGAGCTAAAGAGTCAATCATGCAGGAGTCAGATCTACAAGAGTCAATCATACAAGAGTCAGACCTACATGAGTCAATTGTACAAGAGTCAGATCTACAAGAGTCAATCATGCAAGAGTCAGATCTACAAGAGTCAATCATGCAAGAGTCAGACCTACAAGAGTCAATCATACAAGAGTCAGACCTACAAGAGTCAATCGTACAAGAGTCAGATCTACAAGAGTCAATCATTCAAGAGTCAGATCTACAAGAGTCAATCATACAAGAGTCAGATCTACAAAAGTCAATCATACAAGCGTCAGACCTACAAGAGTCAATCATACAAGAGTCAGATCTACAAAAGTCAATCATACAAGAGTCAGATCTACAAGAGTCAATCATACAAGAGTCAGATCTACAAGAGTCAGATCTACAAGAGTCAGATCTACAAAAGTCAATCATACAAGAGTCAGACCTACAAGAGTCAATCATACAAGAGTCAGATCTACAAGAGTCAATCATACAAGAGTCAGACCTACAAGAGTCAATCATTCAAGAGTCAGACCTACAAGAGTCAATCATACAAGAGTCAGACTTACAAGAGTCAATCATACAAGAGTCAGACTTACAAGAGTCAATCATACAAGAGTCAGATCTACAAGAGTCAATTATACAAGAGTCAGACTTACAAGAGTCAATCATACAAGAGTCAGATCTACAAGAGTCAATCATACAAGAGTCAGACCTACAAAAGTCAATCATACAAGAGTCAGATCTACAAGAGTCAATCATACAAGAGTCAGACCTACAAGAGTCAATCATACAAGAGTCAGATCTACAAGAGTCAATCATACAAGAGTCAGACTTACAAGAGTCAATCATACAAGAGTCAGATCTACAAGACCTATTGCAGGACTGATTATAGCTACACTCTGCAGGACCCAGACCAAAGTGAAACTTAAAACTAAAAGATTTAATATTGAAAGATTCAAATGATTAATCTAGTTGCAGCCAAAGTCTGATGTATCTGATGCTTGATTTATAAGTGCACAGAAAACTGTTGGTGATCTCAACTTGACATGATGAAGAATCCAATCAGTGAAAATACATTTTGTTCCTATAACCTTTAAAGGCTGCCTGTTAATTAGTGCTGGAGATGTCCTGCAGAGTTCCTCATGTACCAGAGAAGAAATGCCAGTGACGTCTTATCAAGCAATACTCGTTTACTAAGAATTCAACAAAAAATCAAACAAAACTTTAAATGCATCTGTAGAGATGTTCAGAGGCGACTGGGGAGCTCTTTTCACCACGACTGAGGGCCAGATGATGGAATACGAAGTGTGCAATTATCTCCAATTCACCAGCTACTGCCATCGCCATGGAAATCAAGGGCCTGTGCTGGATCCCAATATAACTTCTTACTAATCCATTCAGTGGTGCCCTGCTGCTTATACAAGGACACTGAGCAGCGCAAGGCATAAAGGAGACTCCAAAAGCATCTGTCTTCTGGTCGCCTCTATGGCAGGCCTTGCTCACTCACGGCTGCCATATTTAATTAAAGATGCCGGCATTTGACCTCTACTTTGGCATCCATTTGACCTTTCCATGGTAAGCATAGGTATAGTCCTGCCCAGAGCACGGTTGGGGCAAATTGTTTGTTCAATTCAGATATGTTTCAATAGATCTACATCAAACATGTTGGAAAACAGATCATTGCTATGTTCAAGGGTGCAAAGCAGATATTTTAATACATATTTAATTGACCATATGTCTATCAAATAGTTTCTAGCATGTAGTAAAGTTACAGTACTTGAGGAATTTCTTCAGGATCTTCTCAAGAATCTTATAAGTGAAGGTACAACTGAATATTTGAATTTTACTATACTGTATATGGCAATAATCATCAGTATTTTGCCACAATATTAAAGATCCATCGCACAGTGAGATCCATGCTTTGCTTTGCCATTCTGAGAGACAGTTGCTGATACTGAATTGAATCATTTCTGCTTCTCATGTTCCCTCATCCAAGGCCAATCCTCTGCAGAACATTTTGTAAATATATTGTTGCTCCTGAAGCATCTGTTAAGGACAAGTAACAACTTCTTCTCCGAGATTGGATGTATCACACCAATGTTAATGGCAGCAAGGCCATATGGGATGAGAAGGTGTGGTGGAGCTACTGAATGCAGCTAAAATAACAGCAGCAACTTCTGACAAATTCACCAATTATAGATGCAATCTGAACTAGGAAATTCTGGCTGGAGCAAAAGCACGCCAGGCTTCCATTGTAACCCTGAGTGAGCGACCACCATGCTCCTTTGTGCCAGCGTCCGGCATAGTCGCTGGTAGAACAGGCTGATTGTTCAGCAAGCTGGATGAAAGAGCAGAGAAAAAGTCTGCAGTTGAGGTCGTAATACACTGGTCATATTCTCACTGCCAACAACAATGCTGGGTGGGAACAATGCTGATTGTGTGTGACTATTAGCTTTTACACACACACCTTAAAATTAGGGATGTAAATCACAAATGATTTTATTGTACAATAATTACTTTAGCCAAAAAGTGTTTGATACATGGTTGATGCAATTTGGTTTGATACTGAAGTCTGTGATCAATATGAAATATTACATTTTATACAATCTGCTACATTTCCCTCAACTCACACATGCAAACAAATTATAATTGGAACATTTTAGGTTAAACATAGCAATGTAGTAATACGCAAAATCAGCCTCTCAGTAAAAACATTGTGGAAAAAATTAATTGTGGAATTAACATATTTCGATTATCGTGTATCAGATCGATACATCCATGGAATACAAATCGATTAATTGTTATATTCCTATTTAATATGTAATTTTTTAGCAAAACTAAAGACTCAAATATATTGAAATTGCATGTAGGGTTATGCAGTGACCAAAAAGTGTTTCAAACCTCAGAGTGAACCAATGAAGAGTGATGAGGAACCACCTGGTCTTTTGCAACAGGCCATTGATGTTCCACTTTAAAAAACATTATGTGATTTCCTAGATTTTTGTTTTTACATTCTGTCTCTCACAGTGGAAGTGAACCTCTGATGAATATTATAGATTCTCATCTTTTTAAGTGGCACATAGTTTTTTGCCCCACTGTATGAACACTTTGAACACCTACAGACATAAACATGACTGACATCGTGCCAGTGCCTGCTTCATTTGTTAAAGGACACATCAGCAAAGATGTAAAGGCCATTGAGTCCATGTTTTTGCATGTCTTCCATCAGATTTTACAGTTTGCTTTAGCCTAATTCCTAATTGACCGCTGTAGGCAGCTCAAGCCAGACGGTAGGTGGAAAATTTGTTACGAAAAACAGTGTGAGCTAAATAATCTTTTTTCCATTCTCCAAGATAAATCTTAATAAGGAGAAAACATACCCCAACACGCCAATCAGCCCCCCTTTCTTTCCCCCCTACTGATTTGAACCGAAAATTCTGCTTAGCTGGATAAGTACGAAAAAAAGTTCTGTTGCTATTCTGCGATTTAATAAAGACGGGATAGCCACAGGCATGATGGCACCACTTTAGAATATCAATTACCATAATCTGATTCGCCCACATCTCTACTTCTACAGGAAAAGGGTCTTTTTTTTAGTTCAAATATAACCACTTTAAAAAAAGACATGGTAAAGTGAGAAAGAGGTTGCAGAAGTTTGCAGAAATTATAATAATAATAAAAGCAGAAAAATGAGAAGAAGAAGAAAAAGAAGAAGACTGACAACAACAGCAAGCAGAAGAAGAATCAGCAGCAGAAGAAGAAGAAGCAGAAGAAGAAGAAGTAGAAGTTGTCCCATGTATAAATATGACGAGGAACTGACGTTTCTTTTTACTTTCTACTGAGAAAAGTTAGGGGTCTTGTAACGTCATCTTGTAAGCCTAAAACGTGATGGCTGCACATGTTCAACACTGAAGAACATAAAGATCATCTCACACTCATCATCTTCACTGTCAGTTTAAACAATCGCTGCTTTTGCACAACTTTTGGAAGAAGGCAAGCAATTGCTGTGGAGGTGCCAGTACAAAAATATCATCTTATATCATATTCAGGCCACAATATTATTGTAATTCTTCGACTTGACAGCAGACAGTTCTTCAAGAGAAGAACCAGTCTTTGTGTCATCTTGAGGTCTTGAGAAACCTACTACCAGAGAAATCGTAAGTACCAAAAAAACCCATATAAATCAAATAAATCTCAATGTTTACAGCATTCAAACCATATAATAAGCCGAAAAATATTGTGGCACTATAGACTTATATAGACACCCCTGTTCAAATGACAGGAATTATTGATTTTCGCAAATCACACAAACACACATTTAACCAATTACTGCTTATGAGCCACAAAAGTGTCAAAGTGGCCCGTTTAATATTGAAACTTTAAAAATCAATCAATAATTCGATTTGCATCAGCTATATGTCCTATAACAGCTAATCCTTAGCCCCTCTGCTAGTCCCCAAACGGAGCTAGAGCTATAATCACTCTCACATGACTGTCTCAGTGTGTGTTGGTGTGTGTGTCCTGCTTCTTGGAGGACAGGCTTATGACAGTCATGAGTCTAACAGCAGGCCCCAGGCGGCGACGGAGACGGAGTGTGTGGTGTGTGTGAGTAGGAACAGTACGGGCATTAACACAAACCAAGTCGTTGGATACACAGAAGCTTTGGGTCCAAACAGTTCAAAAGCAGCTGCAAGGTTAAGGACATCTATAGAGCATCCACTTACATCCTCAGAACAGTCCTGCATTATCTGGTGTGGGGCAGGGGGTGTATTGGGAAAGGGTGGTGGGCGATGCATGAAGTGATTTACATTGTCTCTGGTCATTAATATTCAGCTGTTTGTTTTCTTAGGAAAATGACATTTATCCCTGTAATAAACAAATGGGCTTAGGGGATCAATACCCTTGACCCAGATGAAGATCTGATCATATTTTATGACAAATTAATGCAGAAAACCATGAAATTCCAAAAAGTTCACACTTTATCTTGCCACTGTAGATAGACAGACAGACAACAGGTAGACAGACACACAATTCAAACATTTGGTATCACAGCTTCATATTAAACCTAAATTTTGTGTTTGGACATTTGCTAGCTAGTAGCGATACATAGGTCTACTGAATTTGCAGGAATTTGCAGGAATATTGCATAATGCAATATTGTATTTAGGAAATCTGACCAGTACATCATAACTACCCAGCTAATATGGGCTAATTACTAGCCAAAAAACTCAAACTGTTCAGACCCTATTTCTATAAGATCAATAATGAGGTTTTATACTGGGTTTTTAGGGCTATGTTGATTTTGATCAATTAGCCTTTCTGTTATGACTGATAGATCTAGAAGAAAAAAATGTTATTTATGTAAAAAAAGATTATTTCCTTGTTTGCACAACGTGACTTCAAACGCAAAATATCTGTGTCTTTTGCATCACACTGGGGAAATTTTATCAAGATCAGATTGAAATTGCTCAGAAACAGAGCTCTTGCAGTACTGTTTTCCCCTGATGAATACACACTAACACACACACACTTGCTTGAGTGTGTACATCCTGGGGGTTTAAAAAAAGATGATTCAGTCAAAACTAAGTGAGATACAAAAGTTCTTTACATCTCCTGAGATACTGTTGATTTGGAACTACTAGTTGTACAAGTACATTACATAAAGACACAGTGAGTCAACCCAAAACAGCAAATCATCTTTATAGATGTCAATTATGCCAAATTCTACATTAAAAATCATCACAAATTTACCTGGTACAAATATTTAAGGGCCCAAAACTATATTTGCAAATTATTTTTCACTTTCACTACCAAATCCAAATGGTCAAAATGTATACCTGTGATGTCTCAACCAGGAGTACCAACACCAGGTATATGCATCTGCAGTCCATAGTCCTGTTCACCTACAGCCACACTTTTCACACTGAAGTGATGTGGAGTGTTGTTACTGAAGCGGTTACTCACTATCCAGCTTGGAGCAAGCATCCATCTGTTAGCAAACTAGCTCTTTCATTAATGTATTAGCTAAGTATCTGTGAAGAACACAATAAATGTTCAGTAAAAGGGTTAAGGTTATGTTTAGGTACCTCTCCGAAAATTGGCCTTCACAGAAAAAGAAAAGGTTATATTTAGGGTACGTGCTACTAGACATTTATCTAACAACAATTGAAGCTAGCTCACCAGCAGTTTACCTAGCTTGCTAACTTGGTTAGCTTATTAGCTAGATGGCTAAATTTCACTTCAGTTAAGCCCAGTGGGGAAACAGCTACGTTTCACTAGAACTGGAATTTTGTGGAAAATGTGAGGAAGAGTTCATGGTTGTCAGGAAGTGATTTGTTCACTGCAGCCTTTCAATGGATCCACACATTAGAAAGTGTCTGAAGCTATTTATCTCGTGTCCCTGAAGAGTTCAGGCTTAACAGTTTCGTTCCACTGCTTTTTCCAAAATGGCCAACATAGCCCAGTCAAAAAGGAATGGAGGTCATTTATATATATGAGTACATATATAAGAGACAGTGATACAAGTGGACTGTTGAATTCTGGGAGAGTAACAAAAAACTTTTAAGCACACAGATGCTATAAGTACTGTAGATTTTATATTTAAAAAAGTAAAATAGGCCGTTTTAAATGTCTTATTGACACATTTTGCATGTATTTCTCCCTCTTTCTGCCTCGCCTCAGACACAGGTGCAGATCAGAGGTGTCACAGAGAGTCCCCGAGTGCGCGGCTGAATTTAGATTCGGTGCAATTTTTATCTAGTCGGTGAGATTTCACGCTTCCTTCTGCGAAAAGTCACGCCTCTGGGGCTCCGTCGAGCTCCGGCTTAATTGGCGCTCATGTGAGACGCATAATAGCATTCTGATATGCGGCGCCAAGATGAACGTCACCCGGTGAGTCAAGAATCTTTCAGTTTCACAGCGGGGAGAAAAGCAACAACAACAGCACTAGAGAAACACAAGTCCCACAAAAACACAGAGCAGAACTGATGAAGAGTAGCAGCACAAACCTATCTTGAATTTTCAGTCGGCCTGTTCTTTTCTACCTGACAAAGACAAACAAGGGTCACATCTACAGAGTGACACATAATCAATTGATATATCGTCAATTATAAGTGATGGATTATGCTGCTTATAGCTCCAGGCAATAATCCTAGCAGCTAGTTTGCAGGCCTCAGAGGTTTCAGTGCAAGTGTAATTAGGGACGTACTGATGTGAGATTCGTAGCCTGATACCAATTTCTGATATTTTTTCACATCTTCCAATGAGGGAAACTATAAATATTTTTTAAAAATGCAGAAATTTTGATTACGTCAGTCTGGATAAAAAAAAACATTCTTAGGTACATTATCAAAATCGTATAAATAAATAAATAAATACAGTATTCCAACATCACCACAACATTTAGCTCTTCCATATGCATTATTTAATATATTGAATATAATTTAAAAATTCTGCTCAGCAAATACATATCTGTTAATACCAACATAATTCTGATGTCACTGTGCAAGTAGTAAATAAATGCTTGTTTAGTGATGTAATCACATGGCATCACTGGTGCTGAAACTAAGCTTGGGTCAAGTGGAGCCCAGAAACATCTCTGTCCCCAAGCCAAACCTGAACACATGAAACCATTGCTATAATCTCAATCAAGCATGTTTCACCTAAAGTGCTCAAGCTTACAGTTACCACTGTGTTAATCAAAGCTGCCTCTGATGTAGACCATCACCTTTGTTGCTGCTCTTTAATTGCAAACTTTTATTAAACGCAGCTAACAGTGAGATATTCTTTGTTAAATCTGCTGAATACATTTAGAAACACAGTGGATGAACAGGGAGGCAGGAAACAAACAAGAAGCTGGAGGAGACAACATCTGAAAATGGGTTCAGCTATGTGAGTGCATGTTAGCATTTGTGCAATAAAGAAAACAAAAATGGAAAACTGTCTTGCTATAGTTTATTAATGTTTTATAATATTATGTTGTATTATGTTTTTTTTTTTTTTAATGTTTATATTAAATTGAATTTTATAATACCGCTACTAGTGTTTTGGCCCCAAGTCCGATCCGAGTGGTCATTTCACAGCGCTCTATTCAAGTACATTAAGTTATTAAAATCCAATCTTTACGAGAACTGATGATTAAATTGTCCTGCATTCAGTTTAAAAGTGCTTCTGTGCAGTCTTCCTCTGAGTAACCTGACTGAACTTACGTTTAGTAACGTTATAAAACGTTTAGTATTATTTAGGTGCCGTATCAGACTAGTAGCATTAAATTGAGTTCTGATATTACCACCCCATGAAATGTTTGCGTTACCAACATCACACATGGCCACGAAATATTTAATATAACCTGGGACTACTACTACTACTACTATTACTACTACAACAACTACTAGTACTGCTGCTACTACTACTACTATTACTACTACAACTACTACTATTACTGCTGCTACTACTATCACTACTACAACTACTACTATTACTGCTGCTACTACTACTACTATTACTACTACAACAACTACTAGTACTGCTGCTACTACTACTACTATTACTACTACAACTACT
>JBBIGC010000001.1:27727248-27737579 GCA_037576955.1 Lepidarchus adonis
AGAGAGAGAGAGAGAGAGAGAGAGAGAGAGAGAGAGAGAGAGAGAGAGAGACTCTCAGACATATGAGCTCCATTTCTGCCTTACTCTCTCCCAGTGCTGTGGCTTTATTTCTGCTCAGCTATAAGAGCTCCAGTGAAACAATATTACTGACTTGTAGAAGCTCCTCAGACGTTATTGGGGCTACGGTGCAGATATAAAACCCTTGGACAAAGACTGGCATTCGGCTGTGAGGCTGAACTTGTCCTTTTGACCACAACTGAAATAAGCCTATCACTGTGAAGATAAACTGAAGGCTAATCAATGCAAAATTCAGGAATGGAATGTACAATTTTGTGCTTCTGCGGCCATAAAAACTTTGACTTCCAGTCTTGTCATTTTTAGCTGCAAGTTGCCGCCTTGTCAGGAAAACCACACCGTCCAAACGCGTGAGTGTAAGACAACTACAGCACTCAAATCAAATCAGCCCAACACACACACACACCTCAAACCAGGCAGAAGAAAGTGCTTTAGAGCTTCGGGGCAAAATAAGGGTGGGGAAGGGGGGAGTGAGAGAGAACGAAGGCGAGCAAAAGAGAGAGAGATAGAGAGCAAGAGAGAGAGAGAGAGAGAGAGAGAGAGATAATACAGTATTTCCCTGATGAGATGGATAATCCTACAGCACACACACAAAACAACAAACTTTTCTCTCCCTCTCTCTCTCCTGTAATGTTTCTTTTTTTCCTCTTCTAATGTGGCCCATTCATTCCCTCTTTTTTATTTGTCATTGTGAACACACTGTCACACAAAGTGGACACAACATAATGTGCCCTCTACATTTAATCCATCACTTGGATCTTGCTCAAGGGAACCTCAGTGGTGCCTGGTCTCAGGGGCAAGGTCCTAAACACTAGACCATCACTACCCCACCCACAATCCCTGACTTACCGGTATCCATAAGGCCTGTCTTGGGTAAACAACTTCATGCATTGAAAACATGTTGGTTTTCATTTTTTAGAGTTATCTACTAGCATTTTTCCAAAAAAACATCCATGTATCACTGATTTACTCAGGGTACAGGGGCCCCCAACACTGTCTAATGTGATTATTGCCAAATACACACAAATCAGGCACATTCCTGTCTGTGTGTAGTTTCCTGGTGTGTGTAAATGCTGCTGTGTAAGCTTTGGCCTCTTTTGATTCTTTAAAATCGAAAAGGACAAGGTAAGGACATTTAGTCCCCATGAAGAGCTCAACACACACACACACACACACACACACACACACACACACACACAGCCTGAAAAGCATGGGCTGCTAGACAGCCTGGTGCTAATCACACATGGGTTGCGTCATCGCAACGTTCCCCCAAGACCCAGCGTCCTCTCTGTAAATCACAAGTTTTTTTTTTATTGCTCAGTGCCTCTGATCACAGGATAGGACAGTGTCTTGTCATTGTCATCTTCTTCTTTCTATTCCTGTCACTTGTAAATAAAGGCAGATGTGGTTTCTGACAGTGGACGACTTAATGTTGGGCAGAATGCAGACAACTGGACGACCACATTCGGTTTACAAAACTGTGTTTGTTCAATTCTAATGTTAAAACATACCACTGAATGAATGAAAATGTATGTGGCAATTTAGGAGATATTAGGAGATATTAGGGGATATTAGGGGATATTAGGAGATATTAGGAGATATTAGGAGTTATTAGGAGAGGTTATGATAGCTACATACCCCTTTTCCGCTGCCCTGGTGCTGGTTCCAGTTCTCGTCTGATCCCAAAATGGGAACCAACGCGAACTGACCTGCTTTTCCACTGCACTGGTGCCTGGATCGGAGCCGAGTGACTACGTCATAAACCACACCCACTTCACCTTACCTCACAAACCAACAATGGCAGAACATGCCTTGTCTTTCAATTCTCCAGCACTGAGATCATATCTTCATGTTCTTTTAGACAAACGAGAAGATTAGTGCAAGACGGCAGGTGAGATTTGTAATAATTTTTTCGCTTATTTGCTGTTTTTTGCTTCGCCCACACCCTGGTTCTGGGGCTGGGAACCTGTGATAAGTTGGTGCCGGTTCCGAGCTGAAATTGGGGAACCGGCACCTACTTTTTTGCAGTGGAAAAGGACGGAACCAAACCGTCCTGAAACGGCACTGTCTCACTCAGTGAGAAAAAAGCAGCAAAAGAGCTCATCATCAGGTGCGTGTGTGGGAGGGGTTTCATTAAAAGCACATTAGTGGTGATCTCTTATACCTGCTATTAACTGAACAAATGCTACTGATGCTAACTCACAGATGCAGCTTTAGAAATGGCCGCAGTGGATCTCTAGTGTGTTAGCGAATAACACTTTCCTTGATCCCCACTTAATAAGCGTTCGTCTGCACTGTCTGTATATGCAGGTGTGAAAGCCTGGGTATGTGGGTATGTGCCGTGTTAGCGCTGAATTACCTCGCGCTAACCCGAGGTGTGAAATTGCTTTTGCTTGGTTCAATCTTTATATATCCCACTTTCAGTGATCAATAAAGTGGAAAGTTTGGTCACTTGAACCAATTTAATAACTCACGGAGCTTAAGAGGCTGAAATGACGCCATGCTTTGTGCACTCTGATACATTTTAAAAATCAAAATAGAACAAAATGTGTCCAGAACCAGAGCAAAATGCTGCTAATGCTCCTGGGATATCACTCGCGCTGATAAAGATGTAGGCACAAGCTGTGAGAAAGTCACCTTGACTGTATCTCTGACTGCTAGATGATTAATGACCGACGCTCCAGTGAAAAGTCCCTTCCGCTCCTCTCGTCAAGGTGGTTCGCAATGGGTTAAAGGAGCGCTTCACCCTAAAATGCTAACATGGTGAATGATAAATGAAAGCTAGCGGGCATCATTTAGCATGCTCTCATACGTGTTATGCTAACGGGCCCCCGACTGGCATTCATTCATCACTGGGGGTGTTGGCATGGGCTGGCCTGTTTTGGCTTTTTCTTTTTGAGTGGCACACACTGCTTCTCCCAGACCATATGACTTCAAATGGGTCTCGCTTCCACAGAAGTATCTCTGTAGGGGAGGAACCGTGTGGAGATCATTAATCATAGTCAGATGCTAAGCCCTTCTCTGGAGTATCTCAATTGGCACTGTTGCTGAGTGGAAGACTGTAAGTTGTGTCCAGAAATTGGTTTCCCATGTACATTCCAATCTTAGCGAGTGGCTGATAGTTGTATTTCACCTGCATCTGCATTCTAAGCATCCAAACTAAAGTGATGGTCTTATACAAGAGTCAAGATAGAAATTAAAAGTAAATGATCATCAAAGAGCCTCCATTCGTCAAGTCTAAAACCTTGAAAGCCGTCTTGGACTCAATGGGGATACCACCCATTAATGTTGGACCATGATGGACCACTGATCTCTCCCAAAAGTTAGAAGGGTTGGAAGCAACTAGTCTAGATCAATGGTAACCAAGACCTCCTGGAGAACTTCTAGACTGACACCTTTGTCAATCTGCAACATATTATCCAATGCACCTTGATTACTTTGGCTGCACATAAGAAAGTGTGGACCACTGCTGTTATCTGAAGCTTCTCTGGGGTAACCTCAATCTGCTGGGACAGTCTGGCCCAGGCCGCCAGGCTGATAACAGAGGGTATTTTTCTGATGGAGCTGTAATTCCGGCCGGCCTGCGAGCATGTGTCCTGGCCCATGGTGAATCACATTAAGAGGAATGTCAGGCCTAACATAGACTCCTTTCATCCTCGCCATGAAGAACAGAAACAAGTTCTCCGTGTCTTGAATTTGTCTCCGGGCTCCATGTGGCATTCTGTCTGCGTTTAAAATCCCCGGACAAAATCGTCGCCGCAGGGTTCCCGGGTAGTAAGCAGTGAGAGAAAGAGAAAAATGAACTATTTTAAATTTGTTGATAAAAAAAAATCATGACCAAAACATTTCACTGCCTAAATCTTATCCTGTCTGTCTACATGCACACACAACAGCATCCAGCGCTTCGCTACAGGAGCGAATGTATAAGTGTGTGTGTGTGTGTGTATGCGACTTGGTTCTCCAAGCAGCTCTGGTCTCTAATATGCTCCTGAGAGGATTCGGATTCACGGAGGAGGCGTGCAAAGCGATATTTCAGTGCAACAGCGTGCAAGAGAGAGGCTTCGTTAGACCGCCTCTGCCTGCCTTGGGTTCTGCATTTCAATAAATAAAAAAGGCCCGATGGGTGGTCGTGGAAGCCACAGATACTCTTCTGCAGCGGGAGAGCAATAATACTCGGATACTCAAGATTTCATACCCCAACATAGAGGCAAACTAACCTTTAAGGAACAAGATGTACAAAGAAAAGGTGACAGGCACTTCTCTTACTGTACATTAACACAATCGCAGTAGAGGCGAGGCAAGGGAAGGTCATTTAAGGCAAGTGTATTTACCGTATATATTCTAATAATATCTCGTCTCTTATTGACGGCCGTTTCCAATAAACCCCGGGTTTGAAGAAATGTCGCGACAAATAGACACCGGTCTCCGTAGTAGCCGGGTAACACCCCACCCCTCCCCCAGCCCCAACTCTCAGAGTTTTCACTTTCTACCGCCGTGTTTTAACAGAATTTATTCACTAAAAGGTGTGAAACTGCTTAAAACAAACCTCTGATTTCTGAAGACGTTATATGAGTGTAACGTGTGTAATTACTCATTTCTGTTGTGATATCTGAGGATTATTGATGGATATTAAGCGACTCTGTTTAAACTTATCGCTGCATTCGGTGCTAAACCACTCCCACAATAACAGCCAATCACAGACAAGTATCACCGCCGAACAGACAGACGGATGATTTTAGTCGTGATGTTTTATCTTTTGTCTAAATACATGTGAAGAAGCTGCAGGACATTTTGTGGCCGTAAATACCATCACCGTTCCGTCTGTGAGGAGAATAATAGCTCGTCTCCAACAAACACCGTCTCTATTAAACACCGCGCCGTCCCAATCATTTTTTGAATAAACGCCAGGGCTGCTATTGGAAGATATATGGTATATTATATTGTGGTCCACAGAAGTCATTCTGTGTGCACTCAACAGAATGGTGCAACTTGTTGGCCCTGAGAGATTAGACTTAGCAAATAAACCGTAAATGTGCAGTGTGTGTATGAACGATTTCTCATTGGTAATTTGCTGCAACAAGGGGAGAAGGTCTGTAGAAAATAAATAAAAAAGAGTCAGCGACATAACCACAAATTTTCGTAAGTAAAGTACAATGTAAGTTGAAGAGCCCCTGTATATATACATATATATATATACACTACACACACACACTCACACACATATACTATATTTGGGAGGGGGTGTTTTGAATAGGGTTATGTTTTAAAAAAATAAAAAATACAAAATTATCATAAGAAACACTGATGATTCCAGCTCCTTCTGCCCACAGTGTCGGGATAGAAAGTGTCTTTATGCTTATTGGTTTATAAAACTGTCAGAAACTCCCACACACACCTTCTTACGGGTGTAAATGCCTTTACATATAGTGATCCAGAGGTTTGAAGTAGAGAGCTGAACAATCGCTTGGTGTGTTGACTCACGCTTGCGCTGGCAGAGCACGGGTTTGGGTGTACTGCTGAGATTATTTACGTATTTTGCAATCCTCAAGTTAAAATAATAATCTCACTCATGAACACACACACACAAACACACACACAGCATTAAACCTCACTTAATGCCAGCTTCATGACGTAAGAATGTGTCAGGCCTTCTCACCAGTCCATACGGTTTTTCCTTATTTTAGTAATGATGACGTCAACAGGGTATAGGAAGCCAGCCAATGAACTAAGACCGTTATAAAACCGAGCTCGGCTGAAAGTGGGATCCAACCAGAACGGAATGACTGGTTCTAGAGTGGAATGGTATGGGGTGGGGTTCAGAAACAGCTTGGTGAAAGTCATGTCCTATAACACGGTTTCCTGGTCCATGTTTAAAATGTGGTATTCACATTTTTGTGTTCTCAGTTTTAACAAAAAATTGGTAAAGATGTGCTTAACCAACAGAGTAACATAATGAACACAAACAATGGTGTGAAAAAGTGTTTGCCCCTGTCCTGATTTCTTTTTTTCCCCCATGTAAATGTTTCAGATCATCAAGCAAATTTAAATATTTGTCTAAAAGACAGGTTTTTAGGTGAAGGATTTTATTATTTATGGATAAAAAAATCCAAACCTACATGGCCCTGTGTGACAAAGTGATTGCCCTCCCTATTAAAACATAACAGTGGTGCATCACACCTGAGTTCAATACAGTATCTCAGCCAGACCCAGGCCTGATTACTGCCTCACCTGTTCTCAATCAAGAAATCACTTAAATAAGACTCTGTCTGACATAGTGAAGTCGACCAAAAGATCCTCAAAAGCTAGACATCATGCTGAGATCCAAAGAAATTCAAGAATAAATGAAAAAGAAAGTAAGTGAGATCTATCAGTCCGGAAAATGTTATGAAGCCATTTCTAAAGCTTTGGGATCCAGAGAACCACAGTGAGAGGCATTTTCCACAAATGGCAAAAACAGGGAACAGTGGTGAACCTTTCTAATAGTGGCTGGACAACCAAAATTACTCCAAAAGCACAGCAACGACTCATCCAAGAGGTCACAAAGGACCCCACAACAACATCCAAAGAACTTCAGGCCTCACTTGCCTCAGTTAAGGTCAGTGTTCTTGACTCCGCCATAAGAAAGTTACTGGGCAAAAATGGTGATGATGAAGATGAAAACCACTGCTGAGTAAAAAGAACATTAAGGCTCATCTCAATTTTGAAAGAAAACATCTTAATGATCCCCAAGACTTTTGGGAAAATGCAAAAAAATTGTGGAAGGTGTGTGTCCCATTACATCTGGCATTTCAGAAAAAGATCATCATACCAACTGTAAAACATGGTGGTGGTAGTGTGAAGGTCTGGGGCTGTTTTACTGCTTCAGGACCTGGAAGACTTGCTGTGATAAATGGAGCCATGAATTCTGCTGTCTACCAAAAACTCCTGAAGGAGAATGTCCGGCTGTTTTTTCGTTACCTCAAACTGAAACGAACTTGGGTTCTGCAGCAGGACAATGATCCAAACCACACCAAAAAGTCCACCTCTGATTGGCTGAAGAAAAACAAAATGAAGCTATTGCAGTGGCCTAGTCAAAGTCCTGACCTGAATCCTATTGAGATGTTGTGTGACCTTAAAAAAGAGGTTCATGCTCGAACCCTCCAATGTGGTTGAACTATGACAATTCAAAAGAGTTTGGGCCAAAATTCCTTCACAGCTGTAAAAGACCCAATTTCAAGTTATCACAAATGCTTCATTGCATTCTTGCTTGTAAGAGCCCAAACCATTATTAGGTTTAGGGAGCAATCACTTTGTCACACAGGGCCATGTAGGTTTGGATTTTTTTTAGTCCCTTAATAAAATCCTTCTCTTAAACACCACATTTTGTGTTCACTTGTGTTGCCTTTCATTAACATTTAACTTGATGATCTGATTTAAATGGGAAAAAGTGGAAAAAAAGAAATGAAGGGGGAAAAGACTTTTTTTACACCACTGTAGCTTTAAAAGGCTAAAACTAAAGTAGTCTTCAGGAATAGGGTGGTTTTGCTAGAGCTCATTGTAGTGTATAAAACTCCAACTTCAAAACTCATACAGATAAGAAATGATGCTGAGTAACATTGCAGATTTTGGTTTCGGATTTTCAAGAATTGGAGATTTACAAAGCTGAAGGTCTACTTTTCTGGATGACCTTAAATGGGGCAGAAGTTATGACGCTGTAGAGGCACTAGTACCAGCTACACAACTGAAGGTGGAACTGCAACATTCAAATGAGAAGCTTAGTTCAGCCTGATCTAAAATCAGTAAAGAGGGTTTTTTTTAGAGGGGGAGCCATTTCAATGAAAGCAAGAGTGCTTGTTGCACGTTTGTGTTAAAATAAAGTTTTACGTTAGATCTTAGATCTTAGACGTACATATTTTTTGTCTCCCCCACATTGAAAAAGACTTTTGACATCAGACTAAACTAAAAAGATCTGTATTCCACAATTGTCCTGCTCCCCCATGATGCTCTGAGGAACCTACAGACTGAACTTCTGCTAAAGCTAAAGGAGATCGCTTCCACCCTATCATACTAGAAGTTTGAGAATAAATAAAAATGTAAATGATTTTTATTGTTGGGATACTCAACCGCTTGGCTGATAATTGGCTCTAGTACTGGAAAGTAGCTCTTGTGTTACAAAACTATGACAAACTAATAAAGACATTTTTTTAGTTTTTAGGGTAGATTTAAATATTCAGAGCCTCTGGGGAAAACGATAATCGTATGAGATCTATTGTGTTGCATGAAAAAAGACAAAGACTTGAACAGCAATAAACGGATACTGGGATATTTGAATGATTCGGGCCAGCCCTGCACAAAATACATTGTAATCACATTTGATGTTTAGAAACGTGATGTTTCGCTTAGGGACAGCTACCAATCCAGTAATCAGCAAATGTTTAAGCTCTTTCTGCAGGCCACCGTTCTATGTCAGCTCAATCAGTACCCTGTGGCTCCATCCACTTCTGCTAACAACAGGCTGACTATAAGTAGCTGCTAATCTGTCTTCATTCACTGTCATTCAACGCCCCCCACCCCACCCTTCCACCCCCGCCCTGGAGCACAGGAATCAGAGGCGGAGTGGGTCAGGCTCAGATACAACAGAATGGATGAATGAGAAGGAATGATGCGCTGGCATTTGTTCTCGGGGCTGGATTAGCCGAGCACAAGCCTGTTTTATACCAAATCAACGCATCACTGCTACTACGCCAAGGCGATTGACGCGCAGTGGGTTGGCAGCTTTTATCGAGCCTGTATATCCCTTGTTATGCTTTGTCTCCAGTTCCATAAGTTCATGTGGAACACTTTGATGGCAAGAGAAATGAAAGGAACTGTTACTCATGTTCGGTCCTATAGCTTAGCCATAGGTGGTCATTAACGTCGTATTACAATAGATCCTTCTATCCTTCTTCACCTTTCTCTCCCTCATCCAGGTGTTCCTGGGAGGCACAGCCCCCAATCTTTCCACAAGCTGTTTCATAGCTGGGTGGAGATTCAGAGAAGAACCCCACTCCACCACTCAGACATTCAGGAACAAGAACTTTGTAAGAAATGAACCATACAAGGTTTACGTAACCGAGGTTTATAAATATTGGCCTGCAGTAAAGTGTTACCCAGGTCTTACATGTAAGCCTGAGGGTAAAAATACTGTAAATCCATAAAAACATTTTCTTTTGGTCAGCGAAAATCCTGTTAGACTCATCGGCCTTTTTATCTAAACCAGAAACCAATGCAGGATTTGCAGGCCTACAACGATAGGTATTTTTTTACGTACAAGACTAATTCAATTCAAAAAAGTCAACAAAAATAACAACAGAAAATAAAAACAGTGATTTGCAAATCTCCAAAACCAATATTATTTTTCAATATAACAGAAAAAATAAGGTAAATGCACCCTATTTCTTAAAAAAAAGAGGTCATTTTGAATCTGATTGCTGTTTAAAAAATGTTGGTACAGGGTCATGTTTACCCTCTTCGTCCACAAATGTCTGGGAACTGAAGAGACCAGTTGCTAGATTTCCAGCAGAGCTCTATAAATTGTTCAAAGAAACAAAAATTGAATAAAAGCATGAAGAAATCACAAGAAAAATATCTAAATGGACAATTTTTGTTGGGCATTTAGAAAAACGTGCATGTAGGGTGATTTCTTTAGTCCCTCCTGATGTCTGAAGTGAAGGGAGAATAAAAGAAGGCAAACTACTGTAGAAGGCTTACACACCCACCAACATACATTTGAGTGCTGGATTAAAGGCTTCTTATCCACAACGAGATGACATTTCTTCTTAACCCAGTAAACTGCACTTATTCATGTCGATATAAAGTAGCTTGAAAGATCGCTGGAACTTTTCAACACAGATACCAGCCAGAAATACATCCTCAATAATGCATGGGTGGTAAATAAAACATGGCCGCCAGACCTTAGCCCCAAATGAAATGCCTTTATGTAACATTAAGTCGAGCGCTGAGTAATCGCTTCTGCCGGAGTGACTTTGGATATCTGTGGCGGTCCGAACCATCTGCAGCCAGGCTGGACTGCGTTATAGCTGTGAAAAAGTGAGCTTGTGTGCATGGAGGGGAAAGTCTTCAGGAGAAATGGAGCTGAAGTTTAGCCCCTGACACTGCTGGGATAATTACTGTTTACCAAGGGTGAATAAAGTCAGAAACAACACACACACACACACACACACACACACACACACACACACACACACACACACACACACACATATATATATATATAT
>JBBIGC010000001.1:27740648-27765989 GCA_037576955.1 Lepidarchus adonis
CCAGGGCCACTTTGATAATCACTCCCATTCAGTTGGTTTCAGTGGGGGAGTGATTGCCCTTGGGTTTTTTGTTATATATTGGCCAGTTCCTTTTGTTTATTGTTTGTTTACTGGCCGCCTCTGCATCTGGGTTCAACCTTAAATTTCCGTGCTGGGCCCTCACCAGCACATTACAGTGATGACAGTATATTTTATCTGAAATGTATTTACTTTACATTCATTTACAAATATTTACATTTGGCTGACGCACAACACGTTTCCACGGTCTTTTAGTCCATCTGAGATAAGCACATGCCCAGAGAAGTCAGCAATGGTTATTCATAGAATTGCTTTCAGTTAACAAATTTTGACACAGAGGAAGACTGGGATAAGCAATATTCTGTACTTTTGTCAGTTAAATAAAAATAAAGGTCAAATAAAGAAAATGTTTCATTAAAGAAATTAAAGAAAAATTTCAAGTTGCATTTTACAAAATTGCCCAACGTTTCCAGAAATGGAGCTTGTATGTTAGCATAGCTACCAACTCTAGCCTGAATGGGCTTTTGCCCATTTGTGTAGGGAACAGTGAGTAACATAGTGTCAGAAACAACTATGAGCTATTTGAGACAAATGTGGGCTCATGCAGTCATGTAATTTACACAGTGGCAACTGGAAGCTAGTTTTTTTGTTAGCTATATTAGTGTTAAATATTTCACTGCCTTCTTTTAATTTTGGAAAAATGGGAAATAATATAACATTATATACAGTAAATAATATAAATACCCAAATGTCATTAAAGATTGCTCAAAAACCTCACTAATATTGCATAGTATGAAGGTCAGCAATAGAAACAGATCTTTTTATTTTTCATTTCCTCACCTCACTGCTGTCACTGTCTGAGCTACTGGAAGAAGACGACTGGGAAACCTGTGGAAAGAGAAAACCAGCATTATTGCTGTAGACATGTACTACAGACCTGCTCAAAAAACCACTCGTCAGCCAGACCTCTGCATTATAGCTGAATGTGCATGTGCACCAAGCCAGACTCTAGACCCATAGAGAGGAATTATTCTACTTTTACTCATCTTGACACTTCAGAACTAGGATGAAGGCAATAAAGCAGCGAAATAGCCCGTATGGGGACCACCCTCCCTCCTTTTAGTTTTATTTAAAGCCGATTTTTGATAGAGGATGATGGGTGTTCCAAATGACTTTGAGGGCCACATTAAATAAATGAACAAATAAATCAATCAATTCATTAATAAATAAATAAAAGCTTTTACTTTTTCATGTCACAGTCCTGACGAAGGAAAAAATAAACAAAACCTACGATTTAATTTAAATAATAGAAGGAATATTTAAAAGAATGTTGTAATTACACACATACTTGCAAACTTAGTATGTATAATACACACAGGACTTTGTAACAAACCTCTGTGTGTGTGTGTGTGTCCATATTATCATCTCGGTCATATTGCAGAATGTGTTATACATTCAAAATGAGATAAATATCGGGCTGTGAGGAGTAATAACCTCAAGCACATGTTTTTGACAACCCATGACATGAAATATGCAAGCCCAAGTCATATCTACCATTGCAAATGTTTTACATACGCAAGCACTTCAGAACAGCCCAACCCCCCCTTGTTCTTCTGAGGATCTGGAGACACTTAGGACTTCCATGCCGGGAATTTCACTGATTTATGAAAGAGAAAATGGGCAGAAAATGAATAAAACATGACCAGTGTGCTGAATCACCTTACTGTGCTTCTTTTTCAGCTTCCTCTTCTGCTTCTTCTTCTTTTTCTTCCTGGATTTGCAGTCTTCATCCTCGCTATCGGACGAGGATGCAGAGCTGTCGTATGACCACTGGACGTCCTGGGGACCATTGCAAATACTCAACTGTTGCTTACATGTAAATGAAATCTGTGGGGCAGTTAGGCATGAATTGCTGGGTACACTGTGCTTTAACAAGGACCACCACCCTAATGCATTAACATTCATTAACATGTTGTAAATGCATCATTTCCTACGTATAACTTAATAAGATAAATCTGGACTTAACACAGGGTGACCAGATTAACCTGTTTTCTTCCAGCTAGGAACTGAGGCAGGATTTGAATTAGGGGTGGACTTATGGCACAAGCTAGCAGATATAGTAGTGTTAATGAATAAACTAGCTTTCAATATGTACCTAACATATATATATATATATATATATATATAATACCATATTGGCCTCTCCATCATTGGTTTTGTAACATCTGCTGTATTTCTTCACCTTTTCATGTTTGAGGTTGGGGATTAGAGGTTCTTCAGTCATACCCACTTCTCTGGGTGAATTGGGAATGCTGTGAATAACCAGGCTTTCTTCCTCCTCTTGTCCATCACTGGGCACTGACCAAGCAGCTGCAAGCAAACCCATTGTTAATACGCTACGTTACTTTCATCTTACAGTGATGCACCATTGTGTAGATCACAACAGAGAATTTTAACAAGTGTCTTTGAGTCCCAACCTGATCAAGCTCAAACTTTACATTTGAATCTGGATTTCTGAACATTTTTAGAGATTGTTTTCCCAACACACTTTTGATCTAAAGTTGCGTAAGAACAGACAACCATTACGATTTCTATTAACAGTGATTTGTTACAAATTCGTTAACAGTGTGTGTGCCATTACATCACATGTTAAGGGTCCTAAGGGAAGAACAGAGTCTCCACAAGGCTCTTCTGTTGTTTGCTAGGCTGCATTTGATTGTATCTCTTGCAGAGCTAATTACATGCTGAGCTACGGATTACTGGTTTGTTTGTCCTCCATCTAATAGCTGCTCATTTTCAGGCTGATGACACACAGTGGAAAAGATCCAAGAAACAAAAATTGTCATTGAATTGGTTAAGTTGAGCAACTGGCTGACAGAGTCAAAAGCCTATATATGTAAAAGAAGGTAGTCGCTAAGCTGGTTCACCGCAAGCTGCAGGGATTTGTTTATTGACATTTTGACTAATCGGTGCCTAGCCCAGATTGATCCCTGTTCCACCCACAACTCCAACCACTGTTATTAGGTTGGAAGGTTGGGTTTCTGATCTAAAATGCTGTACTAATGAGTGGGTTTATGGCAATAGGTGATTGAAATGACATACAATAGCTAGCACAGCATACTTGCTAACATGCTAGCATTAATTTGATTGCATTACAAAACAAAACCAAATGTCTCATCTACACTAGTACTTGTGCGATCTTTAGTGTGATGACCAAATAATGCCATTTTGAATAATTATAGACCCTATATTAGAGTTTAGCCGAGAACTCAGTAATGTGACCCACTGCTTTAGTGGAATGTTACTGCTGAGTCACTGCTAAACTCATGTCAGCAATCTACAGAAACACTACTCACCACAGTTTGGAAACTAAGTAAGGGTTAAAATGAAATGTGCTCACATTAGACCTCATTTACCAACAGTTTTAAAGAAGAAAAGATTCTCCTTCAAAACCACTTGAGTTGTTTTCATGAAAATTCTGATGTTCACTGTTTTCTTAACCAGAACTTCTTGATTGACAATAGAATCTGCAGACACTCACGTGCACACTTATGCACATTCAAAACCATTTTTAGGAAATCAAAGAAAAGACTTAGGGAGAAAATTGCTGAATGAGGCCCATTGATTTGTTTCCGATATCCAATCTGGAACATGCACAACAGTCCAAAATAAATACTCTGCTGGCTTTGCAGTAAGAAAAATCAATATTTGCATAAGGTGTTGACTAATGACTGCAAGGGCGTCTGTGGCAATGATATTTGATAATATTCTCAATATCTGTAAGTAGTATAGGACTCATTATTACATTCATTAAAATAAGAGGTACTTCAAATCCTACCTACTTATTAGACAAAAATGTCCTGTTTATGGTGTGTTGAAAACACCTGCAAAAATAATGTCATTTTTGAAATCCAGTGAAAATGCTAAACTGAATTAAATCTAGTGGAAATAGAATAGAAATGATTGAAAATACTGTGGGTATGTAGCAGTAATGCAGAATATTACACAATACTATGTTGGCTTCTTAGGTCTCTGTAGAAATAATGTAAAGCTAATTATCTGAGCAGTGTCTTACTGCCAGCAAAAACAAGTTACACGTTAGAATCAATGCAAATAAGAAAGCTGTGAAGAATGAGGATGAGCTGTTGTGCGTAAACAGAAGTTGGTGTTGTGTGAGCTGGTTAGAAGAACAGAGATTTGGCTTCAGATTTGTCCTCCATGCCTCCATCTATGGCCGTGTGAAGCTCCATCAGCAGCACCTGACATCATCTAACGCCACATCGTTTTGATGGTCTCCTATAGATTATCTACAGATGTTTTAATTGTTAACTGGTGAAACTCTGTGAATTATCAACAACATTGGGGTTAACAGTTAGATTTGGGTTTTGCTTTAATGTTAATGTCTTTTATATTCAACTTTGTCTTCAGCTATTTTTTGAAAGATATTTGGGTGAACATTGCCTACAGACGAAGCATTTACGAAATACGAAGCATTTGCAATGGACCATCCAAATAAAGTGTGAGCCCAAATAATCATATGTCATATAAGTGAACTTGCAGATTCACTCATCCAGCAAATATACATTGTTCCTCTCCTTTGGTCCTGGTTTCCAGCACAGTTTACAAGTTCTCCTCAAACACACTCACTTAATCTGACAATTAACAGGTGAATTCAACCAGGTGAGAAAGGTCACTTACCCTGCAGGGCCAGAGTTGGGAAACTCTGTAATAACAGCACGTTCCACTACATTTACACTCACCTGGAAGCTGCTTGGACTCCATCAGTATCTCTCTCCAGGTTCCTCAGGGTAGACTCATTGAATGGCAGTCTGCTGACTTCTACATTCAGCCTGACAGAAGGGTTGGGCTACTACAGGTAAGACCAGCTCTGCTGCTTGCACACTGGTCATTTGACTTAATGATGTCATGCATTACTATGCAAAAGTCAGCCATTTTCATCTGGGTCAAGGTTTTTGTGATTCCTCCATCATCTCTTTTTTCAAAAGCAATGGTTCATGGTGTAGCAGCCACTCAAGCTTTGTAATGACACTGAAAGTCATCAGCCCATCAAAAATTAACCACTTCATTTCTTGTCAAGAACCTTTCCATGACACTGCTATAAAGTCTCATGTTTCAGACTCTACAGGTTAGGATTTGTCCCCATCTGATTCTACAGATTTGTTAATTCTGAGTAGTCCAGTAAGACTGGACGTACGGTTGGGCAAATAAAGGCAAACTGCAAAATCTATTTTTACAGGACATTGTTATACTATATATATTGCACTGTTAAACTGTGGAAAATATGTACCATCTTAGCTTTGGCGCCTGACACTCCTCTCACTCACATCAGTGAACATCTCGCTTCAGTTAACTCACAGCTGAAGACCTCAGATGAATTCTCCAGCATTCTTGCTGACATTTTTTTTTCTGTGAGGGAAACTGAATCTTTAAAAAAAATTGTAATGCAATATTTACTGAGTGTTTAGCAAAGAAAGACACATTCACTTACCTTCTTCCTCACCAACACGTATAGACGTTCAAGCAGTTCCTGCGACAATTTGCCAAATTCAGTTCACTAGAACATTAAAAATATAATGCTTTCGATAATAATAAACCCTCTTATCAGTGTACCAGTGAACTTCCCTGGAAGAGGGCCCACCATTCCAAAATATGAACTTGTCCAGTGTGATCGAGGAAAAAATGACACCTAAAAAGTAGGACTTTAATTTTACAGTCTACATAACTGTTTTCAGAAAACATTTTCCCACTTATTGTTCATGTTACTTGTTACACATATTTAATTTAATGTATTGGAATCATGTCTTGCTTTTAATGATGAGGAGGACTCCTTTTAAGCACCGATAGTAATGTACCTCTTTAGTTTATATTGTAACATCTGCCGTCTATATCTAATATACTATACGAAAGATGAAAAGACAACGAGGAATGTCCTGGGCTCGTTTAGTACCACTAGATAGTAGTAGTTCATGTTGTTCATATTGTTGTCTATATGTAAAACAATAGACTTGTTTATAAGCATTTAATGATGATGTGGAACATGTTATACTCTTTCTAGCTTGTCAGATAGTAATGTTGAAGCACTTGCTGCCTGTATTCAATGACTTTGTAGCTCTCGCATCAGTGCTGCCATGTTTGAACTAAATGCTTGATTGTTCCTGTACCTGGAAGTCGGACAAAAGCATCAGCCAAATGAATAAATGTAAAAGAAAATTTATTGATTCTTTTGATAGTGGTCAGTTTGGCATGTAGATAGTTTGAAATACGTAAAAGATGTGTATAACTAGTGTTTTGTTGACAAGTCATGGGGTGGCAGCCATCTTTTAACCACACACTTTTTGCCATTTTGTTTTGTCTGCCATTTTCATTTCTTCCTGTAAATCTTATTTTTAAATCATCAAGTAAAAGATGGAAGGATGGGTCAATGGGAATTTAGTGTTTGTTAGCATTAATAGCATTGCTCCAAAAAGAAAACCTTAGGACAGTCCAGTAAAATGTGCAGTAATGTTCCAACATTATCATGTGGCCAAAAATGTATAAGTTTAAGTGTAGTGGCGTATATTAAACTGGATGTGCTGTTTAAGAAATTTTGATTCCAGCATGTATATGTCTTTCTTCCAGTTTACATTGATATAATTCAATGTTTTTTAGGTGTTTGGATAACTGTAAATACATACATAACATATCTTTATTGGGTATTTAAGTGCTGATCATAACCTAAAATATTGAAAAAGGTATTGACTGGGAATGTCATATCAGGAGACTCTTCTCCTTTGATATTTTCTTTTTACCAGTATATCATGCCTGTCTTTAAGTGCTGATTCAACCATAGTGGAGAAATTCTATGCCATTCAAAATCCACATCCAATTATTTTTCTACAGTCCTGTAGGAGACATTGGGGTCACACAGTAGCGAGCATTGTCTGAAGGATATGCCTAAAAGCATCACTTTGGTTATAAGGATTTAGTTGGATATTATGGATTTTGGGGTTTAACCAAAGATTAATGCACTGTAGGACATAAGACCAATTAATGTAACATTCAGAAGGGTCCAATCTTCTTTGGGAGTCTAATTTGGGTGTAATATTTACCATTTTATTCCATGCAGATTAACATGGAGGACGTACTGAAATTCTGTCATTGACAATGGTATCTATTATATCTACTAATATCATTGTTTTCTTCAAGATAATGAATCTTTCAATAGAGACATTAAATAGAAATGAAGATATTTGAACACTAAATTAGGTCACTTGGTTTGAGACAATGTCTGATGAAATTCTTCATTTCTTCAGCTGTAAGTGAAAGAACCGTTTTTTTTATTTATTTTCTCTAGTATTAAATACTGCACATCTGACATGTTAAATAATGTATCATCGGATCCTATTAACTGAGCTAAGGGTTCAAACAGATGAGTAGAGCATAGGAAACGTTGCCTTGAACCCTCAAATATATTACATTTTTTAGAGGACTTTTCTCACAGGCACTTTAATATCTACAAAATATTAACAGCAATGTATGACATCCACATTTGATTTTCAGTTCAATTTCAGGTTGAAGCTCTAGCATGCACATACTATTGAAAGAATAACAAAGACAGAGTTTTGAGCGTTTAACATTTTTCACTTCCTGAAAACAGTTTGGTATCTCCATATTGGAGCACAGTTTCTTTCTTGCTCTCAGGCTTTCAGTACCACACTCCTGTACTGTAGCTTGGTGAGGACTCGAACAGAGACTTCAGTGATACATCAAAGACAAGTTACTTCTATGGTGATTAAATACACCTTTGCAAATCGTGCAGAACTCCATCCGTACCTTCTGGATGGTTTGGTTTGGTGGCACAATCCTCACGCAATTATCTCAAATCAATTGCCAAAATAAATGTGTCCATTCTGACATTAGCAATATGTAATATGTGCTGTGTTCACGCTTTAGTGGTGTCATGGAGTTTGTTCCTGAATCCATAATCCACTTTCTTACCAAGGCTCTAGTCCCAAAAGCCTTCACGCCACATGAACTGGAGGAGGTGTTATTTTAAACACACTGAGGGAATGTACCCAGCAGAACTGTTGGAGTGTATACAGTGCAGAGTTCCAGCATTTCAAAGATGAGCTGTCCTGTGTCAGCGGAACAACACTGACAAGGAAATGCACTAATTCCCTAAGCAGCAAAGAAAAGATGTGTGCTGTTGCCTCAAGAAATAACTGGATAACAAAAGCAGAACAGCGCTAAGGTGTAGGATAGGGATTTTGGAGCTTTCAATCTCAATTCCAACACGGACCAAGTACTTTCTCAGCTTCAGTCTGGACAAACATACTGGCCAATGTTGTGATCTGAAAATTAATTATAAAATAAAAGGGGTGTAAAGGGTCCTCGCAATTCGGTTCTGTATGGATTATTTAAGCCTAGATCCAATACCTTAAAACTTGCAGCCATGTGATTCGGTTTGACACTGGGGCTTGCAGTCAGTGAGAAATAAGATGTAATTTTCACACTATAAAATAAATTTATCAATTCAAATATGCATCAATTCACACTTGGATTGTAATTTAAACACAAAGT
This sequence comes from Lepidarchus adonis, assembly GCA_037576955.1. Taxonomy (NCBI): domain Eukaryota; kingdom Metazoa; phylum Chordata; class Actinopteri; order Characiformes; family Lepidarchidae; genus Lepidarchus; species Lepidarchus adonis. Next base: position 27,749,247 of record JBBIGC010000001.1, read on the forward strand.
ATTATTAAACGCAACAGTGATGTGGTCATTGGCAAAAGCAGCTTCTCAGTAAAAGTTACAGTTAAATGATGAAAAATGAATGGTCAAATCAACACATGTCCATTTTTATGTGTGAGATTGAGACATTGGATTATGTGCTATTTTGGTCAACACATTGATATAGATCCTCTGCAAAATAATGCATGAATTTGATATTTCTAATTAATTAATTGCAAAGCGACCTTGGGTTTGTGACAGGCGCTATATAAATGTAACTTTTAAAAAAAATTTAATTAGTTTTACCTAATTAGAAGAATAGTTTTGTCCAAGACCAACATGGAGCCTATTGTCTTAAAGGGTAAAAGGGAGAGATTCACACTGGACATGTTCAGTGCAGGGAAAAGCATAGGCCAACAAGATCATGTCTATATCTGACAGTGATGTGTATAATTTCTGTTTGAATTCAACCTTAGTTCAACAAAAATTCCCAAATCTGGTTGCAATTGAATAGAAATCGAAAAAACGAAATTCTATCCCATCCAAATAGTACAGTACAACGAATAAAGTGCAGCCATAACATTTTGTTTTGTATCTGACTGTGTAGCTCAAGAAAATTCTGTCCAAATTGAACTGTTGTCAAACACTGAACTGTAATCAAAGTTGTCCGATCCAAACTGAAGCCTAGCAAAATTCTGCCTGACAAAATTAACTCAATAAAATGGTCTCAATTTGAGTAGATGGAGAATTATGTCTATATTCTCACAAAATTCTACAAGTTGACAGCATTCAGTATGAATCAGGTACTGGCCAAATGAATTCAACTACAGCCGGGCATAGTTCCCAACTCCTCTAATGAGCACGACAGGATGTTCATTACATTACTCTATCATGCAGTTCACCTGCCTGGAAGCATCTGCATTCATAATGTTTATTATATTTATCCTTTAGCTCATCACTTACCTATAGAAATAAGAGATCAGAGTCTTTATTGTCATTGTATGAGATTTGTAGCAATCCTATTAAGCATTCACAAATAATAGAAATAATGAAAAAAAGAAAATTACCAAAAAATGGAAATAACAATACTATGATACAATACACATCAAAACAGTACAACCATACAATGTGATATAGCAGCTGAGCAATTGCACTTGAGCATGTGTTTGTAGTGCAATAGTAAATACAGTGAGAAGGAACAATAGGAAAATACAGCAAAATAAATCAACAAAGTATTATACCGACGTATTTTACTTCTATGCAATTACTGTGGTACAGAAGGAATGCATAAATTAATTTTGAGGTATTTGTAGAGCAATAGTAAATACAGTGGTAGGATTTTATGGTCGGGTTTTTATTTATTTATTTTTTTTTTACATTTTTTGTCAAACACCGGACAATGGACACGCCTCTATGTGACAGGAAGAGAACACAACCTCAAGAGACAAGCTTGGGACAACATTATGATAAGAAGAGGAGGGATGCAGCATAGCAAGTCCATGGATTAGCAGAGGATTGAAAATGATCCCATGAGAACGGCTATGCAATACGCTGTGCTCGTGAAAAGCCCTGATAAAAATGCAACCCTAAAGTCTGCATGAGATGCTACAGTTCCAAAGAATGACTGTTTCACCTTCTGCTAAAATCAGCCCACTGCGCTGCTGATTACTGGCCTCACTTGGACGTTCTAATGTCAATCTGTTTGGCATCCATGACAGTGCCATAAAATCCTTCTGACCGTATTAAATAAGCCAGAGCTGCATAAGTGCATATTAGACCAAGGAAGATAGCTTTGCTTATTTAGCAGAGCTCAAGGACAACAGTTAAGCCATCTACTGTAGGTCAGACCCTTTGAGATTGTGAAAGAGGCCTTGAATAATAGCCTAGCTCATGCTAGTTCAGCTGAAGCTGTTGAGATGTCTTAAACTGCCATACACTTAAACTACTAAGTATTCATTTCCAACTTACATTCCATTAAGTACACACACAGATATTGTGTCTGGCACTAAGACCAAGTGTACAGAGGACTCACACATTTAGTTAATTCAGTCAAGCCCGCCAATCATGCAATACCGACAATGGAAGGTGGAAATGCTAACATGGGCTTCATTTTAATTGAAGCACTTTTGTAATTTTTAGTTTATTTTTTTTTTTAGTTTTTGTTGATCAGAGTAAATAGGAACTTTTAATTACTGATTAAGGACTTACTGTTTCACTGTGGCAGAAATATGACGTTACGCAGAGTTCCATTGCTCTTAAACATTGGAAAGACAACATAGTCTTCATGACAACCATATGCCAAAAAGCTTTTTTTTCACCTAAAGTCACAAATGTAAATGTCTGGAGTTTGTTCTCTACTGGGACTATAACTGGGACCAATTTTGGTCAGATCTTTTTGGCAACAAACATCCTAAGTGGGTTTTGCGTAAATCTATAGAGGAGTATGCGGAAAAGCACCTCATGCCTACTGTAAAGTATGGTGGAGGATCTGTGATGGTGTGGGACTGTTTCTCCTCCAAAGACCCTGGGAAGCTTGTTAGGGTTCATGGCATCATGAAATCCTTAAAATACCAAGACATTTTAAATCAAAATCTGGTGCCGGAAAGTTGAAGATGAGTCATCATTTGGTCCAGCAGGATAATGATTCTAAACATAATGGCTCAGCAGACACAAAATCAAGCTCCTCCCATGGCCATCTCAGTCCCTAGTCTGAGTGCATCAGAGAAGACCCAGGACAGTCTAGAAAGATTGTACAAAGAGGAATGGTCAAAAAAAAATTCTCCCGAGTGAGTAAATGTATTTCAATTAAATGTTAGATTTTTTTCCCTTTTTTGATGTGAGCTTGAAATTTACATTCAAAATTCATTCAAGTGCTACAATATATCCTTCATGGAAGCACTCAAACAATTTTTGGTGATATCTTTCTTAAGAAGTTACGAGTCAAAAATATTCTAAATCTTTCTGCCACAAATTAATTTTATACCTTTTATGTAGCTCTATATCAATAATAATATATAAAATACAATCTATCATTGGAGTATTTATAACTATTCCAGAACCAGGCACTGGTTCTCTCTTGTCCGGTCTACCTGCAACCACAATCAAGACACTGCAGAGGATCCAGAATGCAGCAGCTTGGGTGATCTTCAACCAGGAGAAACACACCCATGTGACTGTGACACCACTGCTTTGTTCTCTACACTGGTTCCCATCACAGCATCAAATGCAAGTCCCTGATGAATTTATGCTTGATTGTTCCTGTACCTGGAAGTATATATATATATATATATATATATATATATAATCTTTTCTGTCTGTGTGTGTGTGTGTGATCGTGCACTCGGGGATGGTTGATGTTTGATGGTCCAGAGATCAGTACCTTTGCGTGAAATACCTTCGCGAATCCCTATTGCCTCGCTAGTGTAACCGCTAGTGTGTATATACATTTGTTGTGAAGTGCAAACCCAGGTTGACTCAGAGCAGGTGGATTGTACAGTCTGTAGTATGTGTGTGTGTGTGTGTGTTTGTGTGTGTTTTTGTGTGTGCAGTTTAATAATAGGGTCAATCTCTCAGCCCCAGGCTGTGATGTGTGGTACCACAGGAACAGATGCTGACTACAAGGATAGAAACAGCTGGCTCGGACAAGCTTCATGCTGAGACAACTGGGTGTTGTGTATGTGTGTGTGTGAGGGGGAGTGTGGATGTTTGTCCTTTAGAGCATCTTTGCTGTCGTATCAAAATTAGTATCTCATTTAAAAAAAAAAAAATCCACCCACTTCGCTTGGGCACCGGAACTGCTCTTAATATTGTAACGGAGCTGAGGCTTGGAGGCGGGGTGCACTGGTGCCGCATGGCCCCCTGAGTGATTGTTTTGGTGGGGTTAGGGTTGTTGTGTCCATAGTTGGGAGAAATATTGTATTTTTGTTTTGGGGGAGTTATATGGGGGTGTTGTGTGTTTTTGTGTGGCTTTGGGGTGAATGGCTGGACTCACCATTGTCGTCTCCATTATTTCCCGCAATGATTATCCAAGCCTGGAAAATCTCTACAATATTGACAAATACAAACAAGCAAAATAAAAATCAATAATTTCTACAACTTTCCATAAGGAAGGCCAGTCAGGGTCTGGGAATTCAAGAGCTTAATTGTCCTTGGTAGGAAGCCCCTCCCATCACTTATTAGGATATGTGAGGCATGTCTGTTAGCTGACACGAGGATTGGATTAAGTGTTCTCCTACAAGTGTGCTTAGCTCTCCAATGATGAAGTTTCTCACCCTTCCACTTGGTAGTGCTGTGTGACTGGGGTAGATGTAGGAACTGGCAGTAACAAAATGGCTAAAATTGACAAAAACAATGGTCGATTGGTTTTCTTAGGGCTAAAACTGCCTACTATATGTTTACATATTGCATGTTCATGTTCACACATTGTAAAAAGCTGCATTTGCAAATTAAACAAAAAACAAGTATTATAACTGATTTTTTTTTCATTTAATGCATACTGTTAATCAGCATTTTTTTTAAATAATTTACCTGCAAATACATTTTTGGGGAGATCAAATTAATTGACATTCTCTTTCAAAAAACAAAACCTCACCACATATGTACACGCTTCCAAATGTTTTTCATTAATTCAGCATAGCCAATTAGCTGGAATATATTTATGGTAGCTAACAAGGACTGAACGCCTGCTCCATTATGTAGCAATTGCTTTAAACTCTGCATAATCTCCCACACTTTGGCTAACTGTATGTACAGTCTAAATTTAGGCTTAATATAACAATAATACTTATTAATAGTTCACTTTATATTTTATGATTAAAACTGTTTTTCTAAACAAAGTTTGCTTTGACTGGCTGATGCGTTGGTTTTCTGATGTCACAAAGAATGCTTCCTCTCATGAGTTGCATGATGGGTGCTTTAAAACTTTAACTGTATTTGCATATGAACTCAAACAATTATGTTCAAATAGTTCTTTAAATTCAAGTCAAGTATCTGGCAGAATAATGCATCAGAAATATGCTTAAAGCTAAACTGCACACACACACACACACACACACACACACACAGACACACAGCACCTACATATGGAGGAGTTTGGTGAAGAGGAACATTTGGTAAGGTGAATTGGGGGTCGAATGTAGGACTGTGAAAATTCTGCTGCAGAAGTTTTCTCCTCCAGAGAGTTCCATCGTATCCTGTGGAGCAGAAGGTGTTTGCTGTAACATCTTCATTTGCAAGTATCCACAGGCTGCTGCCGCTACTGGGCCAACTTTGTGCTCTGAAAAACAAGCAGAGGCCCTGATCAGTTAAAATAAATTCCCATCTTTCTTTGGTTGGGTAAGACTTTTTACTTTAGCATTTATTAGATGTTTTGAGGTCTTGAGGTATTGTCATTGTTGGACTGTTATGGATGCATAGTGAACAGTCCTCAAAAGATTCAAGGGCCTTCATCAAATGATGCACATTTTGTAGATTTTCAGTGACTCACAGTACAGAAACCAAATATAATCAACGTGTCATTTTTAGTTCAGATTTTACTGCCTAACTTCTATGAATTCCATCTGTTTAACATATTTTTTAAAATTAAATAAAAATGTGCCATGACTTTTGCAAATAGGAAAAATCCCTTGTTTTGCAAATGTTCCCAAAGTTATTCCCAGGGAGAACAGACTTTTGCATAGAACTGTAAATCGGTCTTGCATTATGAATCAACAAGTGTGTGTGGGTGAATGTGGGTCTCTGTGTTTTCAAAAATACACTGTGTGAAAAACTATGGCTGAAAGACTACATTTAGTATACAAAAATACATATATATTAAAAAATACAAATAAATATAAATATTTATATATTAAACTGAATAAAAATATAAATACAACACTTTTGGTTTGCATCTGAAACAGATGTGAAACATTTTTATAGACACAAAAGACCCATTACTCTCAAATATTGTTCACGAATCTAAATCTGTGTTAGTGAGCACTTCTCCTTTGCTGAGATAATCCATCCCATCTCACAGGTCTGAATATTAAGGCGCTGATTAAACAGAATATTACACAGATGTGCCTTAGACTGCCCACAATAAAAGGGCACTCTGAAATGTGCACAGTTTTCGTTACTGGGGTCAGAAAAACAGTCAGTATCTGTTGTGGCACCATTTGCCTCACACAGTGCAAAACATCTCTGTCACATAGGGTTGATCAGGTTGTTGATTGTGGCCTGTGGAATGTTGGTCCACTCCTCTTCAATAGTTGTGTGGAGTTGCTGAATATTGTCAGGAACTGGAACATGCTGTTGTATATACTGATCCAGAGCGTCCCAAACATCTCAATGGGTGACAGGTCCGGTGGGTCTGTTGGCCATGCAAGGTGATGGTCGTGGATAAATGACACAACAATGGGCCTCAAGATCTAGTCTTGGTATCTCTGTGCTTCAAAATGCCATCAATAAAATGCACCTGTGTTTGTTGTCCATAGCATACGCCTGCCCATACCATAACCCCACCTCTACCATGGGCCACTCCACCCACAATGTTGGTGTCATTAAACCGCTCATCCACACAACGCCACACACGCTGCCTGCCATCTGCCCTGAACAGTGAAAACCGGGACTCATCCGTGAACAAGACGCCATCGATTGTGAGCATTTTCCACTCAAGTCGTTACGATGACAAACTGCAGTCGGGTCCAGACCCTGATGAGGACGACGAGCTGCAGATGAGCTTCCCTGAAACGCTTTCTGACAGTTTGTGCAGATATTCTTTGGTTATGCAAACCGATTGTTGTTGCAGCATCCAGGTGGCTAGTCTCACACAATCATGGAGGTGAACATGCTGGATGTGGAAGTCCTGGGTTGGTGTTATTACATGTGGTTCGTGGTTGTGAGGCCGGTTGAATGTACTGCCAAATTCTCTGAAACGCCTTTGGAGACGGCTTATGGTAGAGAAATGAACATTAATTTCAGGAACTAAAAAAAAAAAGAAAATTTGATTCTTTGTTTTCACCGCGGAATGTTTAATGATGATGAACGTTTGTTAGATTAAGCCTTAATAAATGTTTATATAGACTTATCTAAACCTACGTAGGTTAATGTCGTAAAAGTATGTAGATGTCTAAAGCTTTATGGGTGCTACTCTATAGTAAGTTCCACCTAAATTTACAGCAGGCTTTTTGATTGTCAGTACTAAGCAAGAATAAGGGAAATCCCAGAGGGCAGATATGTCACTTCTCCTTGCTTTGATTGACTTTGCACTAGATCCACATTGTATATAATCACTCATAAAATAATACAACTGCAATACAGCTGGTCCCTTGAGAAGATGTATGCTTGATATCCACACAATATACAGTAGGTAAACATTTACCAAAAAGAGGGGTGATACGAATGGGCATCTGAGGCTACTGCCATGTAGATTTGATGAATAATCTAGTCGAAAAAATATATAGTACTATGCAAATTGTTAATTCTCATTTATATCAGCAGTGAGGGTCTTTCTGTAGAAGAAACACAAATTATCATTAGAATTAATACAAACAAACAAACAAACTGTACAAAAACACTTACATATACATTTCTTAGGTGCATAAGACTTTTGCACAGTACTGTATATACTACAGTATATACTATATCCATAAATGTACTCAGCTATCATTCAAGGCTAAAAACTCTAAACTTGTCCCAATCAAAAATACATGACATGGGGAGGGAATCACAGGGTATCTCATGATATGATACAATACATGATACGTGGCTCACGATAATGATAGTTGATAGATAATGATATAATGATGGTCAGATGTGCAGGTAAACCAGTACTTCAGCTTCAGGCTTCACTTCTGTTCCCATTTGTCACTTGGCAAGTTGTGCTAGAATCATGCTACCAACTGAACTACAACTCCCATAAACCAACTCTTTCCCCCTATTTTCCCACATCAGACACTACATAAAAAAGTTATGTATTGCTGCCCATGAAACACGTATTGCTCTTATCATTAACGGACATTTACATTGCTAGCATTAACTAGATGCACTGATCCAGAATGTTTTTTTTGTTTCAGTCTGGGAATGTATCCATAGCTTGTACAACAGATTAGAATCCAAGTTACCCTTGAGCAAATATATAGGCAGAAACAAGAGGCTGTGCTGAAAGATACATGAGACATAGTAAAGTGGAATAACAATACACTTGCTGGCTGCCCTCAGTTAAATGCAGTCATGTATTACAAATGCTTTAAGACAGTACAGAAAGATAAAAAGCCATTAAGCAGATACAGCAGATAGAACGGCCACAGTTACAATTTTCGTTGTTTTAAGAAAATGCTTCTCACATTTTTCTAGTGATCGATAACCTGGGGTGGCATCTGCATCTCTCAAAAAGACCACCATGGGCTCCAAAATGGCTGACCCAATTCCCACCCCTCTCTAGTTTGCGTGGATCTTGTTTAGCGTCACTGGAGAGAGATTCCCACTGACGGTGAACTCAATAGCAGCCTTAACAGCCTGAAAGAGTTTGAATTTATGGGCTAGAAAGCACATGTCCTGAAGGCATATCTGTTTAACTACTGCTGCCTCTGTTTCTCTCCTGGGGATTAGAGTTTCATTATTCGTTCAGACTTGTGCAGCTTTGTATCCAGAGGTGAAAAAATTGTAATAGAGAACAGAGAATAGAGTGAGAGAGCGAGAGAGCGAGGGAGAGGGAGATAAGGAAGAGAAAACAAGCCGCGTGAAGGCAAATTTTAATTTAACGACCCATATTTTGCCACACATGAACAAACATAGAAATGATCGTTTCTTTTCATCCACTTTAATCACTTTCTCAGTGTCACAGTGGCACATCTTCCTCATTTCAGTAAATGATGATCTACTTTTAAAGCCCATATGTGAGATGTACATCTTCCATTTTCCAGGAGTGTGGACAATATTAAAGTTCACCTTTTAGTTATTAAAGCAAAACAACAAATTACTCATGAAAATGTGGTCTGTGCAACGGTTATGTCATTTTATAGAACACATATCCCAACACACACACACACACACACACACACACACACACACACATATATATATATATATATATAAATAGATAGATAGACAGACAGACAGACAAGGCTTCTGCCAAATTGAATAGATATCTAACTAGACACAACCACATTGTATTCAGTTTTTTTCTAGTCACCTTATTTAGCAATTTGCATTTTGAGCTCCGTTCCAATGTATAAAAAGTGCTCTATAAATAAAGCTAATTATTATTAATGCAATGCCAACAGTAACCACTATATAGCAACATTACAGCTGGATGCCCCAGATATCCCTACACCAGGCAATGTATGATAAAAGCCCATTAGTGCAAACCCATGTGGAACACATATGTATTGCATTATGGTGCCTGTAGCTAAAAAAATGGACTAAACATGTATGTCCAAATGACTTGGGGGACTTTCAACCAGACTAAAGTTGCTCAGTTCAGTATAGTATCGCCCATTTATAGGCCAGTGGACATACAATGAAACGAGAATAGAAATGGAAACGTAATTTTTGCACAATATAACAAGAAATGCAAACAATGTAAACGTGTTCAAATGTTGACATACGTACAATGCTGCTGAGTGATAATGTGCTCAAGTGTTGCCAGAGTCTTATATATATATTATATATATCTTATATATATATATATATATATATATATATACCATAGGCTGGTCTCATCTAAGGCTGCGTGGATGGGAGGGAAGCTCTGATGATTTTCCCTGCCCCACTTTCTGAAGGAACTTTCTGGTCTGTGGTAGTACAGCTGCCATACCAGAACGAGAGGCTGCTGTATAGTTCCTCTCTAGAAAGTTGTGATTTTCCATTCAAAAGCAGCGCTTTTTAAAAAGCTACAAAAGTTGTCTTTGAATATTATTTCACTGGCTCTGAAAGAGGTTGGCCCATACAATTAGTTTGGAAAAGAAGTTAGTGCAGTGGATATGTGCGGACAAAGATAACAGCAAAGATAAAACATGGGTAGAAATTCTGGTGGTGTAAGAGAACAATATAATGACCATTTTGAAAACCCCAAAATAGTCCAAATTGACCAAAAATTTGACCTGAGCAATGTTGATGTTGCTAGGCTACTCTTGGTACTATAAGGACACACCAAGTCATAGGAGGATGGCATGGATGAAAAGGGCAATTAAGAGATTCAGATCCTCTTTTTATGTCCAAAGATGGCCAGCACTTTGTGCTGTTTGGTATTAAGCCTGAAGATAAACAAAAAAGGCTAAAAGGGCACCCTTGTCATACACACAATGTGTTGCCCACTGACAAAGACCTAAAACCTGTGTCATGTCACCCATGTGTTGCTGGCAATAAAGAATGAAGCTAATATGAAGTTAAACTATAGCTGGTTCTTGTCTTTGCGTTGCAAGAGTTTACAAGGCCAGACAAGAAAAGAGCTCCTCAAATAACTCAAGACTTGGGCCCACTCTCTGCCTTTGCATATGATAGTTGACTATGTAGTGTGTACATACGTACATATCCACCAGTCAACCACAACATTAACACAACTGACATAACATTGACCAAATAGTTATTTCATTTTATTGGCACCTATATGATATGATACGTAGCAAATTCAAAGTTGGAAAAATGGGTGAGCGTATGGATCTGAGACATTTTGACATGTTCTTTATTGTGATGGCTAGACAACCAAGCAAGATCTTCTCCAAAAGAACCGGTGTTGTGGAGTGTTTCAGGCTTGCAGTAGTTAGTAACTACCAGAAGAGATGCAAAAATGAACAACTGGCGAATCAGCAATGGGGTCATGGGCGCCCGAGGCTTGTCATGCTTGAAGCACATTGGGAGGGAACGCGAGCTTGTTTGCTCTGATGCAGAAGAGGAGCTTCTGTTGAACAAAATGTAAATGCTAACTGTGATAGAAAGAGGTCAGGACGCCACAATCAGAGCTGTTCTTACTGCATGATGGTCATAAATTAATGGCTGATCAATGGTCTTTATAAGGGTATGGGCCCTTTAACATACCCTACATGGGTTTTTTGTCTTTAAAAGTACCCTATAAGGAAATGGGCCCATCATCATACCCCATAAGGTTTTTGGTCCCTAAACATACCCTGTATCAATGTATATGAACACTGGAAATATAACCCATATACACTTATTAAATGTATATATGACATAACGTAAGATATATTAGAAATATGATATATTCACTGTAAACTGCAGCAATTGACCTGAACTGACTCCTTCCACATATCTTCACGACAGCGTCCTTCATGTCGACTGCCCCTGTGGTTCAGTCCATCACTTGTCATAGAGCAGAGAATGGACATGAAAATTTCATACCGCTCCCTTTGGAGAGATGTGAGCGGTTCTCTTAGCGGTGCACCCATAGCACCTCTAGAGGACCAACCTTTGAATTTAGTTCAGTAACCTGGAGGGAGAGGACTTAGCCGAGGTGTGAAGTGCATACCGATCTGACTTTACTTATTATTCATGAAAATTTAGATTTAAAAAGAGAACTGACACACTGGCATATACTGTAATGTTCTGAAGAGATATACTTAGCCCTGAGACGTCTGGGGTTATTACTGGGGTTGCTATGTTATTCCCAGGTAACTACACAGGCTATTACATAGTCCTGTAATGAGTTACCCCTGAGTTCAGACTGGATGTAGTAAATAAGACTAAAGTGATCCTCATTAAATAAATAAATAAATAAATAAATAAATAAATAAATAAAAAGAATAAATAGTATGATATCATTTTCCAGTTGGCTAACATTACACTCAGTGCTCTCATTAACTGTGGGTCATAATGCAGCTTTGCCATCTCTTATCTCCAACAAGCAGATATGTGTTAATCGTGGTGGGTGTCACTCTTCCTTTCATGCGGATATATTTCTCACAGAAACAACATTGTGTGACTCATTCAGAAGATGGAAGCACAAAGGACGCCTATTTTGAGGCACGGCTAGTTCTAAACCAGGAACTGAGATGCAGTGTTTATAGCAATGGAGGAGCGCCAAGTAATAAATATAAATGTAATATATCACAGAATGTTTGGATGAAGTGTCCTTACATTTAAAAAGGTATGGACCTTTTAGCATTGAACTATAATGGTATAGTGCCTTATAGATAGATAGATAGATAGATATAGACAGACAGACAGACAGACAGACAGATAGATAGATATAGACAGACAGACAGATAGATAGATAGATAGATAGATACATACAGTGGCTTGCAAAAGTATTCAGCCCCCTTGAACTTTTCCACATTTTGTCACATTACAGCCACAAACATGAATATATTTTATTGGAATCCCATGTGAAAAACCAATACAGAGTGGTTAACACTTGAGAAGTGGAACGAAAATCATACATGATTCCAAACATTCTTTACAAATAAATAACTGAAAGTTGGGGTGTGCGTGTTCAGCCACGTTAAAAACAGAGCGGGGTCAGCCGATGTGGAGATGCATACTGTGCAGAGGTCACCAACTTTCTGCAATCGCTACAGACCTCCAAACTTCATGTGGCCTTCAGATTAGCATAGGAACAGTGTGTAGAGAGCTTCATGGAATGGGTTTCCATGGCCAAGTTGCTGCCTCCAAGTCATACATCACCAAGTGCAATGCAAACCGTCGAATGCAGTGGTGAAAATCACCACCACTTGACTCTAGAGCAGTGAATATGCCTTCTCTGGAGTAAGGAATCACACTTCTGGCAATCTGATGGACAAGTCTGGGTTTGGCGGTTGCCAGAAGAACGGTACTTGTCTGACTGCATTGTGCTAAGTATAAAGTTTGGTGGAGGGGGAATTATGGTGTGGGATTGTTTTCCAGGAGCTGGGCTTGGCCACTTAGTTCCAGTGAAAGGAACTCTGAATGCTTCAGCACTAAGAGAGTTTGGACAAGTTCATTCTCCCAACTTTGTGGAAACAGTTTGGGGACGGTCCCTTCCTGTTCCAACATGACTGTGCACCAGTTCACAAAGTAAGGTCAGTAAAGACATGAATGAGTGAGTTTGGTGTGGAAGAACTTGACTGGCCTGCACAGAGTCCTGACCTCAACCTGATAGAACACCTTTGGGATGAATTAGAGTGGAGACTTGGAGCCAGGGCTTCTCATGCAACATCAGTGTCTGACATCACAAATGTGCTTCTGGAAGAATAGTCAAAAATTCTGATAATCACACTCCTCCTCCTGGAAAGCTTGGCCAGAAGAGTTGAAGCTGTATACGCTGCAAAAACTGGGTCGACATCTTAAACCCTATGGAATAAGAATAAGACACATTTAGACAGACAGACAGACAGACAGACAGACACAGATAGATAGATAGATAGATAGATAGATAGATCTATCCTTAAGGCATGTACCTTTTGCTGTAACATTCCCTATGAGCTATCTTCTGATTGGCTGCTCTGCCTTGTGCATAATGCAATCTGGCCTAAAATAGCTTGGTGGAAATGGGCGGGTCTAAACTGATGCAAATTCAAACAAGTATGTTTTTGTGATGTCACTAAAACTGAATTCAAAATGGACCCGTTTGGCTGCTTAGTTTCCATTTAGGAGACAATCTGTGGTGAGAACATCAGATCTTGAAACAAGGCCCACATTCTACAATGTCCCAAAGGCAAGGAGCATTCAGTTGCCAGTGATATGGGCCCTTTAAAGACTAGAGCCTTCTCCATCCCAAAATAGGAGCTAGAATGGGAATAGCATCAAATGAAGTTACCAAATTTTGACCACTAGTTAGGATGCTGCCTGTTAATTACTCTGTTTTCCCAGCAGTGGGCGCTGCTGCTGCGCTGCTGAAGCTGGAGGGGAGGCGCGTGGGAGACGGAGGCCACGTGTCTGCTTCAGATGACCTTGATAAAGCCGAGTGTGAAAGAGAAGGAGGCTGCAGGGGCCCGAGCGTGAGGCTTGGCAGACAATGCGGCAGCCGTCGGAGCTATTGATTCAGTGAAAGACCGCCTGAGCGAGAGCAAGTGCGAGAGCAGTAGAGAGGGAGAGAGAGAGAGAGAGAGAGAGGGGAGACAGACAGACATACCAAACCCTGTTCAACTCAAAGCAGGCCTGATTACCTCAGCACACCACACCCTAAATTGAAGGCCTGTTTGTAGGCTCTAGGGAGATCCTTAAACAAAAATACACATTCACAGTGGGGAAATTAATGGGTTGCACCCTCCACATATTTCCAGCACTGTTTGTATTCAGATTTGAGAGAAGCAGGTCTTCCTTATGCTACACTAGCTTGTTTCATAGGTGGGGTTCAAAAAAAGAGGACAACGTTCAATACCTTTAAAATTTATTATGATCCTCCAGCCATTCCACCAATATTTGGTCGACGAGCACATACACTTCGACTACAGAGAACCACATTGGTGGGACTGTATCTCTATATGATGGGTTCAGAAGTCTCCTCCTCATTCATTACACTCATTATGAGGTGACCTGCCTATCTCAACATATTGTAGCAGGGCTGAGGCTTAAGGAGTGCCGCATGGCCCCATGGGTAACTGTTTTGACTGTGTTTTCGGTGGTTTAATTGTGTTTATTGTTTGGGGGTTTTTGTGTATGTGTTTAGTTAAGGGGTAAATGGCTGACCTGGTCAAGCAGACATTTAGATGGCTTTCAGGAAGGTGGGTTCTGGGCTTTTTGAGAGCTTTGTGTGTGCTACGCTAGTTGGGGGCGCACATTGCTTTCAAGAACTCTTTTAAGAGCTTAAATATTCATCCTGATTGAAGCTCGAACTCTGTTGTCAGTGTCCAAGATGCTAAAAGAAGTCTCCAAAACCCCTAAAATGTCATCATGGGACCTGCAGCGGTTTCTTGCTACTGCTGATGTGAAAGTGCCTCTTTAACCTGCATGGGAGGTGTGCAAGAAGGAAACCTTTGCTCTTCAAGAGAAACATCAACTGGATCCTGCAACACAACAATGACCCAAAACATAGCAATAAATTGGCCAAGAACTAAGAAATCTGTCAAGGGGTCAAAGCCCAGATCTTAATACAATTGACTTGTTCTGTATTTGCAAGTAGCTCCTCAAACATCTCAAAGCTTAAAATATTCTGAATTGAGGAGTGGGGCAAACTTTCATCATGCCGACATCAGAGACTGGCTACAATCAATGTCTCACTGTGGTTATTTCAGCCAAAGGGCTATGCCACTTGCTGTTAGGGGGTAGGGTGTCCTAACCTTTTCCCCAGTAACTTTTTTATTGATATCTTTTATATAACCAATAAATCAAGGGTCATTTTTGTTGATCACCCGCAGTTAAATCAACTCTCTGTTCTTTAAATTAGTAGTGTGCAGCATAATATTTTATATTACATCTACACATGCTGCAGACTTTTACTCTAATTTTCAATTCTGAAATGAATACAAATGCAAATACACATCTAAAATAACTCACATAACCTTGCATTCTCCCCTGATGTGGACATAGTGCTCAAAAGTTAAATATTGATTTATTAAAACCAATGTTGAGCTTTAGGAGGCTGATTGTGTTTGCTGGCTTCTCAGAGTCATGTTTCTAAGCCTGAATTACATTACACAGTCAAAAGCAAACAGTTATTAATTTATTTTGTTGGATCAGTTTCCAAGACAGAATTTAAACCTAGTGCAAGACCCCTGAATGAAGATTCTCTGTTGATATAAAAAAGTGGTCCAGGAATTGGCATAGTTGTTCATTGGGAAAGTCCATCCTTCTTCCAAACCAACCAGTTCTAAACTTCTAAACTCCTCACCAAGAAGTATGTGAATATTATAGAATTTTATAGTTTTCTGCATTAATTTCACATAAATTGATCTTCATGTAAGTCAAGGGTGACAAACATAATGTGTCTAAAATAATAAATGTGTATATTTATTTATTTAGAACAACAATAAACAACTAGTTGGAAGGAAAAAGTATGTGAATCCTTGAGTTAATGGCTAATTGGAGTCAGGCTTGTTAAGAAATTTTTTTGGAGGTGTGGGCCAGAGCTACTTTGACTAATAAAAAAAAAACATTTATCATTTGCTCAACACAAGAAGAATATGCTTATCTGCCAAAAAAGAGCTTACAGAACACCTATGATCAAGAATTGTTGATTTCCATAAAGCAGGAAGGGGTTACAAAGTGATTTCAAAGACTATAAATTCATCAGTCCACCAGATCTACAAATGTAGACACGTCTGAGAGAGAGGGATGCTGCCTTCCGGTCCGGGAATGAAGCTGCTCTCAGGACAGCTAGAACAAACCTCTCTCGTGCCATCAGACAGGTCAAGTGTGCACATGCACAAAAAATCCAAAACCACTTTCACAACACAAGAGACTCGCAGTTTATGGCAGGGCATTCAGGCTGTCACCCAATACAAGCCTGCACCTAGCAGCTGTAAGGGTGATGACACACTTCCTGAGGAAGTTCTATGCACGGTTTGATGCACTGAACAGCACGCACCCAACAAAAGCCACGCCTCCCACCACCGACCAGATCATCTGTCTGTCTGCAGACGACGTGAGGCAAACCTTCAGCAAGGTCAACCCACGAAAAGCTGCCGGACCAGACAATGTTCCAGGAGCCGTGCTCCGAGACTGCGCTGGTCAACTGGCTGATGTGTTCACATACATCTTCAACACATCACTGAGTCAGATGATCGACCCTGCGTGCTTCAAGTCCACCACCATCATCCCAGTGCCCAGTGCCTGAATGACTTCCGCCCCATTGCTCTGACCCCTGTCGTCATGAAGTGCTTCGAGAGACTCGTCATGGCACAGGTGAAGAGCAACCTC
>JBBIGC010000001.1:27787025-27799785 GCA_037576955.1 Lepidarchus adonis
TAGATAGATAGATAGATAGATAGATAGATAGATAGATAGATAGATAGATAGATAGATAGATAGATAGATAGATCTCAATACACCGATGAGAGGAACATGACTAAGAAAGAAAGAAAAGAATGATGGAACTCAATAGTGAAAATAAGAGCACAAAATAAGAAGGCTGTGGTAATTAATAAGACTTCTTCTCTGCTACGTAGGATATTGAGCATCTGTAAGTTACTCCACCCACATCTTCTGGAGAATAAAATAAAAGAATTCCCAAGGACTCTGCTGAATGACATGCCTGTCTTTGACTAAAATGCTACCAACAACTGGGAGAAGTTCAAGTGGTGAGCAAGATCCTGATCCAGGGGATGACTCTGACATGACCTCTTTTGAGGAGGGGAGGACCAGAAGGATTCTGAAGCACTGGGAGGTATTTTTTAAGGAGCATGCATTCCAGTAAAGAATGGTAGAGCAGAGAAAGGCAGAAAGCAGAGGCTGCCCAAGACAATCCACTCATACACATCCATGGTAAAATGCTAGATAAGCAAATGGAAAAATATGAGCTGATGCACTGAATTCAGCAATAGAAATCTGCAAGCTACAAGAACCACCTGAAAGAGGCAGCATAGGGAAGGAAGCAGGAATATGCCCCATGCCCCATTGCCAAACTGCAGTGGGCACCATTCAATCCGAAGTGCTGCATGGGAAAAATAGAATCATTCCTTCAAGTGGTGTAGATCAAATGAACCACCTGGGCTCAACAGATCGGGACGAGCTCCACTCCTGTTCGGCGTATGAGGTGGAACTGAAGAACAAGCCTGAGAATAAAGGACCAAACCAGAGAAATGGCATTGGAAGAACTATACAGAGACCTTGTAGAGAAAGGCAGATGGATGGAGAGAAGAGTGCACAACAAGGATTGGATGGCAAAGATAAGAAGAACAATTTTCCAGATGAAGCACATACAGATGCTTCAGTAAATGAGGAGCTGATATGTGAGATATCAATGAAAGATGAGGTGATAGAAAAGGGGGAGAAAAAGTAGGAAACAGAAAACGAGAAGGTGGTGAAGAAATAAGAAAAAGAAATATAAGACGGTGGAGACGGTCATGGACATCTTGGATGAGGTGCACGACAAGAATAGTAAGGCAAACGGCAAGTACGAGGCCATGATGACATGAAAGATGGAAGAGAACACAAGGTGAAATGTTCTGGAAAAAGGAAAGAAGCAGAATGTGTATGTGTTTTTCTTTAAACATCATCAATAAATCATAAACAATTAAAAATGCTTTTCTCTCATTTTTATTCAATTAGTAATAGTCTGAAACAGCATAAAATAAGCAAATATGTGAATAGATTTGAGTAGTAGATGGAGAGAAGACCAGGAGTAAAACAAAAAATAAGATGCAAAAATTAAAAGCAGTTGGGCATGACAGTGATACTTACAACTTACCAAAAAAAACCAGTAGACAATATACACTGATATGGGATTAATAATGTTTTATTAATTCTACCCATTCTTGCTTTATTTAAAAGTACAGCTGCTCAGATGACATGATGACAGTTGTCTGATTCTTCTGGACTGTCAATCATGCACATGCACTCTGTGTGTATGAACTTATTGATATATGACACCCCAGGAAAAGACGCCATCTTGAAATCCCATTTCATTGGTGGACCTTCACACAAGGTCTGTGGGCACTGATGTTCCCCTCACTTTGTTCTGTCCCAACTTTGTTTGACTGTGTTAAATTCTAAAAATGTTCATATTTTAAAAACATTCAGTGAAAACAATCAATTTTTTGATTTTTCATGCACTAAATTAAATTTTATGAAAATTTTCAATATTTTCTAAGAAATTAAGTTTGTAGACAGAAAGATAGTTAAGTCATTATTTGACTTTTTCTTATCATCTAAAATTCATTTTTTAAATGCCATTTTTAAAGGAAATGCTTGTTTTAACAATTTTTATATGATTTTTTCTTTCTCCGCTGAAAGTAGGTCTTGAATTAGAAATGGCCTGTGTCTTTGTTGGTTTCACCACTGGCTCTGGCGAAATCCTCTCGCTCTCACAATCTTTGGACAGTATGTAGGCCGAAAGCTGCTGCGTCTGATCCTACTCTACTTACAGGCATGATTTCACACCATTGAAACCTTTGAAGTTTAGACATCTCCTACAGCGCCTCCGCCACCCTTCCCCAGATGCGTTCCTTAATGGTGTCTTTGAAAGCGGCCGCACTGAATGCTAATGGCTGCGCAGGCGGCTCGTCTGTTGCAAATGCTTCCATTCTTCCCTTCTTTTTTTCTGTACCTTCTCAATGAAGTGCTAGGATTTGTCGTTGCGTTTTCGCTCTGGATGCTATAGTTAGTCAGGAGTTTCTTGCTTGCCGGAAGGAGGGATGGTTTTATTGCTATAATGGCAATTGCACATCTACAGCGTTAAGCCGGACTATGCGCGCTGACATGCTGTAGGTGTTAATTTAACAGTAGTGATTTTTAATGAGTGGGTGAAAAAAAACTTCCTGACAAACATCTGGGTGTGCTTACAAGGTGTTTAAGCATATTTACAGCCCATCTCCTTTTATATGCTAATACACGCTTTCATCCTACTGGGTTTTTTTCCTTTGGCTGTATTAATGTCCTCCTACATGAGACTTTCAAAAAATGTTTCACACAGCTTCTAACACTCCAGCGCTGCCAACATCTAGATGCTCATGATTAACCAGCGTTCTTACATGAGTTTCCGACAAGACCACCCCCACGCACATTCCGTGCCTTTCTCTGACATTTGGAGATATTGCAAAAGGAGCTAGCAACAACAGCTTGGAGCATGCTAATCCCAGCTTAGCGAAAGAAACACAGTTCAGACAAAGTCCTTATAGGCAAGTCCACTCGTCTGCATTGTTGGCAACACCCTCAGGCAGTTATTTACAGGGGTACAAGGCCAGGCTTCTACCTACCTGAATTTAAGAAGTATAAATCTGAAACCCAAAGCTATGCTAATGTTTGAAAAATGCTTTTGAAATCACCAGTGAAATTTCACCAAAATACCACAAATAATTTGACCTCAAATACAGCCAATGTTTCATCATGTACTATGTGTATTTATTCACAAAGGGTTGTATTTGACAGGTTTGCCTTTTGATGAAAATCACTACTGTGAAGATGACAATAAATGGATCAACAAAAAGCATTGGCTCAACAATAGGCACTGACAAATGTTCAACACTCAGCTGCAAAAAGTATACAATTTACTGATGGTAGAACTTCTGTCAGTGCCTTTTGTTGATCTATTGTTTCTTACTTTATATGTGGTATCACAGTTATAGTAAGCTGGTTTGATTAGCTGAATACATTTTCCATCCCAATCTGCTATGCTTACTTCATTCAGTATTTTGCTAAGTAAAGACATGCTATTAATTATTGTTGTAACTGAGGTAAATATGACAGTGGCTAAGTGAAAAATGCCTGTTATTGTGTTGGAGAGTGAAGTGTTAGTTTCTGACATAAATATTTAAATGGAATAGTGAAATGCTAGTAATCAATAGAAGGTACAGTTTGGCAAAAAAGTATTTGTCAGCCACCGATTCTGCAAGTTGTCCAACTTAAAAAGATAAGAGAGTCTGTAATGTTCATCATAGGTTCACATCAACTGTGAGAAACAGAAAAAAAAAGGAAATAACATTGTATGGATTTTAAAGAATTTATTTGTATAAAGATGCAGAAAATAAAAATTCAGCACCTAGAAACTAGCAAGAATTCTGTCCCTCACAGACCTGTTACTTCTTCTTTAAGATGCTCTTCTATCCTCCTGTTGCCTGTATTAATGGCACCTGTTTGAATAGTTATCTGTATAAAAGACACTTGTCCACACCTTCAAAAGGTCAGACTCCAACCTCCATCATGGCCAAGACCAGAGAGCTGTCTAACGACACCAGGGACAAGACTGGGATGAGCCAATCTACAATAGACAGCAGCTTTGTGAGATGAGATCAACTGTTGGAGCAATTATTAGAAAATGGAAAAAATACAAGATCACTGACAATCTCCCTCTACCTGCAGCTCCATGCAAGATCTCACCCCATGAGTACAAATGATCTTGAGAACAGTGAGGAAACAGCCCAGAACTACACGGGGGGAACTGGTCAATGACCTGAAGACAGCTGGGACCACAGTAACAAAGGTTACTATTAGTAACATACTACATTGTCACGGATTAAAATCCTGCAGTGCTCGAAAGGTCCCCCTGCTTATGCCAGCACATGTCCAGGCCTATCTAAAGATGGCCAGAGACCATCTGGATGTCATGTGGTCAGATGAGACCAAAATTTAACTCTTTGTTATAAACGCCATTTGCTGTGTTTGGAAGGGGAAGAATGCTGAGTTGCATCCCAAGAACAACATACCCACTGTGAAGCATGGGGGTGGAAACATTATGCTTTGGGCTGCTTTTCTACAAAGGGGACAGTACGACTGATCCGTATTAAGCATATTAAGGACAATCCACTCACATTATTAGACAAATTTGTGCAGCCAATTAACTTCACGGCAAGTCTTGGAGTACCCACACAAACACAGGGAGAACTTGCAAAGTCCACATACAAAAAAACCTGCGGCCAACCCGAGGATTGAACCCAGGACCTTCTTGCTGTGAGTGAATGCTACAACTAAATATTAATCTCTTTATCCTCTTACAGTTTATTTGTTGCATGTAAAAAAGAACTAACTCTAAAACAACAATATTAAATAACTAATGGCAGCATGTAGCATCAACCATACACCAAAAATTGCTGATGATGTAAGGACAGCTTTGCTTTTGTTCATCCTAAATGATAAGAATGCCGGACAAATTACATTTTGCAACACTTTCTTTGGTGTTGGGTGATTTTTCTTTTTAGCAGTCAAAATCCTCTTCTCCTCTGATTATGCCTCTGGTTGAGATGATGCATTAGCTAAAATTAATGCAATTAGCATCTCTATTTTTTCAGTACACATGTACTGGAGTATAATTAGAGTGCATCTGTCTGTGCCAATGCTGTTTCCCACCCATATGTTGCTCTCGCAACCAGATCCATTTTGGGACCCAATTATGAAGATGCCACAGGTGAGCGATCAAGGACGTAAGATGTATTATGTGATAGAGAGGGCGTGAAGCAAACTCTATCAATCACAATAACTATTCCAAAATGTCAGTTTATCAGACTTGTCACTTTTCAACGCCCTCCGTCTAAGGAACTCGCCAGGAATTTCCTGTTATACGGCAAAAATGTAGGTATTGTTGCTTTATCAGCAGCTTTACTGTGTTTTTAGAAAACAGTATTATTCAGCTGATCTTTCACCAACACAAACCTCTTATCGTGCCACAAATATGCCCCAGCATCGTTGTATGCGAGCACTGCTTTCTTGGGTTTCAATCTCCCTCACACCAATTGTAAATTCCACTCTTCAAAAGTGGTGTTTGTCAGCATTTATATGACTGTGGCCTTTCGAAGCACCCTGTTAGTGTTGGTTTATAAGCGGTGTGTGGATTCAATTGCTATTCTCTCAGTTTTTCTGATGCTGTACAATGCTTCCACATTGCAAAGCCATTTAGTGGAAAATTGTTCCAATACACCAGAGGCGACTCAGCTTACTGCTTTCATGTCTTTGCCTCCCGAAAACCACTAATGTTTGTCCTTGAAAAGCACACATCACACATTTCGTGCATCTGGCTGGACTTTGCATGAGAATTGCCCTGATTTGTCTGCAAATTCGAGCCTTGCTAATCTTTAATAATGAGCTAACGTCCGATCTAAATCCAATCTAATGTTTGTCCAAGCTGCTCATGAACCAAAGGATTTGTGATTAGCAGCAGCCGAGGCTCTTGCTAAACGCATGCTGTCGGAAATTATTCTGGGGGATTTCGTCTGCGACAGAAGCTCTCCAAGAGGTAATAAATGTCAGGAGTGTTTTACTCCTCTGTGATTGGACAGGGAATGTGGATGCTAAGCTGCATAATGCAGTGTGCGTAGTGGCAGGAGTGCTGCTTTCTGAGTTCCTTTGAGGATGCTGGGTGAAATACAGTGCATTTTGCTGAATCATGAATGCCTTTTACGACCCCTGTAAATCAGAAGCATTTCCCTTGATGATATGAGAGCTTCTGGCTCTGTACATTATTTTACATTTAAAATCCCATACTGTGGGCAAGTGGAACCTAAAGCTGGCGATATACTTGCTTTTTAACTGCATAACAATTGGCTGCTTTGTGAATGTATTTGTTCCTGTACTACTTATGTTACTAAAGAACGTACCAGAGAACATACAGATCTGCAGGAGGAAAATTAATATGGACACAATGATATTGATGAGGTGATGGCAGAAGAAGAGAGAGCAGGCCCTTCATAGATGGTATGCAAAGTCCCTACTGTAAGACAACACTGTGACAATGGCGAGTTTGTTTCTCTTGTTTCATCGAATTGATAGACCTTTGATGATGTGCTCCAATGGTTTAACATTGGACACCACAAAAGAAAATCATTTTAGCAAAATGCCTTGCCGTCACCTTTGCACTTTGCAGTGCTGTCATGCTGCCCCTGCACTGTCCTTACCAATTAGGTGCATATTTCATCTTCCAAAAGCATTGTATTCATCTCTGAAGATGTGTTACCAAAAGACAGACACCATTCACACATAAAAATGTAATTAAAAGCAAGTATACAGTATCTCCAGCCTAGTGCTAATCGTAGCAGTTTATTGGCATAGGCCCTATCCATCCAACCACCTATCTAATTCTGTGCAGATCCCCATTTGGCCTCCAGAACTCTGACTGTGGTGAACTGTGCTTTCTGACCCCTCTTTATCAAAGCCAGCATGCATGTTTTGTGCTATATCAGCAGGTCTGTGGGATTAGACAAGATGGACTAGTCTTTTTCCCCCACCCCAGTCAATTTGAGAGTTGTGACTGAACGGTATATTTGGTTCCACAAACAGAAATGTGAAGAAGTAGAATGAATACAGACCTTGACAGAATGCCGTGGTTGTCATTTATTGATTTGGAGTTTTATTTCTTTCAGTTTTCAAATTTATTTGTCATTTTATTTACTTAGAAAGTTATTAATTTTCCAATATGACACTTATTTATTTTATTTTCTTCCCTATGGCAATGATCCCCCAAACATCAAAAAAGGAGGGAATCAAAAACCTTTATTTTAACACCACTAACAAAAAGCATGCGGCAGAAGTGCTTAAAATCCCCATATTTAATATTGCAGCAAAATGTTGTCCAGACGATCCTAAAGAAAGTTCCCAGTAACTACACATAGTGTATGCTCCTTACCTGTAAACCAAAGTGTCGTCCATGGTACTGTTATACTGAATCTGGTACATCCTGATTCCAGGGATGTGTCGCTCTGACGGCCAGTGGATCATGGCTGAGTTGGAGGTCAGCTCATCCACCACCACCCTCTTGTCCTGTTTGGTGTCGTTGTTGCCAGATTTAGTGGAGGTGGTTATGTCTGAGAGGCCAGGATCCGCCTCCCTCATGTGTCCAGTGTTGTTAACAAACAGTGGCAGTGGGATCATATTTATCTCCACGGCAGCCGTGGCAATGCCGGCAGCATTGGAAGCGACACAGTTGAACGCACCACTGTCCTTCAAAGTGGTGATCAGGATATCCAGAGTGCCATTGTCATGCAAGATTGTACGCGAGTTGTTGTGTACCAGCTTGCCATCAGGAAAGCGCCAGTGGATAGCGGGATCAGGGTCGCCCATGGCCTTACACTTGAGAGTGACGCCTTGTCCCTCCATCACATAAGGCTTGGTGACAAGGTGCTTGATAATGAGAGGCGGCTCACAAATGAACTCCTCCTCCTGAATGGACCAGAAATACTTGTCCATCAGGTGTTCAGGCGAGGCACAGGTCTCCAAATCGTCCTCTCGCGTAAGCCTGCGCAACCACAGCAACTCGCAATTACAGTGGAGAGGGTTCCCACCAAAGCTCACAGTCAGCCGGGAGGAACTGGACGAACCTTTGGGATCAGACAGCACCTGGGCATGCTGGAAGAGGCTATCGGGGGGCAGTTTCTGCAAGCGGTTTGAGGTCATGTCCAAGCGAACCAGTTTGGTTAGGAGGGTGAAGGTTCCGGTTCCTATGTGATCAATGAGATTGTGATCCAGGGTGAGTGTGTTTATGTTGGTCATCCTAGCAATCGCCTCCCACGGCAACGTCCTCAGGTTATTATAGGACAAATCCAAGTCCTCAATAGTGGACACAAACTCATCAAATGAAGTCAGGTCGATGTGGTGGATCTGGTTGTTGCCCAGGATGAGATGCCGCAAGTTAACCAAACCCTTCAACTGGTCGTTCCTTAAATCGCTCAGTCGGTTGCCATCCATGTGCAGTGCCCTAAGTGCCTTGAGTCCCACGAAGGCATGGGGGGCAATCTGGCTGATAGTGTTGCGGGACAACGTCAGGTGCACCAAGCTTGTCATGTTGAAGAAGTCCTTCCGACGGACAGCCGTGATGAAGTTGTCCGTCAGCCTCAGTTCCACGGTCTTGCGGTCGATCGTCGGGGGCACGAAGAGGAGGCCGGTTTTGGCACAAAGCAGGGTGAGGGTTGGTGAAATTGTCTGGCAGATGCAGCGTCCTGGGCAGTGTTGCCCCCGCACCAAAACCCCCAACAACATTACGCACAAAATGTACCACCGTTCCATGGTTTATCAGCTTCCTGGTCCTGCAGATCACACACAACAGAGAGAGACAAAACGAGTCATCCATCAGAACAGACGGGCACTTTCAGCTTTCATGATGAAATGCAAATATGTTCAGTGTACCATGGTCTCCAAACTGCAATATTTTGGGATTAAAAAAAAAGAGCTGTCATAATGATCAACTTCAAGGTTGCTCTGCCTGTTTCGATATTAGTCTGTTTGCTTGCATGCCTTTTCCACTCGTCAAGTAAATTCCTATCCTGTTGACAAGAGTGTGGGAGGATTTTAATATCATTTATATTGGAAGACAACTGTCTAGAAGCCACAAAAGAGACATGACAACAGCATTAGACGCATTCATTTGTGCCTATTAAGCAACTCATGAAAAGCTCGGAAACTGAGGCCTTATTATCTGCAACTACAAGACAGAGACATGAATTATTAAGCAGTTTTGGATGGTATAAAAGAAGCTCATTTACTTCTACCAAACTTCAAATCCCAAGAAATTTGCATTTAGTCACCATTTGTTTAGAATTATAGAATTAGAATTAGATTATATTTTATACAACATGGCAACCTTTCCGAACATTCTAGTACTATGTACTCCATCCTTTCTCTGCTTGATCGCCATTTAAAACCGGCCATGGGTCACTGCATTGAAGAGCTCTGAGAATTCTGAACTACCTCCAATAAAGGATCATGAAATTTAGGCTGGAAGAACAGTGTTTGGGGTCTGTAGGTTGACATATATGATGCAACTGCGCAAACACAAGTGCAGTGTTTATGATAAACGAAAAGTGAAGAGAAGTGTTTATGTCTGCCCAAGCCTTGCCAATGGCCAATAAAAGAAAATCTTCTGGGATAAGACCAGACATTCACTCCATAATGTTTGGGACAATTCTTTCTTTGATTTACCCCTTTGCTCCTCAGTGTAAAATTAATTTCAGGGCTGGCTTCACAAGCGTTTGTGATAACTCATGTGTATTTTATTACTTCATTATTGCATGGATAACATGCCTAGGCTTGCTTCTACCATTTGGAGTCTGTAGTTGCAATTGTTCAACTTGAGTAGAAAGCTGTGCTAATGACGGTCAAGAAAATAACAAGAATAATAAGAAATGCTAACTGAATCTGATTTGGGTTGAGGCCTTTATGCTCTTAGCCAATTCAGGCCGCTGGAAAATTAGGCAGTTGAGAATTGAAGCGGTTTAACTGTGCGACAGATTGTGGCAATAAACCTTAAGGTACATAAAGCACATAAATGGCCCAAGCTGCAGCTCCATCAGGTCATGGTATGGTTTGATAGGTCTCATGTCAGGAGCCATGTTCTCACTTTTTATCCCCTTCAGCCGTATTGATTTCTCTCTGAAAGCATACATCAGCAGCATTGGTGGACGAAGCGGGGTGGGATTAAATTCTTGGCTGTAATAACCAAGATCCTCCGAGGAATCTGGACTTCCGTAACTGCCAAACAAGAGCTTTTTTTCACCTTTTGCTCTAAGGGGACTGTCAGCCTCTGCTATGTTTATCTGGATGTCCATATGGGCCATAACTGACCAAGATCTGGTGACTCAACTCCCAGGACACCACTCTAGGCAAGCCCCAGCTGCCAAATGCTTGAACATTGACGTGAATGAGGCTAATGCTGTGGCCTGTCTTGCTTGCTTGCCAATGACACTACTCCCCCAGCAACGACTGCGCTATTTGTGCATTTGTTTAAGCAGACATGCACAGATGGATCATCTCTGGAACTGACAGGATGCTGGTAAGATATAGTGTCTGCCATCATTAGGCATTAAAGTGAGGAGTCCCTGACTCACACTGCGATAACGGTTAACCCGCATGTTAAGGAGAATTATTTAAATCCACGGTGACTAAAGAAGCAAAACCGATGGCCCGTCAAGCCACCTCAAAGCCATTTGCCGAATTGAGGCCAAAAGTGCCAACACCGTTGCAAAATCTGTATCCATTGTGAATGATAAGGAAGACGTGTCAGTACACTTCATAATATGACATAAATGTGATTCAGAGGTGAGTACTGCCATCCTAGAACAAGCATCTGGCAATAAATATATTTGCCTGTTACCTCTCAGCTGACTGGAACATTCACAACTGTTCATTCAGTACAAATACATGTATATATATCTAAATCGTTCAGTTTTTAACACATTAAAAACATAGTAAGTGTACACATCGCTCAGCCATAACATTTAAACAACCTGCCCAATACTGTGAAGGCCCCACCTCTTGCCCCCAAAACAAACGTCAACTTATTTTGGGCTCATCCATGGGATTAAACCAGTCTTCTTTCCCTACATACATCAATAATTCTTGGGTACCCACTGATGTCTTTTCTTGGATCACTTCTGGTGCTGAAAGAGCCTGAGTGTTGGACATGATCTGTCCCAATAGTCCTACCATTGGAATTTGGCCCTAACACTCGGCTATTTTTCCTGTTTCTAACACATTGGCTTCAGGAACTGCCTGTTGATGTGCTCCCCAATATCTCCCACCCCTTGACAGAAGCCACAGTAACCAGATCATCAATGGTGTTCACTCTACCCGGCAGCGGGTTTTAATATTGTGGCGGGTTTATTTCATATGACGCCTTTAACGTAATGGTGGAGAACATTGAATGCAGGTCACACAATGCAAATCGACACGTATCCTGCTGTTTTCTCAGCCGTGGCATCTCCGACCCCCGCCTCTCAATCCGGGCTGTTTGAAATGCTCACACTACCTGCCCTTGAAGATAAGCACCTTGAGGGCACTCTTGCCCGCCGAGGGTAACTACAGCAGAATAGATGATGATATGAGAAGCCAAATTCGCAGCTCATAAATCCAAAGCCTGATCCCTCCAGATATTCCGTCCTTGGTCTTTCATTTTAACCCCCGAGAGAGGGAGCGGCAATAAAGACGTTGACTCTTTATACACAGCAGGCGCCATTATTCAATAATAGCTCTGTCATGCTCTTTGTCATCGGATCGTCTCGAGCACAGCTGGATTGGAATGTGAGAATATGAGGTAGGGGGAACTCGGTGATTGCTGCAAATGAATGGTGGCCTCCATAATATCAAAGGACGGAGGCGACACCTTAATATAATTTATATATGCAAAGGAGGGGGCTGGGGGGATATTTTTGACAATGTGTATTGCATTTCAATCTAAATGACTGAGCCCCACAAACAGTGTAGAACAGACCAATCGACACCGATTGCTCCATGCAAATTGCAAACAGTTGATGGCCTATTGGTTTCATTCAGGGCCAATAACATCCTCCAGTGACGCGGAGTAGTGCCAGCTGCACTGCACTGACTCAACTGACTTAAATGACTTGACTGAGTCTGACTCACACACGTACATCATCTCTCAGATGGTTAACTTTGGCAATTACAATTGAGTAAAGCAAGTTGAAGGCATCAGGCCTACTTTTTGGAGTCTCTGCATTCCATCCTATTGATCCTCAGCTCTGGTAACCGTTTGGGGGTAAAAATAACAACAAAAAGAAAGGAAAGAGTTAGAAATCGTTTCCAAGGCAACTCCATTGAAAAATGTAAGCCTTTGAATGCCATTAAGACCCTGTTAGACTGCCAAAGAAGTCGAGGTTTCAGGCTTGATGGAGATAAGGTGGGTACTGAATATTTACAAGTGCTTTAACCAGGCTTTTAAAGATGGCTAAAAGCTGTGTGAGTGCAGGCGGCGGCGCATACTGATTGCACAGCTATTTGTTTTCTGCAGACGTCACCGGCGAGCATCAAGTTAATGGAGGAGACGTTTTATATCTTATGTTAAAATGTCGCTGGCCTTCCGAAAAAGGCATCTTGTTCAGAGTAGCTATTACCAGGAGATTGCATCACTCAGATGTCCGATAGCTCCCTGGATTCTGAGTGACTGTCCAGCTGACAGTCCGCCTGATGCCCTGTGCTGATGCTAAGCATCATTAGCAACTATCTCAGTGTGACCACATTCTCGCCTGTTCAAACTGCACACCAGACTGCGGCATTTAGTAGATAGATAGACAGATAGATAGATAGATAGATAGATAGATAGATAGATAGATAGATAGATAGATAGATAGATAGA
>JBBIGC010000001.1:27876041-27887420 GCA_037576955.1 Lepidarchus adonis
AGAGAAAGAGAAAGAGAAAGAAAGAGAAAAAGAGAGATAGAAAGAGAGAAAGAGAGAGAGAGAGAAAAAGAAAGAAAGAGAGGAACGAGATGGAGTAAAGAAAGAAGACAGCAAGGTCCAGAGTGTGGGGTGGAGGAGGAGGTGCACCAGAAGGAGTGTACAGAGACAGACAGAAGAGAGAGAGAAAAGAAAGACAAACCAAAAAGGAGGAGGGGAAAAAAGGGCAAGGAATTTTTTAAAAATGACAAACATAAGGGAGAAACGGAAACGAAGTACCAGGAGAGAGAAAGTGAGCTCACTAGAAAGGAAAGAGAGAGAAAGGAGAGCGTGAATGGAGGAGAGGGGGCAGTAAGATGACTCTGTCTGGCCATCGCTAAGAGGGACGAACACACTTTCACCTTGTGGGACTTCACAAAAATAGAGGGAGTGCTGCTTGCGCCAGAGCAGAGACCAGACCGGCTCCATCTGATGAAGAAAGAAGCTACAGAGGAGCTGTCGGAGCCCTTTATGGCCTTTTCCCTGAACCGCGCTGAAGCAGAACGCTGGCGATAGTGCGCCACGCTTATTGCCAAGTGGTCTCTTGTGGCTATTTCTGGCGTCCCGAGTGTCAGATGAGGTGGTACGGATATAGAGGCTCAGAGGGGGCGCTCCAAATCCAGTCCCTGTACATTTCTGCCCTTCACCTTTCCCTCAGATCCCTGAAGGGCGAAAGAGAAAATGCAAGAGCCAACTGCTAGGACATTAAAATTAGCCCTATTGGACATTGCCAGGTCGACACACTATACAATTATAATTAGCTCCTGGGCTAAACAAAAGTTCTTATTTTATAGGGATAGTTATAAATGCTCTATGCAGCATTACAAAGCTTCTGCGTCTGCCTTTACTTGCAGATCTGTTAGCGGTGTTATCACTGAAGGCAGCAAATTGAGGATAATGCACCCTTCACATTATTCAAGGATGTTTTTTTTGTTGGGGAAGTAACATTTAACACAGAAAAGCTTGTGAATTTGAATCTTTTTACCCCAGAGTTCATGCCTCATTATTGGGTGATGTGCAAAGGGTAATTTGCAGAGGGAGGAAAAAGCAATAACATAAAATCACATTTAAATTGCAGTCACTAAAAAGCAAATAGAACTGGGCTTGAATGATGTGGGATCTAAGACGGTCATTATTAAACGATTAAAATCATGTTACTAGATTAAAAAGGTTGAGATTCAATAAAAATTTACATTTGGTAATTAGCTTGCAGTCTGAGCGATAAACAGTGTCGATATATATTGCTTATGTCTGGGACGCCTCAAACATTTATATGCAGAAACATGAGACAGAAACGTCCATGTATCCTCCACCAGCCAAACAAGACTTTTCAATTCAGTTAATCCCATATTTTATTAAAATGATTCTCAAATTGTGCACTTTACATACAAAAGTAACCTCTAATCCGTTTAGACCCTAAACGTTCAACCACTGTTTATATAAATAAGAAAAATACATGTGGGCATAATAGGATTTTCTGAGCAGATCGTGATCTCCATAGTTAAAAAGCAGCGTTGAACAGGTTCTTCCAGAGAACATCATTAGTCTCGCTTAAGTGAACTTGTACTGTGATGTGAGAAACACTGAAAAATCATTCACTCATTTTATATTTAAAAAAAATTATATTATATATATATATATATATATGCGCAACTCCTTTTCATCTTAACAGATGGTGGGAAAACACATTGAGAGATTGAGAAATGTTTCCAATATGTAATAATGTGTCAAAGTGTCCACCCCTAAAAACTAATGTCAACATGCATACGTCACGAGCAGATTATATAAGCAGGCCATTGACAAAGAAAACCCCATCACAGTGCAGAGCACTCTTGTAAGGGTGCACATGCTGAACTGTGCTAAGGTGCAGAGGAATGTAAATACTACGCACCAGCAAACAGAAAAGCCATCACAGCCAATCACAGCCGGGTTTGCAGCGAACACACCAGGAAAAACTAAAGCAGCCTGTGCGGCAAGTCGAACCGCCGTGTCCTAATGAAGCAGGTCAAGTAGAGTCGCCGAACACAATTAAGAGAATTAGAAACCTCAGTCACGCTGAAAGGAAACAGTGGGGAGAAAGGGTGAAAATGGCAGGAAGCGAGCGTCTGCGCCGCGCCGATAAAGCGGCAGGTTCGTCTGTCTGAAATCTGACTCCCGCATTAAGAGAGGGAACGTCAAAAGGTTAATAGAAACCTCACCGCCGTTTGATCCGGGGCTGGTCGGCCTGATCAAAGCAGAAAGGTATAAGGGATGCCACCCGGCGCTGCTTCCTTTGAAAAAAAAAAAAGAGGAAAAGAAAAAAGGGAAAAACAGGGAGGGGAAAAAAGGAAAAAAAGCTTGGAGGTTGGAGTGTGTTCAGTGCTGTCAGGTTGTTTTGTACTGTAGATGGTAGTTCTGTTGCTCCAGAAGAAAGCGCTGAGAGCTGATGTCTCCTTCGCTCGACTGAATGCCGAGTCATTGCACCGCCAACATTTCAGGCTCAGGGCTCACCATGTTCCTGTTACCCATGATCCCTCACTGCAGGCCCCTGCAGCGAGCGCTTGAGCCTGATGGGACACGACATCGGCATTGGAAACAGTGGGACTGGAGCACCCGTACGATGGCTGGCGCGGACCCCGTGGGGTTAAAGCATGTGTAATTCAAGCGTCACAGGTGGTTGCGTTCGCTGCAGTGATTTTCTGTCCTGCGTTTTCTTCCCACCGTCTTTTTTGACAAAGGTCTCTACTGCTACTACAGCCGGCAAAAACGGAGAAAGAGCGTTTGCAAGAATGAAGGAATAAACCAGGGGGCGAGCTCCAGTCCAGGAGGACCGGTGCCCAGCACAGTTGGGTGATTTCCCTGGTCAACACAGCTTGTTCAACTTGCGTGTTAATTACCATGTTTGGTACGTGTGTTGGAAGAGATGAACTACCAAACCGTGTTGGGCTCTGGTTAAACACTCATGTAATAAACGATCATTCAGGTGTGTCACTGACACACACACAACACAGACGGGAATGCCACAGAATTCCCTATAATCCAGTGGCTTTCAAGCCAGTCCTTTAGTTGAAGGTGACGTCATTGTGGACCAACCCTGTTGGGTGTCGGTCAGGGAGGAAGTCGGTGCAGAAGGCTTTAAAAGACAGATCTCTCTGGAGGACAGAGACTGCTGCTGTCTCACTGATGTGTCCAAAAAAGTTGGGTGTGTTATGAAAAGTTGACCTCAAATATACTGTAAATACTGTGTAAATAGAGAATACTGAAAAGGGAAGAGCGCCATTTTTGTTTCTTGCCGTTTTCCCCCATTTTGCTGTAGTTAGTGAGAGACTGGTCCTTATTTTCTCTGTAAGTTACTGATTGTAGAGAGAGAACTGTGTTTTGTTTGGGTTGATCTTTTCAACTGTGGTTGTTACGCCCAACCCTAGACTGGGCCGTAACACACTCATCACACAAAGTGCACCACAGTGAAATGTGACCTCTGCATTTCACCCATCCACACATGGAGCAGCGGGCAGCACCCGGAGCAGTGTAGCAGGAGGGGACTGGACCCTGTGACCCTATAATCACAAGTGCAAGGTCCTAACCACTAGGCCACCACTGCCATGGCTGCAACTAGGGAAGCATGATCTCACATCCAGTCACACTGGTATCTGTACACAGCTTTGAAAAACTAGACGTTTAGATTTCAAATGCAATAAATCCCTTATTATAGTCAAATGTTGGCTTAACATAGTAAAATGAAAGCTTTTATAATCACCTTATTGTTGGGCAAAGAGATAAAGATAATCCAGATAGATTTCATCTCAATGTTCTGCATTAATTAAAACTCCTTGTACATATGTACACACAGTAAATCTCCACCAGACAGCACATTTCAAGTCAGTGAATACCTTAGTTGCAACAAAACGTGTTGAACATAGAGCCCCAAGGACAGTCTTAAGCATCACTATTTGAATTAAATTACATCACTCCAGAGCCATGTGCAGGAAACGGAATTTGATGCTATTGGTTATTGCAGCCCTTTAATGTGAATGAAAGTGACTGTCATTGCAAACTCGCTCAATCTCACATGAAAACTGATGAGAAATCTATCCAATTTCTCCTTTAGCCCAACAACTCTTCCAAGAGTGTGTTTTTAAGACCTCTGCACACTAGACTAACCACAAAGCATTAAAAATTATGAACCCATAGTGCTTTAAATAATTGTCTGAACTGTGATTACCCTAATCCAGTTCATCCTGGAACATCAACAAATCCTAAAACTATAAAAACCTGGTGAGTGGCACAAGGGTTACTGTGACGATCCAGAATGTGTGGGAATTACACAATCAGCTGTGGGCAAGTCGTCCCATCTGAACAGTGCCAACTCTCTTAACTCAGTCAGCATAGAGAGTCAATGCACATGAGGTAATGCATAAAAATGACGCCCATGTCAATAAACAGTGGAGATTTAGGCAGATGAGGTAATGGGTGAAATCACTGCACTGCCCTGACTCAAGAGATATTAAAAATAAAAAACGCTCTTAAACGAGCCAGGAAGAACCCTCATTAATTGAGAACACACACACACACACACACACACACACACACACACACACACAGAGCCAGATGGCATTTTGTTCTCGTTTGTCATACTGGTCTGATAGGAGGCGAGAGAGATTATGCATGTACGAGAGAAAAAGGTGTTTATTGATCACGACGAGCCGGCTGCCCGCAACAGGCCTTCTCCAGTCGCCTCTGCGCCAGCCTCCAGGCAGAGAGCTGACAGCTAAAATTTGGCTGACGAGGACGCTACGCCCCACAGACCACAACGCCTGTCGTATATTACGCACCATCTGTCTCTCTCTCTCTTACTGTGAGGACCCTTCCTCCTGATATATATGAGAGAGAGAGAGAGAGAGAGAGAGAGAGAGAGAGAGAGAGAGAGAGAGAGAGAGAGAGAGAGAGAGAGAGAGACTGAAGTCAGGCGACTGTGCCTGTTGAGAAATTGACTGCAGCGGGTGAAGATTACAAATGCCCAGCGACTATGAAAACCCAGAGGAGCCTGAAATCTCCCCAGACAGACTTATTGTATTGGGCACAAGAGTCGCCACCAGTCGTTAGTGGAATACACCAGAAAAAAGATGAAGAGAGATAAAGGGAGGGGGGAGAGAGTGACTCTGGTAGAGAGTAGTACTGCTGGATCTGAAACAAAACTCAGTTTGCGACTGTTATCAGCCATCAGTCATAACCATTTCATTTCAGCGAATCAGAACGTCCAATATTTTCCCTTACAGCGCTTTGGCATCAGCCAGCAGAGAGCGAGTTACAAATCAATACAGTTTGGCTTCATCTCAGATGAAATTTAACAAAGCACTAATACACTTTTCAGCAGAACATGAATACACTCTTAGAACTTCTGAAGCTGATGTTTCATTACAGAAAGGAAAGTAGTAACTGCATTTAGTGGAAATGCACAATAAAAATGAAATGTCCTCAATTAGAGGATATAATATAATTTCACAGCACATTTACAAAACATTTTCAATACTCAAATATCATAATATTAATTTCTGATAATATGTAAGATCTATTAAGATGGAACAAAGAACCAGCAGTGCAATAGTGCAATCAAAATAAAATTGTAAAATGTTTATTCCGTGTTTCTCACACCAAATTACAGTAAATTTATCTAAGCTTAGACTAATAATGCTCTCTCTGAAATGTTGAACATAAAATTCAACCAAGTTTTAAGTACAATTTCTCAATATGTTCAGAAAATCATATTGTGGCCACATTTGGTCACAGTAACTTCTGCTCAATTCACAACAGGATATTTAAAAATATGGCACTCAAGGTTGCGTTTTACCCGTCTGACTTATAAAATGCCAAAACATTTGATTGGTTGACCACAATAACTACAGAAGTGTCATGTGGTTTATTTTGAAATGAAAGATCCTGGAAGTGGAGACATGGTGTGATTATTGTTAATACACACTGTACTGAAATGCTGTTTCACACAGACCCACAGTGGTGCATTTGTAAAGTAAAGTATAATGTAAAAATCTCTCAGATATGTACAAATATACAAAGTACAAATAAACATCTATAAATAAACTAAAGTAAAAACGTATATTAAAAAGAAAAGATCTAAAAAGCTACATCTGTTCACTTACACAGAAGGACATTTTAAAGTGTTGAGAGCATTGTGCAAAAGATTGTTCCAGGTTTAAGTCTTTAGTTATTTTTTTATTGGGTTATTGCACAAGACAAAGAGCAGACAGACATGTGCAGGATGAGCTGCTGCAGATGAAGGTGTAAAACAGGTGGAGGAGTGCAAGTTAAAATAAAACTCACATCCTCAGCACAGAAATTCATTAATAAAATACTTGAGATCTTACTTGTGCTGCCCTAGCGGAGGAGAGAGAAGGGCCAGGACGTTGTAGTGAGTAAAATTGGGAAAGCAGCTCGAGGCCCTGTGCTCCTCAGTCACAGTCTGAGGTCAAGGGCAGCCCCCATTCACGAGAGCCGCCGCGAGCTTCTGTGGGGGCGCAGTTCTCTTTTTATTCTTCTCGTTGTAGCCGCCCCACGGCTCTTCCTGGCCTTTCAAGCTCTCAGACAGTGAGAGGGAGAAGCCAGCTGACTCGCTGCCTCTGAGCGCTGACAGTGGAAACAATACGCTACAAGAGGAAAAGGAATCAGGGGGAAAAAAGCAGGAAGACAGAAGTGCTCAGAGCATTCGGCTACTGCTACTACAATGCACACCCACACGCTTCCGCATCCGTATGGCTCTTAGGAGGCCAGCGGCATCCCACTGCAGTGAGGGGAAGAGGGTAAACAAGCCTTAGCGTGATTTGCACAAACTCGATGACGGAGCTGGAACGGAGAGCGGGAATAAGAGCATTTTAACCCAAACTCGTTTTGTAAGTGCTGGGCCTTCGCTAGCGATTCTGAAGCCTTTTGTCGAGACTGCTGAAGCAGCAATGCGACACTGCGCCAGCCCAGAAAACTCCCGTGATGCTGCGTTTTAATTAGCCGAGTTTAACAGAATGGACTTGTAGTGGCCTAGATTCTTTAATGAGGTGGGGAAGGTGCGGGGCTCTTGATTCGTAGAAGTCTCCCGATACTCCAGGCCCAAGCAGGAGGGGAAGAGAGGAGAGCAGGACTCCAGGGATAAGCCTCATTGTTAGCGGCCAGTGTACGTCCATCATGGGAGGAATTTATAGCTGACATGCTTGAACACCTTTCCACCGGAGGCACTGGAGCGGCCGGGGGACTCAGATTAGCTTTAG
Source organism: Lepidarchus adonis (assembly GCA_037576955.1). NCBI lineage: Eukaryota > Metazoa > Chordata > Actinopteri > Characiformes > Lepidarchidae > Lepidarchus > Lepidarchus adonis. The sequence goes on from JBBIGC010000001.1 coordinate 27,883,328, forward strand.
CGGGGATTAGCGCTGCTGTTACAGATCAACTCAACCACTGAGTCAATCAACACACACCACCACACCAATGTGCCTCACATTTCCCAAAGGAAAGCAAACAATGTCACCTTGAACACAAGTGGCCTCGTCAACCCTATACTCCCCATTCCCCACAGGGGTGATGAACGGGTAATGGAGAACTGAGTTTTCTTCACTTTTTGAATATAAAATAGGTTGATATTTTAAGAAAGTTCTGAATTAAGTTTTCGTGATGTAAAATGAACCAGTGTATTTACTGTTCTCCATCCTGTAGTGGTGCTGCCTTTTCCTCAGTTGTTTCAACAGCTTTTTGGATTAGGCAACAAAAACGGGGCAGATATTCACATTCATCAAACAAACAGCCTGCACAGGCGTAAAAATCTTGGATAAATAAAGGTGCTCTGAGAAGTATAGACATTTTGTAAAGTCACTTGATTGACTTCAGTACACAGTACATTTGCCTGTGTTGAAAGCCAACCACCAGTTTAGACTGTAATGCTGTGTTTTACCTGTGGGGGCAGTAATGAGGCAGGCCAGAGTTTCTGTAACCTGTATTAGTGTCAAAAATAATTTATATAAAAAAATTACTTCATACATAATTCTATAGTTATGATCGTATTAGAGCTGAACCTTCATGTCATGTTAGTTCTGCTGATGTGTCATGGTTACTGGGTTCATCCTCTGATGGTCCATTGTGCAAAAAAACAGGACATTTTCTGTCCTCCAGAACGTTAGATTAACAGCATTTAATCAGGATTTTGGTAGAAATTGATGCCCAACATTTGACGCAATCCGAACATGCAGTCAAGCAAACGAGAGTTCTGAAAGCCTGTGTGGATGGACTGATTCGCTCCAACATGCAGAGAGTTCGTTCTGCACTTACACGGTGCCACAAATGTCACAGTTTTCACAATCGTGACCAACAGCGGCTTATTCAAAATACTCTCCGCCAGAAACAACCAGAACAGAACTCAACCCGTTCAGTGAGCAATGCTATTAGTTTTGGTGAACTAGATCGATATCTATAACCTATTAGTTCATTCTTAGCTAAAGAAAATTACATTATTTTTCAGGACAATAATTTTACAATTTCTGCACTTTCCATAACTTAACTGCTCTTTTCCAGCTTTAAAGCAGCATGGAAACCCTGCTGATTTTATATTTTGTTCTAAATAACCCTAACAGAGCCACGTTTCAGTCTGATCTAAACAAAAAGCCTAATTACCAAACTATCTATAATTACTATTAGCTTAAAAGTGTTGTGGAATGTCATGAAAACACATGTGCTTCACAGAGAGAAACAACAAGTGGTTGAAAATTAATATAACCAATATAAGTAGGGGACACTAATAAATCAGGTGAAAACATCTAAAGCAGAAATTTAAATTCACTGAAACGTGAATCTCCAAGAAATCTGATCTCCACTGTAAGGAAATCTCCAAACCTGATAGAAGTTGTGAACATGAGTTTATGTTCCATCACAGCCCACAGGGTCAAGTCAAACACTTCAATCTTAAGATTTGGCCACAGAAACACTTTCATTCCTCTTTTCATCTGGAGTGGAGGAGAGGAGACCGAGGAGGAGGGTGGAAATAAAGCACTCCAGGCCTCAACATCCCTAAGGAGAAAACCAATTTGTCAGGTTTTAACATGTTTGAGGAGCTAATTACCATGCTGGAAGGGATCCTAGTACTAGACAATTTGCGCCCCCCAAACTCCCTTACCCATCTCTGACACAGTCGGCATATAAACGCCCGGATTCAATTAGCAGTGCGCTGAGATTGGAGAGCAGCCGTCCTTTGGCTGTGTTGTGGGGCGGCTGGGTAGCCTCCTGTCCCTCCGCCGTATCAAGAGGAGATTACGGCAGCATGCTGTCGGGCCTTGTGTATAATCACGACATGCAGTGGCCTTTTTCCCGAGGCTTACTCACTCAATCCTTCCAAATCAGGCACCATCTTGAGACAGGCTGAGAAAATTGAACAGCACACATTCAGCCATCTCTCTCCAATACCAACAGAGAACGAGAGGGTTTCATCAGGAACTGATCAATACTATTTCTGACCAATAGAATCTGCACATAAAGCACTTATAAATATCAGTCTGGTCAGTCATATTCAAACGGCTTTGTTATATTTACATATTATTCATATACTTTAGTAGGAAATCATTTTGTTGGTTTGTATAGTGTCCATCCCCGGGGTTTTCTATTGGTTGACAACTTGAAGTTGATTCTGTGACGCTGTCTGAATGTCAGTTTTAGAAAGAGTGACATTAAGCACAAGAATATATTTCATATCCTGACAGTACTTCAAAACGAGGGCTGAGAGCCAAAAGTGACATTTTGGTCAAAATTGAGTTATATATATCATGGGAATTCTCTTTGTGAACTTTTTCTACTGAAAACAATGACAGAAGTGAACTATAAATATATTTTGAGTTATTAAACAAAAACCAAAGGTCTTAACTGTAAACACACTGAAGCATTTAGAGTCAGAAATGCTATAAATAATTGTGCTTTAAACAGGTTAAATCAGTACAGAAAGTAAGTAACTAAAGTCATTTTTTGTTTTGGCTCTCCTGTAAAGTTGGTGAAATGTCACTTACACCCTTTTTGGCGCTCAGCCCTCGAAAATATAGATAAAAATAAACCGCTCACGATTTAATGACCACTTTGACAACAGTGTCTTTGATGCAATATGATGCCAAAAATATTTCCACAGGTTTGTTGGAAGTGTACACAAAAATCTGAAGAATCTGTTAAAGTTTATGATCAATTAAAATTTAAATCCCCCACTTTTATATCAGCTCTATTAGTCATGATACCTGGGTGGATAAAACTGTATTTTTCTTTTTGCTGTTGCTTTCGTTTTGAAGATGTGTTAGTAGCAGAAACTCTGCTCTACATTATTTAAAGCAAGATATCCATCTGAGGACAAGCCCACAGTTCAGGATGAGAGTATAATCGGCAGTGGAGGAAGAAAAGCTGTGGGGAGATTCTCAGTTCAGATGCATTTTTTCTGGTATTAAACAAACATACACAGTATGATGACTATCAATCTTCATACCACTGAACACATACAGCTTCCTGAAACACCGCTGCAACTCCAGGCCACTACAGGATCTTATTGAAACTCTTCAGCTCTAAGCACATTACTCGTTCCAGCTCGGGGCACTTTACAGTACTACAGTACTAAAAACTCGTTAAATAAACGTAGGAAATGTATTTACCTGATAGTGCTCACTACACAGGCGTAGTTTGTTTGAGTTTTCTACTGTTCTCTACTATTTGCGCTGTCCCAATGTGTTGTCTGGCATCCCAGCAATCAATCTGTTCTGAACATCAAGCTATACATCAAGCTAATCTAACCAGTTTGCCCAGTAGACATCCCAGTTTCCTGTGTTTTAATATTGCTGGGATGTGTGACAATAACTGGAGCTCTACTGGAATCTTTGCAGCCATTAGTGTGACTGGCTTCCTTTTTAATTTCCCCAGTGAAGATTTAGAGCATAACATTATAGATGCTCCTTTAAAAACAAATGAGATCATTTTCTTATTGCAGTTTAAAAGTGACCCAAACACAGTCACATAGACCTTCCAATACAGTATTACACAAAGAAAATCAGAATTTTCCTTTCTTCAGTCATCAAAGGAACTACCTGTCTCTCCCTTCTGACCTTACAAGACAAAACGAGGTGATACCATTGGCATTATCTGAGACGAAGGCTCCATTTGGACAGGTTTTCTGCTGCTCCAATAAAAAGCAGAGATACCTGAAGAGATAGGGCAACACAAGACTTATAATCAATGGGACTGATTGAGCGCACAGAACATCGACTGAGAGAGAGAGGACACAGAGAGAGAGACACAGAGACACACAGAGAGAGAGAGAGAGAGAGAGAGAGAGAGAGAGAGAGAGAGAGAGAGAGAGACAGACAGACAGACAGAGACACAGAGAGAGAGACACAGACACACAGAGAGAGAGAGAGAGAGAGAGAGAGAGAGAGAGAGAGAGACACAGAGACACAGAGAGAGAGAGAGAGAGAGAGAGAGAGAGAGAGAGAGAGAGAGAGAGAG
>JBBIGC010000001.1:27889950-27901300 GCA_037576955.1 Lepidarchus adonis
AGAACAGAAAACGGACACAAACTACCATGAACACCTCCAAAAATAGATAGATACTCACTTCTGAATATGGACGACTGTTTGGTGTACGAATGTCCGCAAACAGACTGTGTGCTTAGACAAATGAAGCCATTAAAGGTAATTAAGAGTTTAATTAAGCAGTCTAGACATTTATTTCTGTATATACATTTCTTAGATTTCATATTTTAGACCTGATTTTCCAGTGTTGGGCTCAAAATAATAAAGGACAGATCAGCGGTTTAGAAAACTTCATGTTTAAGGCAAAATGTGTTATTGCTATGTATGGTGATCTGTATTGTATTGCCAGGTTGTTAGTGTAAAGCCCTATTGTGCATTGTTCTTTAGCCCCATTCCAAACATGGTATATGATTGTTGTGTCATTGAGGCTGCACTATATTGGAAAAGAAAAGAGAACCATTCTCTCTAGAACATTTCATGATATAAAACAAGTCTGTGTGCTGTGACTAGTCTTCTGAGGAGATTGGAGGGAGAAATTTAATACACTGGTTAAGTCACCATGACACCAGTTTATTCACGCAATTCTGTTCTCCAAATCCATGATGTGTTTGATTATGTTCGCCTTACTGGACACTGCATGCCCTGCGATGTGACTACCAATGTGTGCATATAAGCAATGATGCAAAAATAATATCGCACAGCCCTAATGGTCATGGTGATGGTTAGTCACTTCAAATCAACGGAACTTTACCAGTGCTTTGCTGCTGGCCTATGGCCAAATGATTAGACAAGTGAGTTTGTGACCAAAGGGTTCTGGGTTCGATTCCCAGAACCATACAGCAGGTTGTAGAGCCCTTGATTACAGCATCTAAACCCCAGCTGCCCAACATTTATATCCATCTGGACCCATAAATTATATTATATATGTATAAAAAACACACAGTGAGGCAAAAAGTATTTGGCAGTGACTGATTCTGCAAGTTGTCCCAGTTCAACATACGTTCAGTTCTGTGAGAGACAATTTAAAAAAATGATACATAATTAAAAAAAAATTGATTTTTATAATGGTGCAGAAAATAGAATTCTTGCTGGTTTGTAGGAGCTAAATACTTGTCCTTCACAGACCTGATACTACTTCTTTAAGAAGCTCTTCTATCCTCCACTCGTTACCTGTATTAATGCACCTGTTTAAACTCGTTATCTGTATAAAAGACACCTGTCCACACCTTCAAACAGTCAGACTCCAACCACCACCATGGCCAAGACCAGAGAACAAGAAGAATGGACCAAAATAGCAGCTACAGTGTGTGCAAACCTGGTGAAGACCTACAGGAAACATATGACCACCCAAGGTTACATTACAAAGTATTGAGGTGAACTTTTGTTATTGACCAAATTTATTGAACATTAGAGACTCTCACCTTTAAGTGGGACAATTTGGAGAATCTTTGGCTGACGAATTCTTTTTTGCCCCATTGTGGTGTGTGTGTGTGTGTATTATATACACACACACACACCTATTTTTCTTTATATCTCTATGTATCTATATACACATGCACACTTTCAGCAAACATTTACATTAAGCCGCTGTAATAATACATAGCGACGCACTGACCTGATTTTCTGCTGTTGCTCAGGTGTGCGACTGCCTAAGCATATACACAGCTTTAGAAGTAGAGAGGCTAACTTACCGCAGGCACAAGCAGCTTCTTCACCTCCTCTACAGCTCTCCTCATTTTGATCTCAGCTCGCGCTTGTGTGTCCTCCACCGTGATCAACACGTGAAGATCCTCGTTCAGGTGCTCCCAGTTCGGCTTCCCTCTGTTCTGCTCCTCCTGGAGGGAGTAGAAAAAAGGGAAAGAGACATGAGTGGTTGTGACACACTTGTAGAACGTGATTGTCTTACACAGCATCATGCTTTTGAGTCGGCGTGAGAGACAGCAAGAGTGTACGAAGGAGAGAGAGTGCGTGAGGGAGCAGGAGAAAGAATGACACATTTTATTGCGCGAGCTGACAGGCTGGATGTATTGCAGTCAGCAGTGAGATGTAGGCGCAGGGCAAAACGAGGGTGGCTCTGCTTTTTCCGGATGACAGCACTATAACACAGTCTGCACACCATGACAATTAAAAGCAACCCCTCCCCCAAACTTTAAACAGGAATTATACGTTTCCTTATCATTCAATTCTATATAGTGGAGCTGGGTGATGAAATGGTAAAAATAATTACCACTACTGGGACTCCTCAGGTTACTTTGAACTCGACTTGCTGCGTTTCGTGGTTATGTCGCCGTCTCCCCTAAATATATTAAAGTCTTGTTCCGTCATTCTGACATACGCTTGTTGGCAAGACATGTAGATGGAAACGTTGTGAAATGTGAGTGACTGGTTCAGTTGGTTTCTGACTTACGGCAGAAATCAAATTACTTTGCGCTGTAGGAACAGATCTCTGATGCAAATTCTCCATTTCAATGTAAGTTACAGTCGATATAATGAAAAAAAAAAAAACCCACACACTCCGTCATGTTTTGACTGACAACATGAAAAACCAAATGATAATGAGGAGGGCTTGGCGCCGAACCAATCAAGTGTCTGGAACAGAGTTATTCATTCCGAAGCCGTATCGTCCTTTAGGACAGTAAAATTTGATTTATTTCTCTGTGATTCACCAACTTCACTGAGCAAGAAATGCAGTGTGTTCTCCTAAAGAACCTGAAACTGATCAGACCTTTTAAATTTATTTTGCCCATTTCATTTGGAACTGACCACAGACATTAACATGTGTTCCACTGTAACACTACTGACTGGTTCGATTTAAATATCAATGTATTTAATATAATATTTATTTATTAAATAATTTCTGTATTCAGCTTCCCCCAACTTACAATCTTAAGAGCTGCCACAAAACTAGTAGCTCGAGTTGTTGCGTTGTTCGTTTTTTGCTCTGCTCAACTTTCTGTAGTATTTCCAAAATCGCTCTCTTTCACCGTCTTTAGTTCGGTACTTTTCAGAATTTTTGTTCTGAAAATGTTTTTCAACATTACATTTTTTGTTGTTTGCTCATTTCTCGCCACATATCAAACAGGGCTATAGATGTGAAAATGATTCATTTAAATTGACAAATTATAAAACCTTTTTTTAAATTCAATGTTAAAGTATCACCTTAAACTCCAAGATAACAACAAAAACCAAAATATGTAAATAAAAATTTTACAAAACTCTTCTCCAGGCCAAACAGAGCCACAAAAAGAAGAGGGAGGAGCCGCACGTTGCCGACCCCTTCCCTAGGAAAACAAAACCCTGGTTTGCAGCACCGAGGCCTGACGTTGCTTGTAGCTGATGGCCAGGTTTGCGCACACAGCAGGAGGAATTTTAGTCCACTACAGATTCAGAATCTGAAGATCTCCGTTTGAAGTACTATTCAATTCTAGACCCATAGAGAATTCCAAAAGAAAAGAGCCTTCATTCCCAAGAGATCCATTTTGGGGTTTTTCTGACTCCTAGGCACATGCCTCAGTGTCCTGAGTTTCTATCAATTCTGAAATGGTTTGATGGTTAAAAATGTCTATAATCAGCCTCACAAGTGTGTATTGTGCTCTTACACGCTTTCACACAACTGAGCGATTCAGAAGGGCAAGCGGCAGGTGTGAATAACTTCAGCACTGTGCTGGTTTATTCAATGGGCTCCAAAGAGAAGCCATTAGAGGCTCTAGAGCAGCCGCAGCTCCTCAGAAGAGCAGCAGTCAGGCAGTACGAGCCCATCAGCCCTGGCTCCATTCAAAAACCAACAATTACCCACCGCCTGCCTCTCAGCGCCCAATTCACTTGCCCTGCCAGTCAGGAAAGGCTGAAATAAACTGAAAGATGAAAAGAGAAATGGATTCCCTCCCTTTCCTTTTTTAATTCTCCTCTTCCATGTTGAAAAAGAATAAAGTACAAGCTGTCTGATCGGCCACAGAGCACTGAAGAAACGCTGGGCCTCTGGATCTTTGAGGGGTTTGACAGAAAGGTTGGCACATATGGCGCGAATGACACCACTCAGTCTTTCTCTGGCTGCTCTTATATTACAGTCGACTGAACTGCAGACATGTTCGGGTTTTCTAAAGTCCTACGACTGCACTGCCAGCGAGAGTTCTGCTCAAACTACATCAGCAGGCACTTCAGAAACATCTCAATTTGATTTGTAAATCACTTTTTATAACCGGTTTCACGAAGCAGCTTTACAGAATCTGGGTCCAAGCCCTTAATGAGCGACAGAAGCGAAGAAAATCTCCCTAAGCTGGAGAAAGAAACCCTGGGATGAAACAAGACTCAGAATTGGAACTGGTCTTCCTCTGGTTGACACCAGATAACAACCAAAAGAACATGGAGAAAAGGAAAAGTATTCAAACATTAAACAAAGAAAAACCTCAAAATTATTCATGAGGCATGTGATGATTATCACGTTGCCTTGTAGATGACGAGACAATTGGTGATTTGGAGGACACATTCGACTGATCTCTCCATCCTATTCTCATGTAGCTTAATAATAAAATGAGTAAAAACAAACAAACATCTCAGGAAAGCTTCATTCAAAGAGGAAAAAAGGCAGAATGTTGAGAGAGTAAAAGACTGGTCTGTGGGAGACGGGGATCATTACTCTAAATCCTACTGGTGACTCAAGAGCGCCGTCTGCAATACATCAAGTTTTACTTCCAAATTAATTATGGTATTACATTCCCAGGGGAAAAAAACAAAAAAAACAAAAACGGATTTTTGGGCATTGACCAGTTCAAATCTGAAAGACAGTTGTATACTGTATTTTTGTAAGATGTTCTGTAAAACATTTACACCAGAATAAACCTTATGATGCCTTCACATCTCACCCAGGAATGAAAAGGAATCTTTAAACTTGACAGAACAAGTGATATATAATATCACAATATACATATATATAAACAGATAATATTTATAGTGATTAGATTTCTTCTATAATCGATAGTATATTAATTATTTGTAGCAATAATCCTGATAATTTGATACAGTGGGCTTCAGAAAGTTTCTCGATACAGTTGCCGTGTTTTCAGGCAGAAGACTGAAACAGCCCGTCTCCATCTCTCCCCGTCTTCCGTTCACTCCCCCCTGATGTGCACAGATGATCAGTCGTTTGTGGAACGAGCATGCTAATTAAGGTGTCTTAATTGTAAGCAGTGCATTGTGGGTCTCGACAGGGAAGCTGCACCTGACATGCTTCCTAATGTGCTGAGCAAGACCCCTGCTTCCTTATCACCATGGATACTGTAGCCATTGTTCACTAGGAGAGCTGTGATACATCGATTTTTTGAGTTTAGCCCGTCCTGCTCCTAGGGTCCCACTGCCCTGCACATATGCTGGAATTAGAACCACCAATAATGGTAACAATATTACTACACTAAATAGACAATAAAACATCACCACAAAACACGCGTTAGTAAACAGTCCCTGCAAGAATTGAACATTTTGTTGTGAAACATTCCTCTACTCAGAACAGATTTTAAATTAAATTTAACACTAAGGAAACACCGTCTTATGTTAAATCACAAAATGAAGAGAAATCATGCAGCAAAAAATCACTAAACTCAATCACTCTGTCTCTGATTGCACAATGAAATCCTGCACCTACCCTCACCCCTGCAGCCCACTGTTTGCCATGGGCCCCTCCTGTCAGAAACTTTCAAGCACAATACCTGAAGCCTTCCCATGATTCTCAGGGAGCAAGTCAGCAACTTTACAATTAAATGTAAGCGCTTCTATCTGTCGGACAATCAAAGTCACCTCCAAAATGCTGACGGGTCAGAAACTGACCGATCGCAACATCACTCGTGTGTACGTCTGCTGGGGGGTGGGGGTGGGAATGACTGAAGTGGTCCCGCAGTGTTTCTGTGCACTGGTGTGGGACGTCCACACAGGAGAGTTTAAAGGAAAAAACAGTAGAAATGATAGTGACTGTGACTCGAGTCTCTAGTCTACTTAGAGTAGCAGACAATCAGTACGTTTATTGCAGGTACCAAGCAGATGTTGGATGGATTTGTTGCTACACACTGAGAATCAAGAATTTAATTGTTTTTCCACTCTTATTGTGTATACAGTTTTTAGCAGCATCACCAGCTACACTGAGGATGTATTAACATTGGGTACGAGGCACCAAAAATCAAATCTGTCTTTTGCAATGAAAATGTGAGTCCTTTACATCTCCTCTCTTTTTAAAATATATGTATAGTAGCTTGAGTCTTTAAGCATCTGTAACTCTTTGTACATTTGTACATATGGTTATATTTTTCTTTGCAAATGCACAAGGGTGGAACAGTATTTCAATACACTGTGCAGTGTATACCGTTGTATTGACTCTTGAATCTTATATTAGTATTATTTATTTCTAAACACAAACTGAGTTTACGGACCTGCACAATAAAAAAATAAAATAAATTAAAAAAAAACACTAATGTGGGGAGAATGGGATTAAGTGTCTGAGATTTGAGTAAATATACATGCGGTTTAAAACTTTTTTTTTTAGATAATAGATAATTTTACTTTATCTATACGGGGGATAAAAAGATCACTAAAGCAATCGAAGAGTGCCCCCTTGTGGAGAATATTCAGACTGCTGAACACGATTTTATAAAAGACATACAAAATCCTCATTTATTATTCGAACCGCAAAGTAATGAGGATAATTAAAATGTACAGTTTAGATTAAGACCCGTACCTTGACTGCTCTCCTGTGGCACTGAAAATCCAAACTAAAACTGTTTAAAAATAAAAATGTTAAATCTGGCTAAGGTCATGGTCACATCTGTCATACGAGCTTAATTTACCTTTAAGTTTACAGTAAAATTGTGGCTTGAGTGAAACTTTCCTTTAAATAAAGGGTCAGGAGTGAAACTGGCCAACAGTCAAAAAAAAAAAAAATCCTCGAACAGTCATAGACACGCCTCTCTCATGCTCCGTCTCTCCACAAGGTCACCCCTCGTCTGCCAAAGCAAAGTGATGACACGTGAAAAGTGTGAAAGAGCGGGAGGGGCCAGCCATGAGCAGAAAGCATGCTGGGAAATCCTCAGAGGAGGACGAACATTCTGTTTATAGACATCTGAAACCACCGCAGAGGTGACACAATGTAATCGAGTTAAATCGGACACAGACTTTATGAGACAGAAAGAGAGAGAGACGGAGAGAGAGACAGACAGAGACAGAAGAGGAAAAGTGAGCTAGAGAAAAATATAAAAAAGAAAAGGTACAAAAAAGGGGGATGAAGACAAAAAAAAACAATAATAATAATGATGAAACATAGGTTTATTTATCAGAAGAGGGAAAAAAGAAAGTGTTTTTAAGAGGGAGAGACTTTTTATTTGATGTGATCTGTGTTTGTGGTGGCTGAATAAGTAGCAGGAGAGGAGATGAGGGCTTTATTATAGAAACACGCACATTCACCTCGGGTTATGTCAGACTCCACTTATGGCAGTGTGTGGTTGTGTCAACATCTCCCATAAATGCATTAAGAAAGCTCGCGCAGGAACTGGATGGTCTTGCGGTGCTATACAAGTGATGTAGGTGCACATGTAGACGGTTTAGGACCTACAGCGAAAACCACGTTACGTTGGGTCGGAGATCCGTACAGCGCAAGTCAACTACTCACTTTAGCTAAGAGTACACCAAGTCTCATTCCTTTTACCATATATCAGCAGAGGTAGTATAATAATGCATTAAAATAATTATTTACAGTATTAATCCCTGAGGAGAAACTCATCTATGCATTTACCCCCATCGGAGGCAAAGAGAACACACTCCTGGACAAGGTGGGCTGCCTCTGTCGAGCGCCGGGGAGCAGTAGGGGGTTAGGTGGCTCAGCTCGCTGGCTGCTTCTGGGAATATAACCCACAACCCTTTAGGCCACGCTGCCTCTCGAAGACCACACCTTTACCTGCATAGTTTGAATCAGAAACAGGCCGAATGTATAGGTGGTGTGATTTAACCTGGTGATGTAGTCCCTCAGGATGAATTGTGGCTCCACCTTCAGAAAAGATCCGTTTTACGGTTCTGATATTGTGGTGCAGTGACGAATCGAACAGTGATTATGTTAGGGACGGACACTTGAAGCAAAAATACTCCACTGGGAACTGCTGCACTGTTCTTTAAAGAAGAGTTAAATGGTGTTTTCTGTATTTATGTTTGTGTTTATTCTAATGTCACTTTTCTCTTGCACAGCAAATGTAGATCCCATCTCAACTTAAGGACAAAATTCTAATTAATGAAAAAAAAAAAAAAAACCTATGAAATGCTGTGGAATCTGTAACTGAAGCGGTTTAGTGTTCAGGCCCACAGGTTAATGGACAGAGAATGAAGAAAATCAGTGTTACCTTCTTTTTATCCCTCATGGAGCTCTTTCCTCTCACCATGATCTTACAGCCTGTTTCAGCCTCCAGCTGCTTCGCCGTCAAACCGCGCGGCCCCAGAATCCTCCCCACGAAATTATACTGCAGAGAGAGAGAGACAAAGAGAGAGAGAGATATAGAGATTAGCATGTGAATGTTTCTAGAGTATTGACTGAGGTTGCTGATGTGCATTTAGTGAGACTGTTGCTTCCACAGCGACTGAGCTCTTCTCTTGTACAGAAGGAGCTGCTCCAGCTGCCGTTCCACAGAGCTGTACTGAGACGGAGCTGCTGAAGGGTGATGAGCTTACACAGCTGCAGTAAGAAACTCAGTCTGATTTCTGGCCCAGTCACTCGTCTCACGGTTTTATCCCTACTGGTGAAAATATGCACCTCATTCATGGTCGTGAAGAAGACTTCCTGTTCGCAAGCTTTATTTCTATATTTTCTATTCTGACAAAAATTGCAACAGTTACAATTGCAAAAATTCCAATAAGAAGCTTGTGAACAGGAAGCTTAACTTCAGCTCAGTGCAGTATTCAGTGACCTCGAACCCTATACAACCCATTTCTGGAAAATGTGGCACATTGTGTAAATGTAATATAAACAAACACATTTTATATCTTTTATTTTATTTATTTTTTTAAAAAGCACAGGCTTATCAAAAGTGACAGGACTGAAATATGAAAATATGAGATTTTAGACATGCTCCCAACAAGGAACATTTTTTCCTGGGAATTTCATGGTTATTTCAGCAAAACTGGCCATAAACTACCAGTTGGACAATAACACTGGAAATCGTTTTATGCTTTTGTCAGTTACACTTCTAAACACATTCATAGAGCAGCACAGACAGCAGCTTTAGGTAAACCAACATAATTAAATTTTTTATATAGCTTTGAACAGGCTTTTAAAACATATACTTTACATTGTACAATGTTAGTACATTAAATGTACTAACATACTGTACAGTGTAAAGTATGTTTACATTGTACAGTGTGTGTAATAAAATTTTTATTACCCCGCCCCTGACACACGGCAGGTATTAATTATCAAGTTAATTTCATAAGCATTCAGTACAAGCATCTGCACCAATAATGCTCAGATAGCTGCAGAGACACTTTCAAGTTGATAAATTTTTGTAATATGGTCAAATGGAGTTAGCACATAGAAATCAATCTGAATCTAGATTCCAGGCCTGGATTCAATAACAGATGAAATACATAAAACAGATCAATTATTCTTAGAGACTAAAATTTAAGGTCTGAATCTGTAGATCTTAACACTGTAGAAAATATCAACCTCATACAGGAAGACTGACGCAATTCTTGCTGACGACTGGCTGTGAAGACTGAGTGTCATTTACAACTAAAACTTCACCAGAACACGATATGATATTCTCCCCCATTTTAATAATGACAGTGTGTGAGTGTGCGCTCATCAAGATTTATCTGCTCTTATTAAAACATTTAAACTCTGCAACCCCAGCTCAGCGGTACAAGTGTATTAGTGTGTGTCAAGACAATAAAAGCAGCTGAAATTGAATCAAATGAGCAAGGAAGTGTGCAAAAGAAAGCAGGTCTGAACGCTTGTTTAAACGTTCTGTGCATGCAAGAAAATGATCCATATACAGGAAATACAGCATCTATGGTTTTAAGTGCACCATTTGAGATAAATATATGTTTGTATGTATGCATGTGCATGTGTGTGGGGGGTGGGGTGTACACGTGCGGCCACATTCAGCTCTTCAGGAGAACCTTATGCCAGCTGTGAAGCATGGTGTTGGAAAGGCTATTTGTGAGGTTGTTTAGCTACTTCAGTGACTGTCCAGCTTGTGTTCATAGACTGATATAGTGCAGATATTTGAGCAGAGAGTTGAAGACCATGAGTGGCTCTGTGCAAAAGCTGAAGCAGAAGTGGATGTGGACCTTTTAAAGAGATAACTGCAAATACTCTGGCAAGGAATGGCTTTAAAAAATGGATGGACGTTTATGCAACACAAGATATTTCTGCTACGTAGCAAATGTTAATACAGAATTACAAGTAGTGCATCAGGAAAATGTTCAGACGATGTAAAAGACAGCTGCTGACTTTTAATCATGTAACAGAAAAAAAACGGACAGCAACGATGTGTTTTAGGTCACAGTGCTATTTCTTTTACAAACAGAGAGCAGGAGAATGAATGCGTGCGCCCACACGCCTAAAGGACTTGTCTGTTCAGATCACGGTTACAAAGGCACACGAAGCCACTGGCCAAGACCTTCACAGACCATCCCTGTGTCATCGCAAATCGCCAAAGGGTGTGGTGGGCAAAGACACTGCTGCAGGTCCCTGAAGAAACATCAAATTAAAATTGCTTCATATTGTTAAAGCTTCAGTGTCCCCACCAATATAGTGCACTTATAGAAACTTTAAAGCTTTAAAAACAGCTAAAATTCATATCATACTTATGAGGTGACAAAACCAATACATTAAAATATAGCTCCTTTTCACTTTTAATTCCCATCACAATTTATCCCCATCCATTCACAAGTTCTAGGAAGCTCTGTTATTGGTTAGACATATTTTCATATTGCAGTCTTCTGAGAAATGAGTACTGTGTAGACCAACATGTGTGTGTATATATTTATTATTATTAAATATTTTATTATATATATATATATATATTTTTTATTTTTATTTTTTTGCTATTGTGCTGTTTGCTTCTTTAGTGGAGCTATAAGACACAGTTGCACAGAATCTTGCACCCATATCTTGCATCTATAGGTTTTAAGTCAGTACAGTATGTCAACCTGTATAAGATAAATTATATTATTTTGTCTTATTTCTCTATGACATGCTTGCTAAACTCTCTGTCCTCACTCATCTTCAGCTCCATCCTGATGCAAATGAAAGAGGATTCTCCTCTAGTCTGGTGTGTGTGTATGTGTGTGTGTGTGTGTATGTGTGTGTGTGTATGTGTGTGTATGTGTGTGTGTGTGTGTGTGTGTG
>JBBIGC010000001.1:27902395-27931425 GCA_037576955.1 Lepidarchus adonis
TCTTCATCTCCATCCTGATACAAACGAAAGAGGACTCTCCTCTAGTCTGGTGTGTGTGAGTGTGTGTGTGTGTGTGTGTGTGTGTGTGTGTGTGTGTGTGTGTGTGTGTGTTGATGCTGATTGGACATGACAGAGAGCAGGGGCCTGCTGCACTGAGGGAAATTGCTCACTTTGAATACTGGAACCAGGCAGTAATTACAGCCAGAAGGGGACGCCACCATTTATACACCAAAATACATCAGAATAACGAAGGAAGGAAGGACAGATGGGAGGAAGGATGCAAGAGAGACAGAAAAAGGAAGAAAGCTGCAGAGTGCACACAACAAAAGCACTTCAGCAAACACGCAGCTCCACTTCCTTGTATTATGAATTCTCAATCATGATCACAGTTCGGTTTATTGTAAATTTTCCATCAATTCTTTGAAAGCCAAATAGCAATAATTGAATGGTGTCTATATTCAATTGTTTGATTTATACTCATATGCTCATTAGTGTGTTTCAGGCAGCAGGTGGGAGGGGAACCTGGATGATTATGTACATTTTAAGTGATCATTTGCAGAATTACTGCTGTAAATTATACTACCATTACCCAAATTCAGTTACCAATGTCAGGGTTACAACCCTTACCAGATTAGTTGTAGTTTGTGGCAGTTTCCATTAAAAGTAAGTTACTATACGGCTCTACACCACTGGATTTGAATGGGAAGGAGTCCGGGACATTTTATTACTTGCTTATAAAAATGCTGCTGCAGATGAACAACACCCACTGCCATGGGGACAGGTTTTGCGCTTCAGATTTGCAGGTTTCTCACTTCATAATTAGCACAGTTAGCGAACATGGACGACGGTTTTTGGCGAATATGGGACATTGCAGAGCTCGGAGAAGCCCAATTAAAAGACCAGGAGTACATTTTCGATGAAAAAAAGCAGAGGGGCATAGCGCACTGCTGAATGACCACCAGAACATTCAGAAATATATTTTCAGTGCAAACCACGCAACTTCATTTTCTTAGTGCAGGCCATGAAACTGCACTAAAATCTATTAATATAGACGTTTATTTTCTTGTTTTGGCGCAGATCAGTATAAGTGGGATAATGTGCTGGGAGACTTCAATTACGGCAAAGACGACCCCGGCTGTCTCACAATTCATTATCCTTTGCAAATCTACTACATAAAATGTATCAGCTAGACCAGATAAACTGGGACAAACACCGCACGCATCCTGAAAAACCTGAGGTCCGTCCTGGTGACGTCTGCAACTGCAGCACTGAAGTTCAGTTCATGTTTACAGCTCAGTCAGTCATTTTGTGTCCTAAACCACATGCACACACCTTAACAAAGTCCTTAATGAAGCGCTGGAAGAGATGAGAGTTCATTTACTGATCAGATTTTTGAGGAACGAGCATTGAATAGAACTAAAGCTGTCTGATCTATGGGTTTTGAACCATCTACTGCATCACTATAGCATGGGCTTTGCTCAAGTCACCTCAAAGAGAAACTAATTACCTCCGATTCTGTACATCAAACAAATGAGACGATCTAGAGCAGCTCATCGGTTTCACTAAATCTGCTCTCTTTCCACCTTAATTACATGTCAGCAACATGTGACTCTCCACTCAAAACACACCACGCAACTTTATTTTTTACCTCCCGAAATGTCATACACACATGTAAAATATCAGTGGTGTTTATTAAGGGTGGTGTGAATATAAGTAGTCTTCTGGAATATTCCACTCCACCTAGAGAGTGGACCAGTAACAGCCAACACACGGCCACATCAAACACCAACACCACACACACTCCAACACAGCATAAACACACAAATATGCACATGACCAGCAAACACATGCAAACCATTTTTCTCCAGTAAATACCTGAAAGAGCAAGCTGAGTGTATAAAGGAAATCCTGGAGGGAAATACAGACAGAACCACAAACCTCAAAGCATCATGGGGAGGGGCAAGCAGAGGGGGGCATACTAAAACTGCAGAGCTGAATGATACGGCAAGAATAACATTATAATAAGACTGATGTTATGAATCACAATATTGTGAAAATCTAAATGGCAATCAGTCAGTAAAATGAGTGAATCTGAAGACATGTTGTAGCAACTACAGGCTCTATAAAAGAATATTATTTTCTATCATGTAGAAACTAAGTTGCACAAGGGTTTTACTTCTAGCCAAGAGTGACCGGGTCCTTTGGGTATTAAATTAGCATGTTCTCCAGTGTCTGAGTGGGCTTTCCTCCAGGTGATCTGGATCCCTCCCACCACAAACACAAGCTATGAGTAGTGCCCCTGCCGGTGACCTTGAAAATGGCAGTGGAGAAAGATCTAGTGGTTGCCCACTGTTCCGAACTGTGTTTAATGTAATATCACACACACACACACACACAGTAAACGCAAAGGCAATGCACAGTGCATGTGTGAGAAAATACTAATTAAAACTGAATGTCCACAGTGCTACAGTGACCACCAAAATCAATGTATTCAGTTCAGGTTTTTTCCCATATATGGACTGGATGGCCCATATGTTAAGTTTAATCATATTCATCATAATAAGAGCCCTTTATCTCAGATAGATTTTATACAGCTGTGACAAAACACAAGGGACTGTGCTTCCAAATGGACAAATAGTACATGATCAGCCCTAAAATCACAACACATACCAAGTGAAACCCTACACTCTGAAGTCCCTACAGTCCAGTACACTCACCAAGTCCAGCGTTTTTCCTTCACCTGATTAGATTTAAGTGTCAAGTCAAACAGCCACATTTGATCCAACATCCAATTTCTCAGAGTAACCAGCACAGTTGATTTTAGCGACTTTTCTTGCCTCAGGACCCACATTTGTCCTTTGCTGTTAAGTCACGACCCAAAAGCAATTTAGCTTTCTAACCCTTCTAATTCATTTCACAAACAAGCTTAAAATTAGAAGGCTGCATACTTTCGTTTGCTAACACACAGTCAAGTGGAACACGCAGCGGTTTTCGTCCCTTTAAACTGACCTAAAAGTAAACAGGTTTAATACACAGACAGCGTGACTAGTTCTTCCACCATGTTGAAGAGCTGCTGAGCTGATGTGCGTCCTGGATGTTACAGCTTTGCTCTAGTTTTATAATGAAGCAGGTTTTTCAGAATAAAAGTGAACAGCTAAAAAGAATTTAAAGTGGACAGTAAGTAAATAAATCAGTAAATAAATAAATAGATAGACTGCTGGTAATTCTCACTTTCACACCTAGAGCATCAAGAGTAGGGACGAGTATTGTTTTAGCATTGTTAGCCATGTTGTTTGCATCATGTACGGTATACATACTCCCACTAAAGATCACATACCTCATTTCTGGCTTGTTCAATGTTTAACAGTCAGTCAGCTGTCTCACTGCACCATAAGGGAGGTTTCCTTTTCAGATCGGCCCGTCCACCATTGGACAGCTCACAAAAGAAAATTCTTAAACTGGCAATAACACCACAGCACTGTCAGTACTGATGTGTTTTTGGTCTATGAGTAAGTCACAGTATTTAGCCCTAGTTTACACTGTACTCACATGTACAATGTATAAGCACAAAGGAAGTAAACTGTTCAGTGCAACGTCACAATCCTCTTTGTTCGAGGGCCAACACAGTTTCTACAAAAAAGCTTAGTGTGATTTTCTTCTTCCTCTGTGTCTGGGAAGTAAAATATATCAGTAGGTTCCTTACTTAAAAAAACAACACGCGTGCTAAACAATACAAAACCCAAAATCAGTGATGAGAACGGCCTGTTGAGTGTTTAACGCAACCTGATATTATTTTTCCAAGCAAACACACCCCTACTGTCAAGCTCAACAGAATTAAACAATGCTCTTCAATGAATTAAGAGTTCTGCACAACACTGTGGTGAGTTTATGTAGGAACTGGGTGTTTCTAGAGTCTCTACTCAGTTTTTTTTTTTTAAATTTGCCCCTTGGGGAGTCTTTAATTGAATTTAAATGTTTTTTAATTGAATTGATATGTGCAGATCGGTTTCAATTCCATAAAGGACTGCAAATGAGTATAAACAGAGAGAAGAGAGGAGTAAAGTTTAGTTGGGTTGCTATAACTGCACAGCATTCACCTCACTTATTTATTTTTCCAAGAGAACAGGCCAATATATCCATTTAACTCAAGGCTGTGTGTGTGTGTGTGTGTGTGTGTGTGTGTGTGTGTAGCGAGGGTAAGCCGTAAGAGAGGGCGATCTAAAAGTGAAGCCACAGGGATGTAAAACAATACAAGGCCAAACAGCAGAGCACGGCACTGAGGGCCAGCGGCCAAATATTGGACAGAGATGGACGACCGACTAATCTTACTGCAGCTCCCTCTCCTTTTCGTCCTCACTTTACCTTCCCTTACCAGCAACAAGTTTTTAACCTCTTTTGGGCCCCACTGAGAATCTTTAACAGAAAAAATGGAAAAAAACAATTTCTTCTTTCTGAAACAAATATTGAAAGTTTTGGCCGATGCCATGTTACTCCAATCACACAGCATCTCCTCTCTGTGGGTTAGTACATGCTCCTCCCTCTCCATCGCTCAGCAGAACTCCTCTCTTTATGGACGGGTGTTCCAGCTTCACAGGTCTCTGTGGAAGCACCTGCTCAGCTTCATTCTCCACCTCTGTACTGGAAAGAGCTAAAGAGGGAACTAAACATCTTTACATTCAAAGATCATCATCACAGCAGACTGTTCTTTACCACGTTAAGTGAAAAAAGCACCAGATTCTCAGATGATCGGCTGAAGTCTGGCTCCATGAAAATGTTCTCTCTCACACTCACACACACGCACACACAGCAAAACGATCATGGAGGCAGAAAGGACAGTAGGAGGAATAGAGGTCAAAATCCACATTAACTCCCTGTGGAGTGGAGGCCAAAGGTTAAAACCTCTGCACCAGAACCACAGGAGCAGCAAGGAATAATATGTTTCTCTGTGTGTGTGTGTGTGTGTGTGTGTGTAAGCTCCCTCAGAAGTCCAGCAAGCATGTCTGTACAGCATGGACAGAGTGAAGAGATACATGGTAGTACAGAATTCATTTTAAGAGGCTCTTTCAAAATAAGCTAAAGCAAAAGTGAAAACAGGGCTTAATATTGTGTGAGTAATTGAGGGGGGGCGGGGGGGCGGGGTGTACAAATACAAAAAAATTAACGGACATACAAAAGTTTAAGCTCCGCCCACCAAGCCTACAAACGCTAACCCACGCCCACTCGCACCCTACATATGTTAAGCCCCGCCCAGCCTACACAAGTTAATCTTCCTCGGTTCAGGCCTGAAACTCCTCCGCATTCTGACCTGCAGCTGTCCAAGCACACACCCATTTGGGCCTCCGGCTGTTACAGCTGTTAACCACGTCCATTTCCGCTGAAGGGTTTTTCCTGCAGACCGTCTGTAGCAAAGTTACTGGAGTGGAAGATGAGAAAACAATTTTATGTTGTGTTGCTGATGGTTGGAAAGCAAAGAGATCCACACAAGCAAAAGGAGCAGCTTCATACAAGCCTTTGTGTGTGTGTGTGTGTGTTAAATAGAAACACGTGCATCAACAGAGCTGCTCACTCTCTCGTTAGTCGGAAGTGCAATTCCCCATCCTAATTTAGCATGTTAGACGACGGTGGGCACAGGGACCTTTGCAGTGTTCTCTATTAAACCGAGATAAAGAGTGTCTAGGGAGCACACACACACACACACACACACACACACACGGCTTGTGTGTGTTACTAGTTTGAAGTAGAGAAGAACAGTGTGTGAAACAGAAACAGACTTTTATTCTAATCGTCTTCAAAATCACTTAATTTTAACAACACGCACTATGACCAGAATCAAATGAACACAAGGGGTAATGTATTGAGAAACAGCCATTACGAGAAGATAAGGCAAGTTTATTTATAAAGCACATTATCATACGTGTGGTCATCCAATGCGCTTTACAAGGATAAATGGAAAGTGAAGAGGAATGAGATCCAGACATATATTATATATTAATAAATTTTCAAGTTTTGTGGCTTGAACTCAAATTTAAAAAAAAGCCTCTTCATCGCTCAGCAACGACACATCTTGTTAAAAGTGGTAACTTACACTTGCAGTATAAAAAGTATAAAAATTCACACTCCAGGTTTGCTAACTGCACTAACGGCGGAGTGATCTAAAGCACAAAACCTGTTGCCATGGCAGCAAGCATTATTCATCTGCAGAAATTAATGCCACACATCCAGGACACCTTCCCATTCAAATTGAATGGAGTGTTGATCTGGGTTCTGGAGAGCTGTATAATCAACTTGGGTAATATTCACACTAATGTTAACAAAAAATAAAGATCAATATCAGTCCAATATCCAACATTCTGAACCTGTGTTGCGGCCCGTTTTAAAATGGTCACGCTAAAGTACTAAAGTACAGAGGCAGTTTCAGTTTCATTTAATCAAATATTATATGTAATAATTGCGAAAACGATAGTCGCACACAGTGTGTGTGGTTGGGGGGGGTGGAGTGATAGAATGAGTGATAAAAAATAAAACGTGCAAAAATCAGCAAATGTTTTACATGTTCTGCTATGAAGCTGAGCTGCATCAAAGGCCTCATCTCTCACACAGATCATGAAGAGACATTACAGCCGCACATGAAAATCAGTCTGAATCCAATATCACCAGCACAGCACCGTCACAGGTCAGAGATCAAACTCTGATTAATGAGTGGAGGGTTAGGAATCACATGTAGATCAGCCACAGAGAGAGGGAGAGTTCATCAAAATCTGATAAAACATCTGACAGGACTAAACAGCAACACAGGCAGCCAATTAAAGAGCAGAGGAAATCCAGACAGTGTCTTTGGACACACACACACACACACGTTTATGTTTAGTTCACTAAAACAGACTCCTGGTTAAGAAAGCAGGCCTGCTTCTGTAACTAACACACTACAGGAAGAAAAGGGACGATGTGTCCTAATGTATCAGATTAAAAAGTGCTTCACAATACTTAATATTACTCATTCACACAGTCACTAATAGACCGATAGACTAACACTACAGGAAGAAGGGCCAATTTTGTACTAAAAAGATTTTTTTTTTTTTAACTACAGTCAGTTCCGGGTTACCATCATCAATACAATGTTTCCAGCACTTGCACTGAAAAGTTATTTGCTAACCAACTTTAAACAAAATGCTTCACACATTTCTACCCCCCCCCCCTTAACAAAAAAAGACATTTATTAAAACAATCCCAAAGAAAATTAGGTGATCGAAACAAAGCTCTAAAAAGACACAAAGTCTCTTGATCAGAAATAAAATGTAATGGTTACAGAGTAAACCTACAGGCAGAATCAGCAGGACAATCAGAAGACCACTGTGAGGGACAGTCTCACACACACACACACACACCCCTTGGAAATGAACAGGAAATTCCACATTTCCAAAAACACCTCATAATTCAAAGTTCTTTATTGTTCCAGTGAACAGAACCACGGGTTGTGTCACTACTGGTTCCATTCACTACCACTGTAAACACCACCAACCCCACACTGTTTACATCCAAGACAAATAACTAAGTTTTGCAAAATGGGTGGAAGTTCCTTTGTGAGCCAACAGTCAAAATACACTATGAATTAATATAATGAGATTGTATGACCCAATAAATTATGTAAATTATCATGAAATGTTCACAAAGCATAATTGGCAGCTTGTGTTTTTGGTGTTTAAAATATATATATATTTTTTTAAATCACACCGACTGAAATTACAAAAACCTTCAACACACCAGCATACTGCTGAAGTAGAGAGAGATAGAAAAGTGGAGGAGCTCTGAATGTGAGGAGTGAAGACAGTGTTGCTCCTCCTTCCTCTAACAAGCCAAGTGTCATTTGCATTTGAATGAATAGAAGCTGAACAGAGCAGAGGAAGGAAACACTGCAGAACCAACAGCAGCTTCTTGTTCACCTGCCAAGGTGGCGTCCACAGTGGCTTCCAATTACAGCGTGTACACGCGCGCACACGCAATAAAGAGCCCGACCTGGACTTCTATTTCCGTGAAGTGTCAACCATCACAAACGTCTAGGAAGTTTTGACATATGGTTAAGCGATATATCACCACAATGAAGGAAGTTATTTGTAATAATTAAGACACTGCACATGAGCACAACTTTGATCTATTGAGCATGTGTGTGGTTAATTGTGATTTCAGTCAGTTTAAAGATCAACATCTGGAGTCAGGACAGCTGTATTTAAGCACTGCTGCCAAACAAGCACAGAGGACCTGCGTGCGTAACAGTGCGGACTACATTTAGGAATCTGAATTTCTGACATTAAGATGCAACAGGTTTCAGACACTCAGCAAATCCTGAAGGCCTAAAAGCAATAAAGATCAGACGAGATGAATCCTGCCCACATCCATGGTTCTTCTGTAAGTTGTTAGGCTCACTGTCAGACCCAACCAGTCAGTCCTCTTTTACTCTTTAACTATCAAAATGTACAGTTCCCATTGCTACTGTAAAAGCAGCCATGTGTCAGCATATTATACTACTCAGTGTAATGTTCAGTACTCAGTTACATTGTGAACTGTGGTCACTACACAAGTTCATTCAGAAGGTAAATTGGATTCTTATCTTTTTTTAAATCAAATTTAGTAAAATGATGGGAGAGCTATAGTAAATACATTTGACCATTATCGTAAGGGGTCTCGTAATATTTAAATTAAACTGGCTCTTAAAGAGCAAATAATGCTGTTTGTTGCAACATCAGTAAAGTTTCAGAAATTACACTGTAAATTGAACTGAAAAAAGCTTTACAGACATAAAAAGCATTCCTCTCAACTTACTGTGTGTAATGTTACCCTTTAGTTAATAACATGTGTGTGTAATGTTTTCAGTGTGTCAAAATAAAATCTAGTAAAAACACTAAATTACAATGAGCCCCAACAGGCTTGAGAGACGTTCACACACAAAAAAAACATTTAATATTCACTTCTCCACAAAGCTACACTCGCGCTTGTAACTATAATAATAACACTGATGACCATCAGCAATAATTTAACAATTAAAAGCATCTGTAGATATACCATAAAACCAGTGTGACCTCAGAGTACCCAGAATACTTTAGGAGTAACAGAGGAACAATTCATTACAAGTAATAAATAAATAAACAAACCGATCTAGAACATCTAAATTCAGCAAACAAAGATATTGAATTCTCCAATCTTTCATACAGTTCCAAGGATCTAGTGGCTTTAGAACATTTGCCTGCTAGCTGTTGCAAAAAACCAGACCCGAGTAGAAAGGTCTCTGAGCCCATCAACCTCAGGATGAAGATCCCCTGCCACAAGCGACAGATTAAGACACTAAATTTGAGAAAATCTCTGGACGGCAGCATGACAAGTCTCCTAATGACGCTTCAAAGACGAAAATATGAAACATCTGCACAAACAATCCTCAGTTAAAAATGAAAGCAAATCCGCTAAAGATGTCTCAACTGTCATAGAAAAAGCTGGAGATTTGTATGTGTACGTGTGTGTGTGTCGCTTTAACAGGATTTGATGAATCAGTGGGTATTCAGAAGAAGCTGGAACTCATTTGAGATGCTCAATTGGGAGTCATTTCACTTCAAAAGCCCTCGCAATAACCTGCAAATTAGAAGAGAGAGAGAGAGAGAGAGAGAGAGAGAGAGAGAGAGAGAGAGAGACACTCGCGTGCACTAAAACCGTGACTTTTCCGGACATTTCCTAAGGGAGGTGTATGTATCCAAGTCATTTGAATCGAAAATTAAACAGACTTTTCCCAGCGAGCCGCAGCAGAAGGTCTGTGTGATGTCTGATTGTGTTCATGCGTGAAGAAAGCAGGTAAATTTCTGGAGAATTCATGGTGGGTGAGCGGCCATGTTGCAACTGGAATAAAACTAAGAAACACGTCTGAGTGTGAAAGGAAAACTGGAGAGAGGATGATATTAGGCAGCTTCTGTACGGCAGACGCCTCAATCAAACACATGCAAGGAGCACGAGACTTATGTACAGCCAACTGTTGCACACAATCCAAACCAAGGTTCAGGTGAACCGCAATCTACAAGTGTTCAGAGACGGCACTTCCTGATGCTCTACCCAGACCACACATCCCACGAACCACAAGAAGGTTTTCCTGAGGAGCTACAAGGTCCCACACAGAACCGGAATCTGCAAAAAGGCAAAGGTTTCATGTGTGAAAACTGCTTTAGATCATCATGGGCCCAAAACAGCGAAGCACAACACACACAATTGTGTGTCATTGGTCATGCTGCCCAACAAATGCCATCATCCATGGGCCCCAAACCTAGTTCTACACAGAAAGCAGAGAACCAACAAAGGAAAGCAGGTTGGAGGCTTTCCTGCACGCTGGGTTTATATGGAAAAGGCAGAAAGTACACAGAGGTAAAGTGTCAAAACGCTTCTTACACAAAAACCAAGATCTGATCTGATCTGACCACATAAGCTTAAACGGAACTCGGCCGCCATGTGTCCAGATACGATCTGGAGATGAAATGTCAACATAAAGTGGAAATCGGCTGCATGACACACTGTGACAAACGACTTCACTGGAGTACGACTCAGATCTATTTGAGCTCTGCAAAAGGGCACCATCAGCCTCAGGCCCTCACACACAAATGGTGTTACACTAGGTAAAGACGCAGCCGGCGCCAGAGACGAGTCTGAGCAGCGTCCTTGTGCAGGAGTATCCCAGTCAACTTCAGGAACACAGCTTGGAGACCACAGCTCAGTTCTGGAGTTCTCAACAGCAGCAGTGATAATTTAAATAATTACCTTTAAAAATAACCAGATTAAATTATGCATTACTCAACTTCAGTGAGGTCTACCCAATAGTTTTTTAATTAACATTTCACAAAAAATCAATAGACAAAACAATGTTAAACTTATTTTAATAAGCAATAGAAGCTGCATCCTAATACAGAACAATAAAAATACTAATATTTGGATAGAAATGGAGAATTTAAAAATGATATTTAGTAGATGCACCCCCAATACAGTAGTCCCTCTTATTTCTTAATGATGAAAATCTGAGACACCAACCCCCAAAAAGTTTTTTAATGATTTTTTTTTTTCCTAAATCACGTGTCAAACTCAGGTCCTGGAGGCCGGTATCCAGCACAGTTTGGTAGTTTTCCTCCTCACACACACACACACACACGCACTATACCTGGCAATTTGAAGCAGGTGTGCCTGAGCAGGGAAATGATCAAACTGTGCAGGATACCGTCCTCCAGGACTGGAGTTTACCTAAATCATCATCCCACACTCTAAACACACTAGTCACAATTAAACAAAACATTTATAAGCACATAGTGAGATTAATTCTGTTTAGAATTTGAACAAATCTCACATTTCTATGATGTACTGTATCGTCTACTAGAGTAGCCCAAGTTCTGTATGTATTACACTAGTGTAGCAAACACTTTACTATCTACATGCAGATGCCACAATATGGAAAATCCAAAAAAGTATATGTTCCACATAAAAATCTGTGAATTGCCAGAGACGTGAAACGTGAAGCGTGATCTAGCGGGAGACTACTGTATTCTATGTCTAGAAAAGTGGAAAACCTTTCCAAGTTGTCTCTAAAAATCACAAACCAAGGTGCTCAAAATCAGGACACTTCAAATGAAAAAGCAAATCATCTTCAGTTACTGAAATAAAGGAATAAATGGAATGAATAAAAGGAGGAACTGTTCGAGCTCTTTCAGATGGACCGTCCTGTTTTTCCAGCTGCCTGGCGCCCGGAACGTACGTAAGCATCAGGGAAGCGTGAAGGAAAGCAGACAGGTGTGGAATTCCACAGCTTGCACTGAGGGTTAAAAACAAAATCTCACACACAGGTCAACTCTTATTATAAACAACAGAACTGTAACCAGAGTAGCACAGAGTGTACAGGACCTACCCACACTTATCCAAACGTCCACAGCAGCTGTTCCTGTAATTATGACCGAAACATTTCCAGCCTCAGAAAGCCAGTGATGTGGGGATTACAGCCACTACAAAATTATAGTAACGTTTCTATAGTGTTTCTTCAATATTCATTTCATTTTTAGAATGAATTCTCAAGCAAGAGCAAAAGAAAGTTAGTGAAAAACAATGTTCAAAATATTACAATTTATTTCAGCATCAGGCTATTTCACAATGATGACTTATTAGTTACTGCAGGCCCAAGTTTTTGGATACTCCAACTCCTACATACATGGTTATGGATTATTATATGTGTAACAATGCATGCATTAATGTCAGATTTCAGGATTTTATTGACTCAAACTATTGTGTTTCCAGATGCAGTATATGATTAACGCTTATTCAGCTCATCACTTGAAAGATCTGCTTAACGTCTACAACCGTGAAGCCCCTGGCTCGACGGGTCAGAGCAGATATTCATCAAAAATACACACATTTATGTTGAAACCACCGTCAGTGTTTGCTAGCTGAGCTAACGGCGGAGTGATTTTAACAACCATATTCATCTACAGTGGCCGTTTTAAGAAAATGATGCCGCACGTCCAGGACACCTTCCCATTCAAACTCAATGGAACGTCTATCGGCCTGGAGAGTTGTATAATATTATAGATTAAATAATTTCTTCAGTAATTGCTAAAGAATTGTTTGGTTTATAAAAATACAGAAAACAACGGATGTGTTCAGGGGAGATTCTCTGCTTGGCTGAACATTTTTCCAGTACTAAGGAAATATAAAGATTGATAGGGCTGCAGTGGCATCACAGTAAACAGTGATATACACAGTACGATGACTATGTGAGCAATAAATATTCATTTAATATTTTATTGTTTTTTGTAATGTGTAAAACTCCTACACTGATAATATTATGAAGTTTACAAGCCCAGATTCAGGAGAAAATTTATAGGATATCCGGTTGCATCATCGCCTTGATATTCCCACACCACATGTAAGGATATACAATTTAACCTAATGGATATTTACACCAAATCAGCCATAAGGAGGGTGGGATATATTAAACCGCAAGTGAACAGTCAGTTCTTGATGATGTGCTAGAAACATGAGTGTAAGGATATTCACCACTATGACAAGGGTGTTACTGTGGCTAGACAGCAGAGTCAGAGCTTCTCCAAAACGTGGAGCTCCTGTACAGAAGGGTAATTCAGACTCTGATAGAAAGTGGTCAGAACGCACAGTGCACCACAGTCAGAGACGTTTCAGGCAGGGGGTTTAAATGTTATGGCTGATCAAGTAATTGTAAAGGTGAATAGATATTCGGTTTTTGAGTGTAAGAAAAACATGGAGTATTTTTTATTTGTCCACATAGAAGCGTAGCAAACACCCAGACAGTGATTTCAGAATCTGAATACAGCACCTGTACACATCCGTGAAACTCAAAAAAAATGGTGTGAAGGTCACAGGAAATGACATTGTACTAACCCCCAACCACACTGGTTTCCTTTCCTGCAGTGACGGGACACCAGAGAAGCTGGAAATGATCAGATTAGCCACACACACCTGCTTGGGTCTCACTGAGGCGTTCAGACGAGGGGCAAGACGCGTTATTTTTGAGAAATTGATGTGATGCATGGCAGCAAGGGAGCACGAAAATCTAATTACCCCAGAGAGAGAGAGAGACAGAGAGAGTGAGAAAGAGAGAGAGAAAGAGAGAGAGAGAGAGAGAGAAAGAGAGAGAGAGAGAGAACAAACCAACCATTTTGTAAAGGAGGCCACATTTTCCGTCCTGCCGAGGAACAGGAAGTTCCTGCTGTCATTCCTAATGGAATTCCCATTCCCCCTCTCTCCTCACACACACCTCAGCACAGACTAAATTCCATGCTACAAACTGCAACACACTTTGCAATAACTTACACACACAGTAACAAAAACAGCCTGTTTAATTTTAACTCTCTGTGAGCTCTGTTCTGATTGGCTGCCCTGAGTCCACTTTACTTCATCACAAACTGTTTGGGCTGAACCACTGTTGGCTTAACAGGGGAGTAGAAGCAAATTTAAAGTCCGTTGTGTTTCATCACAAATCCTAAAATAGCATATTGTGGCCTTCTGTCAAATGTCGGTATTATAGAGACCAATAATCACCATAAACATCAACACTAATTTTCAATTTTCAACTCATTTTAATAATAATTATTTAGTTAAAATTGCAATGACCACTAACAAGTTGTAAACTCATTTAGCTAATAAATCTAATTACAGGTCACACTATTCTTCTGCATTACTGAGCATCATAGTTGACAAAACCAAATATTTTGAGCGACTCGATTGAATATAGTAAAATTGAGGGGGAAAATTAGCAACCACGGTTAATACTTCTACTGAGAACAAACTGTTAGATCCAGGTCTGACCAGCAGAGTTTTTAAAGAGATTCCACATGAGCACAGCCTGCTCAGTTTGAGGCTCTGAGAAAACAGAATAACTGAGTGTGAGTCTAGGAAGCCATCCAGAAGTTTAGGAAATTTCATTTGAGCGCACACTTTGGTATAAAGCAGTTTAAAGCCTTGATCGTTCTACCGTTCATTAACCGACAAAGTTATAAAAGTGATGCTGTCGGCTCTGCTCACCTGCACTGCTCAGAGGTGAAATCTGCTCAGAAAACCCCTTTATGGTTTTAGATCAGTTGTGAAAATGAAACCGAATATTCAAAAATTTTTAAATTGTAACCGTAAATGAAAGAGTAAATGAGAAAATAATCATTAGTTGATGACTAATTAACTTGTATTAGTAATTCAGAACATTATACTCTCATATTTTGGTTACTTTTTCATGTTAAAGTATAGAACAAAAGTATAGTATACAGATTTATTTTATCTGCACAATCCTCACTGTCCAATGTTGTCTCTTTAGTGTCGAGTGTACAGAGCTTCATTTTAAAATGGATTTCTTTATAGATTTATAAGTATTGTTTTTTCAAGGGCAACTTCAGATTTGGATAATGTGTGTAATATGTATATATATAATCTTATTTTACATTCTTTATAAAAAGCACCACTAGGATGAAACTTGGTTCAGTCGTTTGTTTCTCTGAGTGTTTATTTTGAGATCAGATAATAATGTTCTTACACTGGAAATGCTAAAGCAGGTGTGCGTTTGTCCTTAAGCTTCTCCACACAGTTCGATCAAACACAAGTGCTATGCGGTGGTGACACAGCCATTTCACACCGGCCAGAGCGATTTACACACCCACACACCTCTGACTGCACCGGCAAAGTCACAAAGCTGACAGAGTGAGTACAGTGGAGTTACACACAGTCACCTCCCACCTCTGCGGTCAGTGGTGCGAGAGACCATCAGGAGGAACCGTATTTCACATCCAGCTGACCACTTCTCTCTCTCACCCTCCAACACCTCACTCTTTCTGTCCATCCTCCTATTCTTCTCCACTTCTTCCCTCCACTGCTCTCTCTCTTTTATAAAAGTTTCGATCACTGCAGGACAGGCTATAAGGCTTCTTCAGACTGGAAGGGTAATTTTGGAAACGTGTTTTTTAACACCAGCCCTAACCTACTCTCATTCACAATCTCTCTCTCTCTCTCACACACACACACACACCTCTAATAGTCTAGGGACACACATTAACACAGTCATCATGTTAGAGGACAACAAGGGGAAAATACATGTGGAATGCTCCAGGGTCATTAAATACAGACGACACCATTCAGTATTTCAGGGTTGGAAACCACATATGTGTGTGTGTGTGTGTGTGTGTGTATGGTGTCACACTTACGTCAGGATACTCTTTAACAGGGACGAAGAGCTTCTCCTGCAGGTGGACAATGGGGCCATGCGCTTCAGGAAGCTCCAACGGGTGTTTATCCACCAGTCCGCTCACCGTGTCATTATACATGTCCTTACGCACTCTGTTTATTTCTGTGAACAAACAAACAAAAACAGGTCAGAGAGGGAGTCCGGCAGAGGACCTGGGTTAAAGTTTAGAAGGTGGGTGTGTGTGTGTGTGTGTGAGAGATTAAGTGATATAATTTTTGAGCGACTGAACTACACACGCACAGCTGCAGAATATTTGTTGCACACAGGGTCTCATTCATAACGTTAGTCAGCCAGATGAGCTCAGACTGCTGGGGCCCAACAATTCAGCACAGGATGTCCAGTCATCTCTCTCTCTCTCACACACACACCCCGGTGGGAAACATCATGGTGTAACTATTCTCTGCAGAACATGCAGAAGGAAGGGTGTGTTCAGTGTGTTTTTAAAGACACATGCAATTTAATCTCAGTACCACAGCATCTCCATAATACAAAACGGTACAATATGTTCTTTAAAGGAACAGCACAAACATTTCAATGCTAACAGTGCCAGTCTCTTCTGAAAACGTCCTTTAACAGGTGCTGAATTTATCAGCAAATCAACACAACTCAGTGTTTGTAGTTTCACTAAGCAAGTTAACTTGAAGGAATCAGCGGTTTAGTTTCAGTAGCCCCGTGACTGATTGGCAGAAACATAGTCAGCAACTAGACTTAGTCAGTTTGCCTGAACTTTAAATCCTTATTTAAACTGTAAACATCTTTTGACCATTTGATAGTGAAAAATTAAATATAATCATTAAATAATAATAAATTCAAATTGATCAGCAACATTAATCAGGCAGTATCAGCTCCTTTGCCATGGTGTGTTTTTGTTGCACTGAGCTGGTATGCCACCTTATATGATGCAGCAGTGCTTACTGGTTTATTAAAGTAGCTTTCACAAAGTGGGACGATTGTTGGCAATATTCAGCAGGTTTTTACTGAAAAAACTCAATCGGCTTATCAGAATGATTGGGGTTTAATGTTTAAGTGACGCCTTAATTTATTTGAGCTAATGCCGTCCGCTGCAAACCTTTTTATACACAGTAACCATACCGGTCTTTCCTCATTTCACACCATAGTCACAGTGCAGCCAAGAGCTACAAACACTTCGTCATATTTCCTCATTGTAGCTTTCGGGAGACTCGTCTCATTATCTGCGTCTCTCTCCGCCTTTCTTTTCATCCCTGTTAAATATTTTTCCATGGTGTCTTTTAAGGGTTTGTTGGCTCTATGCTGTGTGCGCTTCTTCGGTGCAAAAATCGCTACTTCCTGCGAAGGGAGAGGGAAAAAAAAGTTCCTGGGGTCACACGTGCCCCCTGGCATCGCTCACCACCCCCCTATTTGAGAAGAACTGCCTTAAGCCCACAAACCGCCAGCATACAAACAGTGCAGCAGAAGAAAGACCAGTCCTACACAATCCAGTACACCTGCCAGGCAAGGAGGACAGCATTCCACCGCTCACTTTCTCTAGAAGGAAGAAAATTCCAAACGGATGTAAAACGCACATCAAACCTCAGTGAAAACTGTGCCCAAAGTGTCTATAGTGTCTATCACTACAGCTCCACAGGAGGTTTCAGTTAGAATCCACTTCCACTCCCACATGACGGCGTCACACAGCAGGAGGATGTTAGAATTAAAATATATTAAAATATTTACAAAAATGAAGGGTGTACTTACTTTTGAAATACTGTGTGTATATAAAAATCACAAATATGTATGTTCAATAAGGGTCATTGTATGATGTTTATATAAGATATTTATCAACATTACTTTGGTAATTACAGTTAATCAGTATATAATAATAATAATAACAATAAATGACTAACTATATCTTAAAGCAGCAGAAATAAAAACATTACATAAGAGTGAATCACAAATGAAATAACTCAAATCCTCCTGAAGTTAACAGAGGGAATGTGCAATATTTCAGAGTACGATACGGCAAGAAAAGTGGGGAAACTGACTTGGTAAACTTCAGAATATTTTTCATTCTTTTATTCTAAAATTGAATTCTCTTCTAACCACACAGCTGGAAAAGCTTTATTTGTGTAAAAATAAACCACAGCACAACTCAACCTCACAGTAGTAAAAATGAAGTGTGACAATGAAGATATAACCAAGACCCTTTAATTTTGTACAAAAAAAGGTTGATTTGCCTGCATAACATCCTCTATCAGCAGAGAGTTGGCACTGACAGCAAAAGGAAGACAGTCACATCACAGCACCTCTGAATTCTCACTTTAGTCCACACTTCTCCTGCATTCATACATGCAAACTGTCCTGTTTCAGACCTGCGTTAAGAGAACGCTACAGGACCAAAACTCACCAGCACCAGACTTTAGATAATGTTCTAAAACCCAAACAGGGCAGAAACAGATTTTTACACAGTTCAAACACACCTTTGGATGTTCAAACATTCTCTCAAACTTGGTAATGACCTGGTTGGATGTTAGAAAGTTCTCCAAACAAGTCAGCATCAGGTTTAGATCATGTTTTCATATCTAACACAGGCATCACTGGTGGCAGTTACTGCCAGAACTACGTAAATATTCACCAGACCGTCCCACAGTCAGATGAACATGGTGTCGATGAAGAAAAGCGCATTGTGCAGTTTGAAATCTTGTATAAATGATTACAGATGATACAAAGTGACACGAAACAGTGAGTCCTGCGTTGAGAACAGGTTGTAGAAGAAAATGAATAAAATATGAAGTGCAGTGGTCACCGAAACGGATCATCTCTGAAAACCGGATCCTGTCTGATCTAACCGACCAAGTGATTTCCACGTGGGTGTGTGAAAGGAGAGAAGAAAATATATGTAGGCAGTGCAGATGAGCTGTCTAAATCAGGACTGTCTTATTGAGTGACAGATCAAATTCTCTCTCTCACACAAACACAACACCAGCAAGTTCACACCATTTCAAACCATTACACATCTTTCTACACCTGAGAGGGAGAGAGAGGCTGAGAGTGACAGCGAGAGAGAGCACAAGATATTAATTAAGATAACAGCGTCATGTTCACCCAAACTATTGCTTTAATTTAAGAATCAGGCCAATGATGTGACACTAATAATCAATGTACCAGATCAAATCGATTAGCCATGGACAGAAAGGGTCAGTGATGATCAATACTATGTTTAATTAGCACCACCCAAGTGGAGAGCCTACTGTTCCTCCACATCATCTCTGAATCAGTGTGTACGTTACTGCCCTGATCTACCTGCGGATGGTGAAGCCACAATAAACCAGTAATTAAACATCATTCTGGCTAAATGAGCTGAGCACCACCTGCTACAACCCACTCCCAACAGAGAGTACGCTCGGCGATTAGTCAGGAGGTACGATTAGCTGATTAACGAGCAACAAACGCTTCCATATGATTAGTGAGGATTAACCAGACAGTGTTAAGACACCTGAGCACTATTGATCCAACAGGTAATTAAACAGTGCCTACAACAGCCCGTGCTCTCACATACAGGTTCAATACCCAAATCCGTGCCCTCGTTTATCCTCCAATGTGCTCACACAACCAGACTATGGAAATAAATAAAATATTTACATAATATCTATTAGGATATGTAAAAAAAAATTCATATTGTCCAAATAATATAAAATATAAAAATTTAAGTTGCACATTCTCGATCTCTCCAAGCTTTAAGTTAATGAACGGCTTAGATTTATTCTTACCAACATGTAGGTCACAGTTTGTTAACAAACACTGCATGTGTGTGTGTGTGCGTGCGAGAGAGACTTACTGAAGGCCAGTGCAGATAAGAGTCTGAAACACTTCATTAAATAAAGAAACTAAAAAGATGGAAAGGAGAGAAAACGGCAGTGAAAATAAGGCTGTGCTGATGTTCACAGTTTTCCGCTTTGAAGTGACGCACATCGTCTACAACAAAGCCCTGCCGCTCCAGACGGACGATTTTTCAGCTATACGCCACCACACACTCGTCACTCCTCCCATCTCTCGCTCACACACACACAAAAGCTTTGACGGTTTAGAGAAATAAGAAAGGGATTCTCAAATAAATAAATAAAACCAGTGAGTATTCTCGAGATGGAGCATTTTTCTTGCCCTTATCGAGCAGCCGCAGTTGCAGTTTTATAATTTAAAATCTTCTCTCCACTCTGAAAACCAAATCATCTCAAATTTCACTGCCGTGGTGAGTATACAGCCCTGTAGAGAGAGGTGTGTTTAAGGGCGTTTTCACATACAGTGCTCTTTAAAAACACAGAACTCAGTCTTCTCAAAGTGGTCCAAAAAGTAAACCAAAAGATAAAAGATTAGAGACCTGGTTCTCTTTCTGGACAACAGTAGGGTCCACAATTTTCGAAGGGGTTCCGTTTCTCAGCATTTATTGTAAATCGAATTTCAATGCAAGTCCTTAAATAAGTGCCTACATGTGTAATTCCCTTGGGCCATTCCCCATCAGTCCACCAGGAGACACTCACCCACCAGAGCATTCATCGACTTTCACACCACAAAAGAGCGAAGAGGGGCAGCGTCAGAACCATGAATCATTGTAAGATGAGGACCAACAGTAACACAGTTGATATTAATAGATAGTAATAGTAAAGTTTTGAGAATGCCAAAACACTGCACTCAACTTTCTTTATAATATTTTATATGCGTATATGAATATTGCCATCATTAAAAACTGAAGCTGCAAGCTTTGTTAAAAAAAACCAAAAAAAAAAAACCACGTGTGTGTCATTCTCATAAATTTCAGCCATGACTGTTGTTACTCCAGAGGTCTCAGACCTTTACAACATTGCATTATGGGTAGCTTTCATGCGGAACAAAACGGCAGCTGCTGTATTTGTTTTGATGTGCTATTTGATTAAATAAACCCACAGACAACCACCAACCTTATTCTAATACTACAAAAATCAACATAAGTATAAAAAACTACACATTGAACACCGGCCCTTTTTTGCCAAACAGGTGGTAAATTTACTCAAGTGCTGATTGTGTGTAATGCTGATCATGCTGAAAAAAGCTAGCCAGGCTAGAGAGGAAAAACTATTAAATAGAACCAGGAGCTCCACCTCCCAAAATGGTCTCAATTCACTTCATTTCAGAGGGTTCTGAGTGTTCACATGGGCAAAAATGCTGAGTGACTCATGCAAGTTCTGAAAGGGACCGCGTGTGAAAACTTTAAAATTAATATCCCAAAAATTCAGAAAAATGAAATGCTCTGATAAATATTGTGTTTTGAAGACCATGATAAGAGAGAGGCACCTATGTGACATACAGAAAATTAAATCAGATGTTTTGAAGGTATGTGAACAGACAGGATGACTCAGTGAGAGACAGGAAAGACAGCTGAGAAAACACTCAACACACACACACAGGAACAAGTTTCTTCTCCCATGCCATAGACTCCTCAAGTGAATCAAAAACTTAAACCCTGTAATTATTCTTGAATACATCACCAGCCATTAACACGGTTCCTCCACCTCATTACTGCACTGGCTCGACTGCACGGCTCCAGCCCAGTGCATTCTTCTGAAATGTGCCGTTAATAAAAAAGCCTTCATTGTTACCGTTTTTGGAGTTAACATTAATAAGAAACATGTTCACACTGAGCACTTTCGTTTAGGATTTGAATGCGTTTTGTAGCGGATTGACTTCAGTTTGACATTACACTTACTTTACTTGACATTACTTACTAGTTTACCTCTGTTGAACTACAACCTGCAGTCCAGACTGTAATGTGATGATTTTACCTGTGGGGGCAGTAAGGAGGAAGTCCAGAGCATTACATACATAACTATTAGAGCTAAACCCGGACGTCCTTGCGTAAAAAGCCTCCTGATACGGTGATGTAGGCAGAGAAAACCTCGCCATCACTACTGGGTTCACCCTCTGACTGAAGGTGAAAAATTATGGGACATTCAGTCGTCCACAACGTAAGGTTGATGGCTTGTAAAAGTAATATGGGCATTTTCTTTGCTCTCACAGAAAAGCTACACAATGTTTTGAATCTAAAGTTGTGAAAGGACTGATTGGTGTAAAAAGGCAAGAAACATGATCAGCATCAAAACACACGTGTGGAAAAGGCCTTACCAAAACAGTTCATCACGAGAAGAGCCTGAACAGCCAGGTGGGACTCCTCACTACTCTAAAGTACCTCACACACATACGCACACCAGGCTAACAGCATCTCTCTCCGCCATGCCATTATGGAGGCTAAATTTATCTGGACAGCTCATCATACACACCGGGGTGGAACTGCTCTTTGGAGACAGGCCATAAACTGGGCCACAAGGGGCAGAAGGGAAAAGAGCAGAGATGCTTATTTAAGTACAGGCAATAATCATAAAAGTCAATATCCTTAAAATTTCAACATTTATTCAAATAAAGGGTGTCTGATGTTATTCAAGGTTGCTCTGAAGATAACCAAACCACTGATCCACCCTTTCTGTTGTCCATTGCTGCAGCAGAATGACTGCTCATCACTGCTTTTTTTAAAAATGATCCCTTGTGCCTTTGCAGTACATTAGTCTTAAAATAAACAAGTTGCTTCACACTGCACGCGACCTTAACCTACAAAATCAATTCGGGGAATGCGGAGCATGCACCAAGACTGCCTCAGCAGGATCCACCACACACACACACACACACACGATGTTTAGTGAAGTGTGTGATCTCAGAAAAAGAGAGGATTTCATTGGATAGACAGAGTGAGCAACAAATAAAAGAAATAGAACAAATAAAAGAAAAAAGAGCACACGCGCG
Source organism: Lepidarchus adonis (assembly GCA_037576955.1). Lineage (NCBI taxonomy): Eukaryota > Metazoa > Chordata > Actinopteri > Characiformes > Lepidarchidae > Lepidarchus > Lepidarchus adonis. The sequence goes on from JBBIGC010000001.1 coordinate 27,924,948, forward strand.
AGAGCGAGCGAGAGAGAGACACACACACACACCATACTACACATCCCAAAGGTAGGTGCACCCCGTCTACACAAAGGCAGGAAAGACGACAGTTAGAAGAGGAAGGAAGGAACCCGGTTCCTGAATCTGCAAAACACAGATAACCAATCATCTGCTTCCTGCTGCTGTAGCCATCCCCCCAGCGCACTCGCCTCCACTCCAACACAGCACACGTCCTTTTACACCACACACAAACGGGACGTTTGTGGAAGAAGGATCCCACACCTGCTCGTTACCATGTATTACAGGTGAGTTTGGTTTCCATAAAAAAGTTCCAACAAGCCCATCATATCATAACAGAAAAACCTGAAGTTATGCATTGTGAACACAAGCCAGTAAGTCCTAAACCACACCCACAAGTCTGTTCCACCACTCTAAACAAATTAAAATACTGATGCTCAAAGCTGAAGAGGAAAAACCTGAATCGGCTCCTTAATGAAACCATCTCCACAAATGTTTAGTGTAACATGAAACAGGACTTGTTTTGTGCCCTGGTGCTGGTATCACACATGAAGGTGGAAACAGGGTGGAGATGAGGGTCGAGCAGAACTGGGAAACACTTGGCACCTGTTGGTGGTGTCCTTCCTGTTCCACTAGCTTGACACTGATCATGTCAGGTAATAGTTTCTGCACAAAAAGTGATTTAGACCAGTTCCAGTCAATTCACAAAACCTTGTTGAAAAAGTCACTGAACTTGCACTTGCCCGTGTTGTCAGTGGCTTGTAGCAGCGAATCTGCTCAGAACATCAGGGTTACTAACAAAACTATAAAGAAAAAAAGTGGTGTTGAACGTGCTTTCCTGATCTACTACAGTAGTGAAGTCTGTGTCCAGCATGGTTTGGTAGCTCCCCTCTCACAAAAACATTTACTACACTTGACAATTACACAGGTGAGTTGATTAAGGTGCATTTCATCAGGAAAATCAGTAAACGGTGCTGGACACTGGGCCTCCTGGACAGATTCTGGTACAAGAGCAGGGGTGGGCACACTTTCTGAATCATGGGCCACAGTGGGTTTGACACAAGGGGACGGACGCAGAGCAGATGGATGGATTGTGTGAGAACTAATAAACTAAAATGTAAACGTCATAATATAAAAGGTTTAGGTCTTTAAATCAATTGAATCCAGTTTAATTTCTATAGCGCTTTTTAAACAGAGCAGCTTTACAAGGTCTGGGTCCGAGCCCCCAATGAGCAAAGGCGACAGAGATGAGAAACCTTGAAAGGAACCAAAGCTCAGTAGGGGAACCCATCCTCCAATGGTCGACAGTGGACAGCAGTAAACAGATCATTATTCTTGATGGAATTCCATGTCTAGAGGTGTAGGTAGCATACGAACATGTGACAGCAGTCAGTGGAGGCCAAACTAGACCAAGATGCATTGGCTGGAGTAGACAACATGGGCTGGATGGAAGCCTCTGTGATGGAAAAATGATGGGCCATGGTGAGTCTTAAAAAAAGTACCAAAGCAAAAAAACCAAAGGCTATCGTACAACTTATTTTTGCAATGCATTTTTCATAATTCACCATCAGTTTCAGGGGGAACAGTGTTAGCCTCCCTTTTTAGCCAACGCATCAAAGTCTGGAGTTAGTTTTGTTGTGGCCATTCTCAGGACAGGTCTGAGGTGTTGGTCAGTCAACTTGGATCTGTGACGGCTTTGTTGAGGTTCGGAGGTTTGGAAAAGTGCAGCATAAGTCATTCAGATCAAGAGAGTTGAACTTCAAGAGTCAGACTGAGGAGCGATCAGTTTCAATTGCACTCATGTTCACTAAGAGGCTCAAAGCGCAAATTAAAAACGGTAATAGGTCACACCTGAACTAAGGTGAATGTGTCTGGAGTTCACCATCTACTGGGAAAACACAGGCATTGCAGGAAAAATGCTAAATAAATGTTTAAAAATAGTCAAAGTCAGGCATTTGATAAATTACAAAAAAAAAAAAATATCTAACATTACCAAGCTTGTAAAACTAATTCTTTCCCCCTCCCCAATTGCTTTATCTAATGTGTGTCATGGGGAAGCTGAAGCTGATCCCAGCTGACTATGATTTATATGATACTGACTTCTGAAAGCTTAGCTCAAGACATTTTTCATTCCTATTAAGTATATATTTAGAATAACGAAACTTCAGAGATCTACGGGAACTCTGCTGCGAACCTGTTCATGGCCATGTTGAATTTTTTGCAGTTGTGAGTCCAAACTTAAACTGCCTCAGAGAATGATGCTGCCTCATTCCTCCCATTCCTCTCCCTCAGCATAGACGAGGGAGGGGGGCATTCTGCAAGCTTTAATTAGCAGGAAATGAGGGCAGCCAATGACAAGGACCATTTACAGCGACGTGAGAGAGAAAATGGAAGTGTGCGTGTGTGTTAGTGTGAACGTTTCACACTGCCTCTTCTAGTCACGCAGTGTAATTGAGCTCATAAGAGACGCCCAGGGGACAGAAGTGATGGACAACAACAAACCGGTCGTCCATTACCGTGGCAATAACAACCACACAGCGCACATGTCTCAGGATGGATCGGAGAAACTGCTACATGAAGTAACGACACAAAACGCAGAGGAGGCTCCAAAGCTTTTAAAAATAAAAAAAAATAAAAAAAAACACCATGCAGGAAGAACAACTTTTCTATTCAGAGCATAAAAACTCGTTACGATTCCAGAGTAATTCTACATCATTTATGGACCACCAACCATTCTTCTTTCTTTAGTTTAAGTCATAAGTCAAACTGATGCTTAGTAAAGACCAAGTCCTGAGCTCACCACAGAACCGGGCCTTCCCACTGTTTCACCTGGTGTCTAGTACAGTGTGGAGAAACTCGTTTGTGCAGCTGAGGAACATTCCGCACATTCATGAAGTGGAGAACAGTAACGGCCTCAATGTAGCAGACGTTCGAGCAGAACAATGCTTACAATACATTTTATGGTAAATAACTGACCAATAACATTGATCTAATAAGATCTGCCTTGTTGACTAACAGTGTAGTTTACCATTATGAGGCAGCACTAAACAATTTAAAGTTTGCACTTCACCAGCTGCAAGATTATACAACAAAATTCCTTGTTAGCCTTGGTCTTGTTGCTTTGTGGTTACAAGTAGCCTATAACTGAATAAATTCTGTCCTTTAACTCCATTCCAACAGGTTAATTATTTAGAACTAGTACATTTAAAATTTCTAAAAATAAAGCAATTGAATTTTGAAATTGAACTTTAGCAATTTAAGGCTGGTTGACTACAACTAGTTTAAAAATGGGCAGAAAATTCACAGTAAATTTTCAGAAACTTCCAATGGAAATTTTAGTTTAGGAATTTTGGAAATATTACTTACAATGGGAATTAAAGTTTTTGTTTAGTCAAACATATGCATGCAATAGAACATGATTTTTTATTTCTTCGTTACAGTACAATATTCCTTATAGCTCTCCCTTCGGAACTTTAAATGAAAGGAACATTTCCTCCAAAAATTCTGATTTAACATGTCAAATAAAATCATATTTTCCTGAAGCTTCGCAAGCCTGTTTTTTGCATGTTCTGCATTTTTGCCAAATAGTTTCAGGCGTCTTAATGTTCTCAGGATTTTATACTTTGGGTCCAACATGTACGTACGTACGCTGCTGTATCCACAGGCTTCACGCAGAACTCCTGGTGTAAAATGCCTCCACAATGGATGGCCTACCTGTCATTTTTCTGATAAAAAAACAAACGCAATGCAGACAAGTAGAAAGGTATCTGGACAAATACAAAGGTACTTTACAAACTGCTGTATACAATGTATGGCTTCATGAAACCACATCATACTTACAGTATCCAGCACCACAACTTTAATGAAATTGTGCTAGCTAGCTTAGCATAGCTGTTTTATAAGTTAGATACACTGTAAATACATTTTGATTTAATAATTGCTAGTTAAACTAACACTAGATCAAAGTGTGTCATATCAAATCTACTTTCCTTTATGTAGAGCTTAGGCTCAAATGTGTGGCTTCTATAGTCTGTGTCTATGTTGTCGGCTCAAAAAAGTAGCTTTAGTAGTTCAGAATTCTAGAAATATCATTGTGCATGTGATGGAGGAATACACAATGCATGTAGGGGGTGTGGCTTCAACAGCCCTGCAGTAAGTAGTGCGCTGTGTACCTGTGATTGAGGAACAGCATAAATACTCAACTGTATTTCCATCAAATCTGATGGTTTTAGCCAAAATTATGCTACAATATATTGTTACCAACTACATTATGTTCCCAACCTTCAACTTGAAAACTTTCTGATTATTCCCATGGATTTTGAAACCCTATCCTCAACTCACTCCTTAAAAAAGTGTTATTTAAACAAAACTAGAAAAAAAAGTTACAAATCTGAAGAGAAAACAGAACTCCAAGACCTGTATTTCCTGAAGTGTGAAACAGCAGCGGAGGCGAGCATGGGCTTGCAGGAGATGAGGGCAGGAGACAAGGGCACTAGATGAAGGAGCATGTCGCTGATTGTTTGTTTGGTTATAGGTGGCCCGTACGCCTGTGAGATCCTTACAGGCACAGCTCACTTTAAGAAGTCTAAGCTGTAGTCAGAGAGACCACGTAAGCGGCATAGCTCTTTACTCCAGACATGACGCCTCTGCACCTCTCAAAATAGACAAAAACAAAACACAGACCCAAAGGAACCGAGTGTGTACAGAAATTAAAACATTAGTGTGCAAGCTTAGTAAACAAATGACAGAACTGCGACTGTAGAACTGGCAGAAGCAGGTCAGGATGCCAAAACCTAGTCAGTCTCTCTCTCTCTCTCTCACACACACACACACACACACACACAAAGCATGACTCACGTCTCTCCCCAGCCTGGCAGACTCTCCTGCCTGCTTACGGGTTTAAAGCACTGATCGCCTTAACGGAAGAGAAGGATGGAGGGATGGATACAGGAAGAGTGATGCCAGAGGGGTTTGTGAGCGTACACATGGGCGAGAGACAGAGAGAAAAAGAAGAGAGCAAAAAAAGAGAGAGAGAAAGAGGGGGGCTAGGAAAAGCTCTTATTGGTTAATGTGAACAGACAGGGCCTGTTATAGGCCTTTAATGTCAGAACTGGTCTTCAAAGAGGGGGAGGGAAGAGAGCGAGAGAGAGAAGACAGATTATGAAAGAAGAAAAGGAGAGGAGAGTGAGAGCGAATAGCGAGTCAGTGTGGTCTGGAGCAGAAGCTGTATTGGCTCCGACAGGCAGTTTAACATCCTCTTCAGGACTAAAGTGCTCCATTCAGACAGACACTGTGATGGAGAGAGGGAGCGAGAGAATAAAAATCAGTGTGTGCTGGTAAAAGTACTCAAGAAGAACAAAGCTATAGGTGTCAGCTGAGTGTGTGCTACCAGCAGCCGCCTGATAGCATGTGTGCGCAATCTCACCTGACAGACGGACAAATGGAATCTCACCTGACAGACGGACAAATGGAATCTCACCTGACAAGACGAACAAATGGAATCTCACCTGACAGACGGACGGCTGACACTAGGGTTGCAGCTGTTTACAATGATCACAGAAAAACATGGTAGAAGAACTGATGGCTATTTATGGGGGAAAATGTCTACACACACACAATCTGATTACTCTGGAGTGATCGGGACAGTGGGAGGGGTTTAGGCTGATCTACACTATCACATGTGGCTTGAATTCTCCTCTGAGAGCTTCCTGAAATTGTCAGAGTGATTAGATTAATATATTGGTTTTAATTGCATTTACATTCATGTGGCTTGACCTCATCATGGGAAACCGATAAAGGTGAAAATAAGTGACTAGGTCTTAACAGAATTAAAGGGTGGGATATATTACACATACAGTGAACAGTCAGTTCTTGAAGTCGGTGGGTTGGAAGCAGAAAAAACTGGAGGGCCAGATGATGACAGTCGTGTCATTGATGCACACGTAGAGCAGAGACACACCGGTCTGAAACTGGACCAGAGAACAACCGAAGGAGGAGTCTGGTCTGCTGAGACATTTCATTAATAGTAATAATGGCGTGTGGTGCGTCGCTTACTTGGGGAAGAGACCATGTTGGCCTGCACTACAGAAAGCCGGCGCATAGAGAACGATGCTGCTGTTAACCTTCTGGTACTTCAGCTTCATAAATGTGACAAAGTTCTTCAAAACTCCTATTGTACTGCTCACCTGGTTTTATATCGCTCAGAACCTCTTGTGTGTGCGCGTGTGTGTGCGTTAAGGTGAAATGTAACATTCCTAGTTAAGTGCGTCAAATGAACAGGAACATGTCCATTCAGCTGTGTCTCCCACAGCAGGACAAAAGAACTCCAGCCATTTCTGCTTCAGTACACTAGCAGAGTGTCATAACCGTGTGTGTGTGTGTGTGTGTGTGTGTGTGTGTGTGTGTGTGTGTGTGTGTGTGGGTGTGTGCGTGTTTCCCCTCCTTGTTTGTATTTCCTTGTGTATTTGTGAAAAAAAAA
>JBBIGC010000001.1:28018628-28033620 GCA_037576955.1 Lepidarchus adonis
ACTCCATCACGTTCTGTGATACATGTGAATCCATGTTGTACATATTCGTCCGACAACTTTCTTCTTTTGCCCGACATTTACACAATAGTTTGGGTGTGTCCGGACCTCCGCGGCGGAGGCTCTGCCGAACCCCTGAGACTGACTCACTGAACCCCTAGGTTTCGATCGAACCCCGGTTAAGAACCACTGGTCTAGGGCCAGGTCTCACCTGTCCAGCTGAGTCCCAGGTGATCGGCCACGATGGCCATGCGCAGATCCGTTCTCTCACATGGGCTCTGTGGACCTGGGAAACAAAAAACAGAAAAACTGTTTGCGTTGATTGATCCAAATCACAATCCATTTGAAGCCATGTGAACACAAGCGGCTGTATCCATTTCTGGCCATACGTTGCTTTTAGGAAGTATGTTAAGTTGGAACTCCGTACTTCCGAACCAGTGGAAGTGGAGGGGGAGTATTATACTGCGACTACAACAGGCCGAAAATGTCGCTGAGAGTGGCAAGAAAAGGAACAGCACGCAGAAAGATGGTGAACTGCTGTGTCTAAGAACACATGGTGCTCTGAATACTTCTGTGAATAGAAATTCTACAGAATCTATGCAGGCAATTGTTGTGACGGCATTAAAGTATACATTAAAGGAACAACAAAAAAAAGTCAGTTATTTGACTCTTCTGATGAAGAAAAGAAGCATGCAGGCATCCTGTACAATTCCAGTAGCACGGTTCACTGGCAGTGAATATAGACACTGAAACTGCGTTTTTCTGCTAGCGACTCTTGCACAGACAGACTGTCCAGTGACCCCTCCCTCCCTAACATGCTACACCGACTTTCGAAAGTGGGGGAGAGAGAGAGAAGGGGGGATCTGACAAGGACAGGTACAGTAACAATCACACAGTACAGAAATGGGAGAAAAATGACAAAGATGGACAGCTACGGTTCACGCCACAGGCAATCCAGTCAGTCAATCACAACGGCTCATGCAACTAAGGATCAAGTAAAGTTTTCAATAAAGTTTTACAAACTAGGCTTGATCTCCGCGACGGGGGGCGCCCCGCGAGCACCTGCGCCCTTATTGCCCTCCTTCCCTCCTGTCCGCCTAGTTCTCCTCCTCTCACTGCCCGCAGACCTTGTGACCTTTGGCCTTGAGGGTGTGACCCTCCCTTGGGAGGAGCTGGCAGAGAGGGAGGGCTGGGACTGGGACTGGGAGGGGTCCGATAGGGAGGTGCTTCGTGATGTGCTGCTGTCCTCCTCCGACTGCTCTGCCTGCGTCTGTTTCTCCTCGTCTGAAAGGCGATCCGCCACCTTTGCTGCTCCCCCGCTAACGCTCTGAAAAAACTTGATCGACTGCCTGCATAGTTCACTCAGGTTGGCTCGGTCTACCTCACTAAAGGGACAGTTGTTTGCAGCAACTCCTGATGCCCTGTCTCTAGATGGCCGCTGGGGAGGAACGACCTGCCTGACTACTCTCTCTGCCTCCCTAAGCTTTCCTGGTCTGGTTCCAGCAGAACTAACTACACTATTCCTTTTCATTTCTTTGACTGGAATCCTGGATCTGGGCTCGGACGTGGCAGATGCGGGGTCCGTTTTCCTAGCCTTGGGTTTGACAACTTGCCTAGGTTTCTGCTTGCCTGAGCTTGGGTTGTTAAAAGAGAACCCTGCAGCCTTGACGGGAAGCCTAGACTTGGGCGGCCCTTTGACTTCTACCTCTTTCTGAGAGTCTGCTTTCCTGTCATGACTCGGAGTATTGGAGTTGTTCTCTGCGGCCTCTGTGGGAACCCTACAGAACTGAGCTTCTATCCGACTGGCTTTCTGCAGAGTGGGTTCCGAGGACGACTGGAGGTTGAACACTACACTACAACCCTGGATGTAGTTAGCCTGGACACTGGAGGCTTCTAGGTTATTGTTGTTATTGCAGTTTTCTGAGGGGAAATCTTTCCTGTCACTTGCTGTTGAATCAGAGCGTCTGCTACCAAACTTACTTTCGTTTAAGCGGGTTTCCAAGCTAACATATTCCGCCATCTGACTCGCTGAGGCATCTGGTTTAAAGTCACTCAGTTCAGCAGAACCAGAGTCTTTCTTTATGGTTATGGAGGCAGCGATTCCCATCTTTATAGGGGTGCGCAATTTAGGGTCGACCTTAGAGGCTGTGACAGTGCAAGAGGAGGCAGTTTCGCCTAAAGTGTCAGTGCAAGGAGGTGCATCCAGGCAGCCAGTCTTGCCCTGAGCTGGACTGCCTCTGGATGGTGTAATGTCTGTGGTGGCCTCTACCTTCCCCTCTACAGTTCTCTCCCCTGCCTTTGTTTGGGAGGCACCTACCCCCGCACTTCTGCCCCCTTTGCCCATGTCCCCTGACTTCCCATCTGCGGAATGCTCACCAATCTGGAAAAACTGTAGCCTCTCCTCAACAAAGTCCCGCTTGCTCATGTCAATAGCACCACTGCGGGTCATCTCAAACATCTTGCCCTCATGGAAGGGGAAAGGGTTGGGCTCGCTAGTTGGGGTGCTCTCATCAGTTGGTGTTCGAGCTGGAGTGGTGTCGGGTGTGGTAGCCTGTGACTTGTCTTCCACTGCTAGACCAAAAGGCTTTGGGTCTTCATCTTTGCCTTTAGCATCAAACACTTCTTCCTCTGTTCCTTTGCTTGACCATGGATCGAAGTCCAAGCCTTTAGTGGCGACAGTTTTGAAAGTGGTATTTAGTTCTTCCTCAAGTTTGTAGCTGAAATAACTATCTGCGAACCCTTGCCTGTCAGGGTGCCTTCCCTCTAAGGAATAGATCTTGTCTGGATCGTTACCAGTCTCTGATTCTTTGCTTGATGAGTTACTTTTGGATTTTGCCTTTTCTCCATTATCCTCATTAGGAATACTCTCCTCTTCTATCACCTCCAGTTTGCTCTGGCTGAACGAGCGATCGCCCGTTTTTCCGTCGTGTGAGAGACTGGAGGTTTTCGGATCACTCAACCCATCATCCTCATCCTGCAGATCATAACCATCAAGAGAGTCTATCTCCGTAGCATCAGTGTCATGGGAAAACTCTGCTGTTGTTGCTATTGAGCAGTCGGTGATGGACTGATCATTGCCATTTTGCTCAAAGTCCACATCATCTCCTTTGATGACACCGTTCACACTCAACTCCTTGCCATTTCTCTCTGGTTTCCGTGGCCTGTCATGTTTTTCACCCTCCTCCGCCATTTTGAAGGTGTACTTTTTGAGAGGAATGGGTTGAAAGACTGATTCGTCATCACTCGAATCAGTGTCATCAGCTCCAGGTGGAAGAGGAGATGGTGGTTGGACTCGGATCACAGGCTCGGCAAGGAGGTGCCTGTCATGTTCCTCTTGGAGATTTACCTCCATCATCTCTGTCTCTGCCTCAGAAGACGGGCACGACACCTTCTTTTCAGGATCAGACTGTTCAGGTTCTAGCGGTGGAGGTGGAGGAAACTCAATGTAAGCTACCCTTTTGTCTTTCGCTCTTTTCCTCGGTGATTCGTGTTTCCCTTTTGGAGACTCAGAGGGAGTGGTAGGTTTTGCTTTCTCAGACGGTAGTTCTCTGAAGATGAAGGTCTTAGGTTGCTCCTCTTCCTCGGACTCTTCTGGGATTGGGCTGGGCATGCCAGACATGGAACCGATGATGGGCGCTTTTGAATTAAGGTCATAGCTAACCTCCTCAGAGCTGGGTGTCTCGGGAGTGACAGGACTTCTTCCAGAACTGTCCATGAAAGTCACCTGCTCTAACGTATCATCCTCTGGGCTGCCCTGAGGTGAAAGCTGCTGTTTCTGTTTGACAGTGTAAAACCCGCCCCTTGTTTCATGGACTGTTCGGCTCTCATGGCTAACTACTTTTTTGTAGGTGCTAAGTTGCCCAGTGGCTGTCTCCTTCTCATACTGCTTGCCAACTTCAATGCTGACATAAACTGGCAGAGGTTTGATGTCTGCAGTGACACCTGGAGTCACTCTCTCAATATACTCAATTTCCTCACTATCAACACCATTACAGACTATGCTAGCATTTCCTACTGACAACACATCACTGGATGACTTGTTTGCATCAGCACTACAGTGACGCTTGCTTCTGTTTAACGTTGTTATGTGGGACCCTGCTCCATCAGACGAATCTAGCTTTAATGTACTACTTTGGTGATGGTCTACAAAACTGGACGAAACCCTAACAGGAATTTGTGATTCCGAGTTTTTTTTTAGAGAGCCACTATATTTCTCTGAGTTACTGGGGTCTTCTCGAATCACTAACTCTGTATATATGATTTTTTTGGTTGTCTCTCCTTTGGTGGAATTACCTTCATTGTCAACCAAAGCATCTTGAACTAGGGTGTGGGATATTTTGGACTTTGGGGTTTTATGGTGTCCATTGCCATGACTTTCCCAAGTTTTGTAAACCTTATTATCATTATCTGCATCTTTTTCTTTGCTGTGAATGCTTTTCTGGTTCTTCATATTATCTGCCCCATTTTTATTCCTTTCAGCAAGTGCTTGGGCTCTCCTCACATTATAACTTTGCCCACTCTCGTGATCAGGAACTCTCTTTGGGCTTTGCTCACTTTTGGAAGTGTCTGTGGCTTTTGGAAGATTTCCCCCCGAAAAAACTTGATAAACAGGCAGCTTACTTTCTTGTAGCTTCCTTACTGGAGAGCCAGATGTTTGATCCCACTGGGGCCCCTTATCTTGCTTTTGAGCTTCAGCTTCAAATTTCATTCTGACCGAGCTAACCTTTGACGACGAGGGATGAAAATACTTAGAAGACTCACTAGCGCTACTTGCTGATGAGCAATCACCTTGTTTTGCATTTTCATCATTGGATTTATGTAAATTACGTCTTTCTGGGCTACTAGGAAGGCTGGCACACTTCCTGTCATGAGCTCCATACTTGTCTCTAAACCTATCCCTGCTCCACTCCTCTCCACTCCCTCCATTCCTAAACACTGATCTCTCAGGGCTGCTGCAAGTAGAACTGGGTCCAGATCTGGTCTCTCGAGCATCTGGCCTACGATGTTTCTTCTCAGGGGAGTGGAGTTCGTCATTCAATTTCTCAGTTTTATCACGGAAAAACTGTGAAACTTCACTAAGCTTCTCCTCTGCTTCTTTGACAGTTCTGTCCACTCTGTCCTCATATATCACTTTGTCTCTGTTCTTAATTTGCTTGTCGTCAGACACTCTCATCCAAATGGACTTTTTAGGACTCCCAGGATCTGAAGCGTACTGCAGCAGGGTTAGTTTGTCATACTTTTCATTTTCATTCGAGCCTGTGCTTGGCTTGTCAGGTTTGAGCATGAATTCTCTTATTGAACCACCGTGTCTTCCTTCATCGCAGTAACGAGACCTGTCAATCACAGATTCATCTGAGTCAGAATGAGAAGAGTCAAATTTCTCAGAGAACAGCATTTTCTCCGCAAATTTATATGACTCTCCCCTAGTATCTGCCGATTCTTCCTCATGGTATTCAACAGATTGCTGACTGAGTAGTTTCAGAGTTTTGTACGAGTCATCGCCCATCAGATGGGCAGAGCTGGGGCGACTGTCGTCTTCCTGTGTGGTAGAGTCCAAGTAGCATGGCAGGGATTCCTCAGGCTCAGGCTCTTCCTGAAGTTCCATTTCCCCTTTGTGTTGAAGCTCTTTCATTCCACTGCTGCTTTGGTAAATGTACATTTCTTTCTCAGGGTGATTTTTGGTTTGCCTAATGATGACCTCTGTTGGTTCAGTTTTATTTCCTTTTTCAATGTGAACCTCAATGATACGCTCCACTTTGGGCATCGATTCTCTATCCAGAGCCCTCTGGGAAGAGTCCACTCCCTCACTATTGGGCACTTTGTGCTCAAATAAGCCAGTTATTTCTCTTGAGGGATCTCGACCTGACTGGAAAGCTTTCATGATGTCTCTCACAGACATGGTCTCCTCAAGTCTCTCTGAGGCAGCCTCTTTACCTGGTGGTTTGTGGTAGACCATCCGGGTGGTTGTTGTAATATGTGTCTCTTCTTTAAGCCGCATGCCTTTACTCACCATGTCTTCTTCGGGATTGGTTCTGGCTTGGTAGGCCTTTACTCTGTCCTTGATGGAGCCACCGGGTGATCTAGGCTCTGTATCCATGCATCGGGCAGGGGGCTTTGTTTTTTTAACCTCTTCCATTACAGGTTCCTTGGTGTCCTCTGGAGGTTCATAGCTCCGTATAACATGTACAACTTCGGTCCGTGTTTCCGTTATGACTGGTGGGATTTCCTGGAACAAAGCCTTGGGCCCCATTCCTTCAGCACTTTGCGGGGCTGAAGGAGTCCTCTCGCTTCGGGTCTCAAACCCACTGTCTGACAGGGGACTTTTATCTTGGTCATGAGAGATATCATCTGGTGAGTCGAGGACTGCATCTGTCCCAAACAACACGTCTGCTAGCTTACAGAGCTCTTTCTCGGAGGGAGATGGGCGAATGTTGGAAGGAGGCATTTTGAGCTTGTGCTCTTGAACCGCAATAGCAGGTTTTAAAACACGTTTCTGCTTCTCTTCTCCCTCTTTCCTCACTTCATTAGTTCTCTGTTTCGCTTCTACCATTTTCGACAGGGAGCTTGTGCCAATGTCATTGGTCAGGTAATCGACTACCTTCGCTAGGTTAAAATCTCTCTCAGGAATATTTTTTGTTTTGGGTTGAGGGGCCACGGTCTCATATCGAGGAGGACATCTCCATCCATTTTGCTGGATGTCATCAATGTCATCCTCCAATTCTTCTTCAGCCTTGCTGTTCTTGATATTTGCCTTACTCTCCCTCAGAACATCCTTGGTTAGTATCTCACTGACTTTGACCAAGTCTTGTTTGACTTTCTCCACAATCCTGAATGGTTCCTCATCTTCCATTTTATGCTCTTTAGGAGAGTCGGATCGGAAGCTTTTTTTTGCGGAGCTTGCATCAGTTTGCAAAATGGCAGACATTCGGATGAGATCCTCCTTCATTTCAGCCACATCCTTCAGTATTTCTTGGCTGTTGGAAAGAGGGGATGGGGAGGTGGACTTCAAAGTTGAAGGGGACATGAACAGAGGCGTTTTGACTGGGGATAAAGTTTTGGCAAGAGAAGACTGTGTTTGGGCATTGACCTCTGGAGGCATGGTCTTTCTCGGGGACAGGAGGGCTGCTGTTGATTTGGAGATGTCTGGAAGCTTTTTAAACTGGTGGTCTGGCAAAACATTTATAACAGAATAAACAGGCACTGTGATTGTGCTGCAGGTAACAGAGGTGGTGGAGTTGGGAGGGGATCTAAGGGAGGCATAGATGGAGCTGGAGCCTGAAGACCGGATAGACTGATAGGAGGAAGATGGAGAAGACGACACAGACTTGAGCGTGCCGTAACCTGCAGAGCATGAGTTAAATGTCTTCTCCACTTCATCAAAAGCAGCATTTACACTGGTGGTGGCAGCATTGGTTGTAGCCTGTATCCTCTCCTGTAGGCTGCCACATATGAGTGGACTTGGTGAGGAGGAGCGGTATTTAGTTGGGGAAACCGTCCCGTTGATCAGGGCTGCTGTAGTGGAGCTGGAGTTACTTTTAAGTGGTGAGGACAGTGAGCTGAGGAATCCCCTGTGAGAAGCCTCAGTGGTTGTTCGGATTGAGGAGAGGCCTGGGACTGTTTTAATAGGGGAAGCAGTTGGTGGTGGATTTGAAGTAATGGCAGATTTATAGGGCAAACTGGAGTTATACATGTTGAGAGAAGACTTGGGTGAAGCAGGTGGGGTCATAGCAATGGACGATCTCTCCAAAATCGAACCTCCAGCAGGAACTGGAGAGGTTCTGGCAGAAAGGGTTGCCAAACCCTTTACAGAACCCGTCTCGGGGGCGGTTTTTCCTGGAGATGACAGAAGGGTTGGGGAAGACTGGACTGGGTACTGGGCCTGCTGCACAACCGTCTTTATTGGGGACGAGATGGTTCTATAGGAGCGTATTGGCGACGCAACATCACTGGCGGATTTGATGGAGGATGCCGGTGAGCCTCCAATGACTGATCTGATGGGGGAGGCAGAGTTTACTGACCACACAGACCTCAGTGGGGAGGCAGAGGGGGTGTTGGAGGAAGAGCTGGAGAGGGAGCCGAAGCCGGATTTGGCCTGACCGGTGACGCTGACGGGCGGGTTTGTCGCCCAAGTCTGGTAGGAGCGCGTCGTAAAGACAGGCTTGTAAGCGTAGCCAGAAGGCTGCGACGGGGTTTTCGGCGTGGTGTTGTGGCCTCTTTCAGCTGTTTCTGACACAAGCAAATGAACCAACGTAACATAAAAATGAACAGAAATTGTTAAAAGGAAGAAAAGAGAGAGAGGAGAAAGATTTAGTCAAGAAGTTTAGTCAAGCTGTGCCAGAAAATAGCAGTGACTGCAAAATGGACCACCATTATAAATAATGGAAATATTTTGAGGTGAGGGTGAAGAACAGTAAAGTTAAATAAAAAAACAAGCAAAAGAAAACTGGACAGAATATATGCAGACAAAACACGCCACTGAATTGTTCCTAAGGAACATAGCAAAAAAAATCAGAACAAATGAATTATGGTTGAAAAAATGTTTTTTGGCAGCAAGAAAAGACAATTCAAAGTTACAATAATTATCATGACAACGAAATAAAATGTTTTTATTCAACATAAAAAACAGAAGTGTGAAATAATACAACACAACTGTGACTCATGGAACATGCACAACAGAAATATTCCATTAATGAAGAAAAAAATGGAAAAGAATGGCATGAAGAACAGAAAATCTTACATAATCCGATGAAAATCAATATGCCAGTGAAGTATGGTGACAGAACAGAGGCAAAAAATTATTTTCCTTTAATATGCTAAAGTCTAATTTGACACTGTAATCAATTTTTTTATCTAACCCCAGTACAGACTTAATAAAACACTAGGATTTCAAAGCTCTCTAAAGAAATGGAGAAGAAAGTTAGACACTCACTGGACGAAGGGTCGGTCAGATAGCTGTAGCGCTTTCGTAATGCAAATGAAGCAAAGGTATGACGTCGATCTTTGTTGTCATTCTGTAATAATAAAAAAATACCAAAAAGTCTATGAGAGAACAAAATGAGCTTTCTGTTGATTTGATCTTTACATTTTTGTGTTTTTAATTCTAAAAAGAAAATGTTATTTATGGCTGTAAAAAGCTTGTTTCACACCACATAATTTTCAGTAATATTTTATTAGACATATTGGGCCCGAGCTTATTTGACCCCAAAGGTCCAGTTCATTTGACTAGTTCAGTGGTGCCCATCATCGGTCCTGGAGGCCGGAGACCAGTTCAGGGATCTCCCCGCTCAGACACTCCTGTTCATTGCCAGGTATAGAGTGTGTTTGAGGAGGGGAACTATCAAACTGTGCTGGACAACAGCCGTCTAGGACCAGAACTGGGACTAGTGGAGTCACTCTATACCGTGCCCAGGTCTGAGTGAAGAGGTGGGCTCAGGCTTGGCTCAGCTGGACCTGGGTTCAATGTGCACAGAGCTGGAAAAATGTGGGCATGCAAAACAAATCTGTGCTGAGCTTCTCTTCAACACATGTTGCATTGGGAGCAATTACGCTACAGCATAATACAGCTGGGCCGACGCTCTCCGGCTCCGTCTACACAGCTGTATTTCTGAAAAACGCAGCTTTCTCTTTTTTGTCCTTCTGTCCACACGCAAACAGAGCTTTTGGTCAAATATTTTTTAAAATAAATATTTTCATATAAACCATCGAGACTTCATCTCCTTTGACGTCACACTGTGCGCCATGTTTGTTTATATCCGTCTACTGGAAACAGTAATGACCCCCCCGCCTTTTCCCACCTTTTCCTGCTAAGGCCTGCGTTGCTATAGGCTTTGGCTTTTGCCAGCGTTTGACACCGTGTGAGATATTTTAAAACCTACTCGTGTGGATGCAATAAAAATAAATAAATTAAACGGAAAATCACTGTTTTCAAAAATACCTGGCTACATGTGGGCTTCAGATACCTGGAGGTTGCTTATAAACTTCGATCTGAAGGGAAGTTCCTATATTTTATTGGAGTACTGGTTTGGCAGTTTGCATCATGTGAATATTTTTTATATATATATAACGGTTCCACATTGTTCTATCCCATATAAGGTTGGGTTTGGAAACACTGTAGGGACTCATGCAGTGTTAAGAGTTGGTAAGGAGCTTTATTTGTAGTAGATGCAGTGAATTCTGTGTCTTTTTGATTGAGTGTGACATTGTACTCAGTGCTGTATCATTAGCTGACTCAGCTACTAGGCTGTACTGACAGTGAGGAGAATACTGAATGAATTTCCTCAGTCATACTGGTGTCTGTTAGCTCATGCAGAGGGAATTTGAAAAATTAAAGCACCGGCAGCTTCGGTAAAACCATCGTATTCAGAGAACGAAACAGCGAGAGACTTTATTCTCCTTCCTTTACTAGGATGATGGAATTTCAATTGTTGATTAATGAGCTAATCTTCTCTCAGTTCATTTCTTTTACACTGAACCAAATGGTTCATTTAAAAGTAATATGTTTTAAAACACTGGTGGATTACCACACTGGAAAATTATTGAAATAACAAAAAAAAAAAAACAAGACCAAAAGGAGAACTTAAAAATAAACAAACCAGCTCACTGCTAAACACACACATCATGCAATAAAACTAAGCTCCATATTATGTCAACCGATGAATGATCTTGGGAAAAAAGCCTCGGACCAATCACAAAGAAGGAAAGAGTCACTATGGCAATGTCTTAAGATAGCTACTAGCGTATGAATTACACAGAAAGCCAAAGCAGAACAGTGGTGCCAGAATTACCTCATCATCAGGATCGGACTCCATTTCCTACATTTCCCATGATGCATTGCAAAAGATGATGTTGGCGCAGCGGTGGCCCAGCATTGTAGCAACAGGGTGAGATAGGGGGAAAAGGAGATGAGAAGGGGAGAGGAGAATAGAGAAGTAAAGAGAAAATAAGTGAAAAATAAAGACACAAAAGGAGAGTAGAACAGAAAAAAAGAAGAAATGAGGAGAGAAGAGGACCACAGAGGAGAAGATGAGAGGAGAGAAGAGAAGGAGAGGAGGGGCAAATAAAGTGGAAAGTGGAGAGGAGAGGAACGGAGGAGTGAGGAGATGAGGAGAGAGGGGAGAGAAGAGTGGAGAGAACAGACAAGAAGAGAAAGGGAGAGGAGAAGAGGAGAGAGGAGAGGAAAAGAGTGGAGAGGAGAGAAGAGAGGAGAAGAGTGGAGAGCAGAGGAGAAGAGAAGAGAGGAGAGGAGAGAGATTAAAATAGCTTTAGTGATAAATTAAAGCAGCTGTAATTATCTGTGATTATCTTTTACAAAGCCAAGTCTAACGGTGTGATAACTGTGTGTGTGTGTGTGTGTGTGTGTGTATACAGTCAGTACCTTCCTGTGTGCTGGCAGTGTAAAGTTGAGGTTGCAGATGGCGCTGTGTGGAAGGCCTTTGGTGCTTTTCGGCTCTCTGAGGAACGACAGTCTCCCACAGGCCTCCTGCCCAATGTCCTGCACCTACGCACACACACACACACACACATACACGTGCACACACACACGCACACGCACATGCACACGCACACACACACACAAAATAGATAGACAGATATATTTGTATTTGTATGCTTTTGGATTGCAAGGCGCATGCAGTCCACTTGTCGCTTTGGTCAGGATATCGGCTGTATGTCGTCCGGCGCCGATAGCTGTGCTTGTTACAGCGGAGTTTCCTGTGTTGATTGATGGTCCACATACCAAACAGACCGAGGATGCATCAGCGATAGGTCTATCATATGTTAGTGTCGCCCACCTACCAGCAGCAGTCGACATATAGAATTAGCACAACTGATCGTGTTATAGGCTACCGCGCTAACACGGACCCAAGCTTGGTGAGCAGTAGAGGGAGAAATGTGTACACCTGACACTTTGCACAGTGTGGCGACGGCGAGAGGTGAGTTGGCAGCTTAACAAGATAAATAACATGCAAGGAAATCTGTTCTGCAGCCTTTCATGACAAGAAGCGAGTTGGGTGAGATAACGGACAAGCTAACAGGGTTTGATTTTAATCACAAGAAGTGTAGATACAATCATAAAACTGCTATTGTGCATCATCATGCAGCCGTAAAACAATAGCAGTCACTAGTCTTACTGATAGTATTATCTCTATGTACACACACAATCAGCTCAAGTTCAAAGTATCTATGATAATTACCACAAACACACAGACACACACCTTGACATTGAAAGGCAGTCGGTTCTCTTTGAAGGCATAGAAGGTTAAGATGAGCTGCTGGCTGTTCTTGATAAGGGGAGACAGGTTGCCATAGCAATCCACATAGATGGGCTTTCCTTCCAGGATCTGTCAATCAAAGTAACCAGACCATTAAAAAAAACGTTAAAATTGTTTATTATTCACATTACAATCCACATCTTTTCATACTGCCTCAAATGCGATGGACCGTGATGGCTTACAGTCTCAATATTTAAGTCCAGGCTGAAAACATATTTGTTTGGACAAGCTTTCTCTTAGTAGATCCAGACAATTCTCTTTCTGGTAAACTGGGATGTTTGGATTCTGTGGCTTCTCAGTCTGATGCGTTCACCCTAGTTTGTTGATTGTCAAGTTGTTGGCTGCCTTATGCTCTAGGACGCCCTCATGTCTGGCCTACCTCCTGGCTCTCCCCTTTAAATATGCTGTCATTAAGAGTCTTGTCTGAGCCCCTGCATGCACTCGCACAATGTTCATCATTTTTAATCACTCACAACATTGAGCACCCCTAACAGTCTCTCTCTCTCTCTCTCTCTCTCTCTCTCTCTCTCTCTCTCTCTCTCTCTCTCTCTCACCTCACTGAGGTTCCATAAAAGGAACTGCCAATGCCTGAAACTATTATTACTTTTACTTTTTATGTTTTATTTTTTTTATTTACATGCTCTAGTCTATTATTACTATCCAGTG
This sequence comes from Lepidarchus adonis, assembly GCA_037576955.1. Classification (NCBI taxonomy): domain Eukaryota; kingdom Metazoa; phylum Chordata; class Actinopteri; order Characiformes; family Lepidarchidae; genus Lepidarchus; species Lepidarchus adonis. The sequence goes on from JBBIGC010000001.1 coordinate 28,031,561, forward strand.
TCAACCACAGGAGGATGGGTTCCCCTTCTGAGCTTTGTTTCCTCCCAAGTGCTAAACAAATAGAATTGACTTGACATGATTGGGGAGAGGGAGGACCACCTTACCCAACCAGAGAGAGAGACAGGACAATTATGCTGAGTGATGGGGAAGAGGATGGACCACCTTACCCAACCAGAGAGAGAGACAGGACAATTATGCTGAGTGAAGGGACAAGAGGACCACCCTACCCACCCAAAGAGAGAGGCAGGACAGTTATGCCGAGAGATTGGGGGAAGAGGATGGACCACCCTACCCAAAGAGAGAGAGAGAAAGGACAATTATTCTGAGTGATGGGGAAGAGGGAGGACCACCCTACCCAACCAGAGAGAGAGAGGACAATTATTCTGAGTGATGGGGAAGAGGGAGGACCACCCTAACTCAGGGTGAGGGGATATTGTGTAAATAGTTATATTAACTTTCTTTTAAGTCTAAAAGCACAGTGGTGTGTATGTGTGTTTGTCTTGGAGAACCTCAATATCTTTGCTCCTGGCCACTTCCTCAAAGTTCTCCTGCTGCTCCAGAGTTTTGTCCACTTTATCGTCAGTCATGCAGAAGCAGCGCAGTCGCGCCTCCACCAGGTCGATCAGCTTGGCAAAAACAACAAACTTGGCCAAATACGGCACACAGATGAGCTCCCGATACAGAGGGGCAGCCAGCGCAACTGTCTCACTGACCTGCTGACAGTCTGCTAGCCAGAACCTGCCAAGAGAAAGGGTGAGACAGAGAGAGAGACAGGAGAGAGAGTTTAACATATACAAAGACCTGTATTCAGTCATCCATAAAATGTAAGTTATTAAATGACCAAATATTTACATATGAACATGAACGCATGAGGGATGGAGCACTTTTCCAGCTCCGCAGTGAAAAACAAACGATCACCCACAACAGAACATAAAGCTTCTTTACAACAGCACTTCGTCAGAGAACCTAAAATCTACTAGAACCGACTCTTAACCAGACGCTTACGCACAGACCTGACGTCCTGTGTTCTACTTTGTTGGGCCTGTTATAAAAATCTTCACTGTTCCGTATTAGAAATTCCCAACATTTACATTAGCTCTTGTGTGAATATGGAAAACCCGAAATAAAACTGTTCATTAAAAAATCCCACATTGATACAGGTCGGCTAGTGACTCCATGAGGACAACAATCTGTTACAGTCCATAAAACAATGAAAAACAGAACCAAACTGACAGCAATCACTCCATCTGGCTGCACCACACATACACATTCACTGCTTGCAATGGCAGCATGAGAGAAACAGGAGAGAGAGAGAGATAAAGGAGAGAGAGAGAGATAAAGGAGAGATGGAGAAAGGGTAAGAGAGATAAGAGAGGAAGGAAAAAAATAGAGAAAGGATAAGAGGGAGAGATGAGAGAGAGAGAGGAAGAGAGAAAGAGATAAGATAGAGAAAGGGGAAGAGAGAAAGGCGAGAGAGCAGAAAGTGAGGAGAGGGGATGAGTCAGTCCTAAGGGAATGTTTAGCAGGTTGAAGTAAAACAGGGTGAAGTGACAGTAAAATCTTTTTATAAATGTTAGTTATGAAATTTAAACACCATCCATCTCAGTTAAACAGAAGAGGACACTGTGGAAAAGACCCACGTCACTGTTTATAGGAAAAGACCAAACGCGTCTGTTCCTGTTGAAAAAGATTCTATAAAAGAATTCTCAGTAAAACGAGAAAAACTTCCTTTGCTTGTCTTCAACATTAGATTCCCAACACACACTCCATGCAGCTGAAACAGATTCCTTCTGCATTTCTTTTGACATTACCCTTACTTCAGTCATTTTCTCACAGCTTATGTTCTCATGCCATTCCCGTTTTCTCACGAGCATGTCAGTATATTCCCATTCCCATCACTGTCTTACTGCATTCCATTTACTCTCACAACATTCCCATCACTGTCTTACTGCATTCCTTTTACTATCTCACAACATTCCCATCACTGTCTTACTGCATTCCCTTTACTATCTCACAACATTCCCATCACTGTCTTACTGCATTCCATTTACTATCTCACA
>JBBIGC010000001.1:28035304-28065404 GCA_037576955.1 Lepidarchus adonis
CCCTTTCTTTAGAAGTAAATAAACCGTTAGCCGCTAACTAGGTGACTGCTTGTCTGAAGATTTGCACTCACGCGCGCGGTTGACCACACATGCGCAGTGACACTTGTTACAAACGATAACGCTGGATTGGCTGGTCTGTATGTCAATCGACTGCCAAACGCCACAGTGGGGATGGAAGATTGGCTCCATCTGTACTGCAGTGTTTTCTGTGGCTCGTGGTTCACTTGTGTTTACTGCGTGGTCTCACGTGCTCGGTAGTTTATGTTGAAAAAGGCAGGGCTCCACTATGGATTAGCGATGCTTTCTCGATCGACCGGTAGCTTGCGATCGATGTATTGAGCACCCCTGATCTAGATCATACATAATATTTTGCAGCCCCAAAATAAGAGCCAAACTTTGGTTAAGGAAATGTTCTGGCCAGTCAGCTATGTTGGGCTATAAGGAGAAGTATACAGATTAGATTTTAGTGAACACTTCTTTGCTCTTTATGAACTTGCTAATAATAGCAGCAAACACTGGCTTTCAGTACAGGTAGGCACTTCACCAAAGCAATATAGGAGTAGTTAACCTACAGCAACTGGAATGTATTGCAATGATCAATTGAGAATCTGTGCCACTGCTTAAAATTTGCAATCCAGAAGCATCATCCAGGCAACATTAACAACCTGGCTAAAAAACCCCAAACACTGTTCAAGGATGCTAAACGCTTATCACAACTGACTTCAAGCTGTTACTGCAGCAAAAGGTGGGTCTACCAAGTACTCGTCTGAAGGGTTCGATGCCTTTCAATTCCAAAGCTTTTTCTTTCTTTTTTTGTCTTTCAAATTTTACTTTGGGGGCAAACACCAATCAGCCACAACATTAACACCACCTGGATAATATTGTGCAAGTGCCCTTCATGCAGCCAAAACAGCTGTGATGTGATGAAGATTTGGGATCAGACAAGATGGCCTAGTTTTCAGGGCCCATTGCCCTGTTGCCAGTTCACTAGTTGTCCTTACTTGGAGCACTTTTGATAGATACGAACTACTGTAAACCTGGAACACTTCATAAGTGCTGTTTGTGTAGCCATAACAATACGGCACTTTTCAAAGTGTCTCAGATCCTTATGCTCATTAATTTTTTACTCCTAGAGAACTGTTCACATGCTGCTTATTATACCCTAACACTGTGACAGATGTAATCGTAATGAAATAAGTACAGGGGGTCCTAAACTTGGTCCATTCATCATCGTGTGCTGTAAGTCAAAATCCCTTACATAAGTGTCTGCAGTGTTTTGCCCTGGGGCCATTCCCCTGTCAGTCCACCAGAGGGAGACATTCACCCACCGGAGGGTCTTTATTGCATTTTTTGAGAGTTTAATTAAAGGTACTTTCCCTTTTCACACCATTAAAAAAACACAGGGTTTGGGGCAGCATCATAACCACAAAGTATTTTTTATAAGACCCCCTGTAGTCAGTATTATTCACTTTACCTGTCAGTGGTGTTAATGTTGTATATTGTAAATATATTGGTTTGTAATAAAAATACTGACTGGGAAAATCTGTGTAAGAGTCTAGAAAAATCTAATAAGATTGAAATGCTTTAGCAAGGCATTGTATTATAGGTATAATGGGTATTATACCTATTTTTTTTTACTTACATTTTTTCTTACATTACTTACTTATGAGACAGTTTCATTCATTTGGTTTCATTCCACAATCTTTTTAATTTAGTGACTGGAAATAAACTTTACTTTGTATTAAATTAGTATGTATATATTTGTAGCTATTGTGATTTTACTATGTCTTTAATGTTTTATTTTATCTTGTTGTTTGCTGCACTAGTAAAACTGACATTCTAGTCTAACTTGGTAACCTCAATGTCATGACTCCCTGTTCACCACTTGACTTACATGATCAAGGGGCTTGTTTTCATGGGCCTTTTCATGTTCAAAGAATTTGTCCAGGCCCTGGGTTTTGTAGATTCTTTCTGATTCATCAGAGAAGAGCACTGCATCTCCATCGAAAGCCACGCGCAGCTGGGTCTCCGACACCTGTGTCACTTTCCCTGGGGAGAATATAGTGGCTGCTGCAATGCCTTAAGGAGCAGAAAAGTAGGGGTAACTGTTAAAACAATCAGTGGCATCTGCACAAATCTACAGGAAAAAGAATTCACACTTCATTTGCTAATAATTTCCATTCTCACCTGCCTCTATGGCCTCTCTCACTTTCATTGAGTCAGCTGACAGGTACAGGTTGGTGTGGTAGGCTTTCAGATATCCCATTGGACTGTTACCTCCAGTCATGCAGAAGCGCTCAACAAACAACTCTAAGAGAGACACAAATGTAATAACATGAATTAAGCTAAACAGGCGTTTAATAACTAATAGTTTACTCATAAAAATTTAATAACAATTGAGAATTAAGAGTCATTTGTTGCTTAAATCTTTGGGTTAATTTCTGACATTTTATTGAGCAATTAATTCAAAACTGAGGGACAGTGTGATCATAACACAATGATGTATGATAGGGATGTAGAAGTCTGACATGCCAATCCAATTAGATTTACTTAAATTTAAAAAAAAAAGATTCAGGGCATTATGAAATATCAAGTTGATTAGATTTATGTACAACTTGAAATGTAAACAATACTGAATTTTATAATCGCTCAATTAGAATTTAGCAGATTCAGCTCAAAATATTATCAGCAATTTAAATATTTTGATTTTGACCAATCTGGGGCAGGTAAATGCACATGTTCAGAATTTGAATGCTGCTGCTATATCTGTATCAAAACATCCTTGTTATTTATGACTCATGATGCTAAATATCTGGTCACGTCTTTCATACTACAACATAACAGAAATTAAAGGAAATATTCTAGTTTATTTTGCAGTTATTTTGTAAATTCTGGTTAAAATAAAAGGCTAATTAAAACAAGTCACCTTTTCATTTGGCTGTGAGGAAATTAGACCCAGTAAAGCTGATAATCAGTGCATTTCCTCACACTAGCCCATTTTTCCTGCTTCTAGCACATTAATTCCAAGAACTGACTGTTCACTTGCTGTTTAATATTTCTCCCTGACAGGTGCATTTGAAATTAGTTTAGTTAACTAGTCATCTGTGCATCATTTTTGAGCACACACACACACACGCACGCACGCACGCACGCACGCACACGCACACGCACACACACACACCTGCTTTCAGTGTCAGATAATTAACAAGGTTTGAGGTAGTAAACAGGTACTTTCCACTTCAATTAGAGGTGGACAGAACTGAGACACTAGCCAGACTGTCCAGCCGTCTGTTTGAGCTCTGCACTTACTGTGATGGTTGATTGAGTTGATGAGCCTGATTCCAGCATGAGCATGATTGTTGGTCATTAGAACTACATCAAAGAGCTCCTCACTCTCTGGGTAGAGATTTCTCAGCTGCTCATTGACCGCTTCCAGAGCCTGAAGATGACCCACAAACAAAACCTTTAGTCCTTCTCTACTTCCTGTTTCACTTTTCTCAGTCATTCTTACACTTCTTAATGCACAAGCTACACATAACTAGGATTAGATGGACATTTTTCTTTTACCCTGAGGTATTTGTATGAACATTCTGTGCATTTACATACCAAAAAACATTCAGTTTTGCTTATATGTAAATAAAATGTTCTTATCAGCTGCCCTGTGTTACGTATCCCAGTCATGAGGTGACACTGTTTTATGATTACAATGTACAATAGGATGACAGGGCATCCTTGGCAAATGGGTATATACTGCTCTGGAATAAAATAAGAGACCACTTCAGTATTATCAGATTCTCTGGTTTTACTATGTATAGCTGTGTGTAGAAACATGAACATTAACATATTCCATAAACCACTGATATTTCCTCAGAATTCCACATAAAAGAAATGCACTTCAAGCATTTAATTGCAGAAAAAAACAGATAAAATGTTTTCAGACCTATATAATGCATATAAATCAAGATTAAATCCAATTGTAAACAACGAAACACTAATGTCTGAACTTTTGAAAAGAATTCAGACATTCAGTTTTATCGATACAGACTTGTCATATTGCAAGAAGAAAGTGATGTTTTTTATATACAAGTATATTTCAGAAAATTAGAATGTCATGAAAAAGTTCTTTCTTTACATTACTTTCAGAAAGTGATATTTATATATTACATAAATTCATTACTCAGAGAGAAATATGCCAAACCTTTATTTCTTGGATTTTCGATGATAATGGCTTTCAGATCATAAAACCCAAAATTCACTGTCTCAGAAAATTAGAATTTCAATTTTAAACAGAAATGTCAGGCTTCTGAAAAGTATGTTCATTCCTATGCACTCAGTACTTGGTTGTTCTTCCTTTTGCATGAATTACTGCATCAATGCGGCATAACATGGAGGTGATCAGCTTGTAGCACTGCTGAGGTGTAATGGAAGCCCAGGTTGCTTTGATAGCAGCCTGCTAGTCGTCTGCTTTGTTGGGTCTGGTGTCTCATCCTCCTCTTGACAATACTCCATAGATTCTTCATGGGGTTCAGGTCAGGTGAGTTTGGTGCCCAATCAAGCACAGTAACACCCTGGTAGTTGAATCAGCTTTTGGTACCTTTGTCAGTGTGGGCTGGTGCCAAGTACTGCTGGAAAATGAAATCAGCATCTCCATAAAGCTTGTCAGCAGAAGGAAGCATGAAGTGCTCTAAGATTTCCTGGTAGATGCTGCGTTGACTGTGGACTTCAGAAAACACAGTGACCAACACCAGCAGATGACATGGCCCCAAATCATCACTGACTATGGAAACTTCACACTGGACTTCAAGCAACATGGATTCTGTGCCTCTCCACTCTTCCTCCAGACTCTGGGACCTCGATTTCCAAATTAAATGCAAAATTAACATCTGAAAAGAGGACTTTGTACACTAAGCAACTGTCCAGTGCTTTTTCTCCTTAGTCCAGGTAAGACACTTCTGACGTTGTCTCTGGTTCAGGAGTGGCTTGACACGAGGAATGTGACATTTGTAGCCCATGTTTAGTATTCATCTGTGAGTAGTGACTCGTGATGCACTGACTCCAGCCTCAGTCCACTTCTTGTGAAGCTCTCCCCAAATTCTTGAATAGATTTTGTTTGGCAATACTCTCAAGGCTGCAGTTGTCCCTGTTGCTGAGACAACCAGCTTCTTTAGCAATAACCTTTTGTGGCTTACCCTCCTTGTGGAGGGTGTCAATGACTGTCTTCTGGACATCTGTCAAGTCAGCAGTCTTCCCCATGTTTATGTAGCCTCCTTACTCAGATTGAGACCATTTAAAAGCTCAGGAAACCTTTGCAGATGTTTTGAGTTAATTAGCTGATTAGGGTGTGACACCATGACTTTCTCACAATATTCAAAATGAGACAGTGAATTTTGGGTTATATTATCTAAAAGCCATAATCAAAATCATCAAAATTAGGATGAACAAAAAAATAAAGGCTTGACATATTTCAGCCTATGTGTAATAAATCTATATATGGATTTCACTTTCTGAAAGGAATGTCAAGAAATATTGAACTTTTTCACAATATTCAATTTTTTTAGATGTACCTGTATTTCCTTTTTAAATCAAATTTGGTTCAGGTGGTGACCTAATTAATACCTTATTAATTGAAATGTTTGTTTTGAACCACAGACACTAGACAGAAATGCCTGCCATACTTAGAGATTCTGATTTAAGAAAAAAAAAACAGAAGTGGTCTAATTTGTTACCATAGCTGTATATGTAAATGTGTGGTTCTGTGACATTAAAAACTAGGGTAAATGGATTTGCAGTTTGTTTCCATATGGACTGGGCAATGAAATGGTACAAATTTCAATGCATCATTTACATGCTACAACTAATAAGCTAAGACTGTTACATTTTCCTGGACAATGGGATTCTTGATTAGCCTAATAAAACCTCACACTACTATACTTCTAATTTATATACTTTTTCACATGTATATCTTATAAATAATTTCTCACTGGCAGCTTGCCTCTGTAACAAATGCATCACAATTCTGTGAAAGAAATTATATTAGTTTAGTGGTTGTATCATGTGTACCTTAATGAAGGGGAATGCAGGTCCTGGTGCCAGTGGCTCAGTCTCATGGTCAAGCTGGTACTTCAGATATTCCTCCATTCCCTTCTGCTCAAAGATCTGCTGCTCAGCATCCATGCTGAACAGCACCCGCGATGACACAGCAATGGTAATGGCATTTTCAGGTTTGGGCTGAGGAAAATAATATAACACACAAACAAAGATCCAGTATAATGCATTGGCTCGATTTCAGTCTTGCAACAAATGAGATGAAATTGTTTGGAGGTTTCTGGGGTACTGTGAGAAACACTTGTTTATTCCATGGGGGGTTGGTGGTGAAGAAGGATGGACTCCTTGGAACAAGCCTATATCTGCAGGCTATGCACAACAACAAAACAGTGAGATGAGAAGCAGGTTAATGGCGTCGTGGGTTATAAATGATTCATACTGGCTTAAGGTTACAACGAGTCTACAGTAGCACACGGATAATGGATGTGGGATTATTTCATGAATACTGGTCATATAATACCACATTTCTTGTTAATAAAGTTTTCCAGTGAAGTTTCCAATAAACAACAAATCAAACAACAAATCAAACTCGGAAAGCAGTGGTGCTCCACCTACACTGTTGACCATTCCTTTAGCTTTAAAAAGCAGTAACTTTGCATTACTGCTGTCCAGCAGGTCGGTGGCGAGCAGAGCACTGTCCTGCTCTTCATCACCACCTGCTTCTTCTCTAAGTGGCACTAATTTTATGACATATTATCAGACCCACAAGTGCCTGAAGACCATACAGATAAAGCTGGAACTGCACAGGCAGGGCAGACAGGAACCACAATTTGTCTCCGCTTCACTAGTTCATTATGTAAAAAAAAAGTAAATAAATTAAGCTGACATGCATTTTGATAGCTTTCTATTAAAAAAAAACAAAAATTAAACAGTTCATCATGCAACAGTTTTCACTGATGCATATTTTCACAACTATTGAACATAGACAGCAGACAATAAAAAGAAAAAAATAACCCTACTGCAAAAGATCCCATTTATTTCCCATACTTTACATTCTTTTAAAAAATGAAAGCAAAACGACTTGATGCAATGCACCATTCAGACTCACAGATTTTGGCTTCTTGCTTGGAGATGAGAAATCCTTTGCCTTCATCTCTCCCAAAGAGTGCATGTCATCTTTGTTGGTTACAGGCTGATGGTTGAGACTCATTTTTGCAGCAGCTTCTGGTTCGTGGCATAGAGAGTGAAGCCTCTGTCTCCGCTGATCTCAACAGCAACCATCTGGGGTAACATGGATGGAGCCTCTGATGCAGAGCGGCTCAGCAATCAATAGAGAGAGCGTCCAGAGAAAGGTCAAAGGAGTGGAAACGCGCAGTCTGCCGTGTAGCCTGCTGGTGATGAGTTCATTTCCAGTCCTTCCGCAAGCCAAGGCATTCCCTTTCAGTGTGTGCCGCATCAGGAGCACTCAATCATCTCAGTGGCCACACCCCTCCTACCTCACGCCATGCTATTGAGCACAGGGACAGTTTCCTGGCTTGCCTGGGATGGGTGGAAGGGTCTGCAGTGGCTCTGTGCTTGTGGAAGAAGGTGCAGTTTATTTTTAGAATGAGAAGAGCTTTGCCAGATCAATGCGGATACCTCTCAGTGTTACCATGACAACCACTGATGTCAGCTTGTGTAATAACTGCGTGCTGCATCACTGCTTGTCATGTTCTTGAAACCGGTTCTAGGCTGACAGTGCATTGTGGACATTAACAAATACATCGTGATATCATCACTGTCCAAAACATGTTATCTGCACCTTCCCTTCCCCTATGTAAAATGTTCACAATGATCATATGTCCAAAATTATTTAAAATAAAAGTTGTTTACACAAACAAATATCAGCATTTAAGAAAGTAATTTCCATTTTGGAGATGTTTTTGTAGAGACACACACACACACACACACACATACATATATATATATATATAAACTGCAATGTTTATATGTGCTTCTTGTATATTACCCTGTGAAATCACTCCCATAAATGTTTCAGTTTCTCGAAGGGTCCATGATAAACATGATTACAAAACACAAATGGAAGAGAGAGAAAAAAAACAAAACAAAAACAAGTACTAAGTTTGTGAAAGAAAAAAAAAAGTAATTTATTACTCTCTTGGCATGACAAATACTCAATTTCAGACAAAGTTCTCATGTCTTATTAGATTGAAACAGCCATTACAAAATAAAAACAAGCTTTGAATAAATAGTGTGTACAATTCAGTCACTGTGATTTTTTATACACAGAAAAAGTTAATTTACACATTACATATATATCCATAATTTTTGCTGTGTAAAATAAAACATTTGTAAAGTCCGTTAGATCCGATTTTTCCTTTAATTTAAAACCAAAATGAAACTGCAGCGATCTCGAGGCCTGAGGATTAGCAGGTAAAAGTCACAAACTTCCCATTTAATAGACCCAGAGCTGAGTTTATAATAGAAACACTCCTGGGAAGGTCATCTTCTGGCTGATTCCTTGGATTGCATCACCAAATCTGATTTAACCCACCTTAGGAGGTTATCTGAGCAACTTTAGCTTAGCATCATAAAAAGGACAAACACAGTTCTGGAGAACAGCTGTGGTATCAGAAAAGGGAGCAATGTGACATGGGAAATACAGATCTATTAGACAAACTGCCTTAGGCCAACCAATCAGAATGATGCACATCATAGTCTACCATACATTACCATCTTACATTATAGATATGACAAATGTGAACAATTTTATGCTATATTCAACAACCATTTCCATGCTCCTCATATACCGAAAGCAATTACAGTATGTCTGCTTTTCCAACAATGATGAGAATACAGTTACATGTTCAATAGTACATGGGTGAAGACTGAGCAGAAGAGAGGTTCTGTGATTTAAAGCTGTACACAGATGTACTACATACATTAAGTGCTGCTGATTGAGGACTTTAAACATTGAAGATACCAGGAAATGACTTTAACAAAGGAGGAAAGATTTGAGGACAAATGTTAACTATTAATAGCAAGCACATTGTACTGCTAGGATAAGACACAAGCTTTTCAGTAAAAGCAATACTTACAATCTGATCAAAATAACAGTTTTAGCATTAGTAAACGAAATACATTATTGATGTGTGATGTAAATGCTGATTCCTGAGGTGTGTTTACACTTCTTTGGAAAGTTTGCAAAAAATGTTTGGCCTACTCAATAAAAGCTCAGAAATTTTCATATGAACGCAGCAGTCTTAATGCAGAAGTATAGGCAATGAGGTAAGGACTGAAAGAGTGAGTAGTGTCTGAAAGGTTTCAGAACGAACATGTGATGAAATTCACTAAGTGTCCACAAGGGGGTGTTAGTGACTAATAGCTATGATCATTCTCAGCAGGTTCTCAGCTATGGTACACAAGAAAACAAGTTGGAAAACTACTTTGTTAAATCAAAAGATCTGAATCCAATATACAGAGATCTCCACTGAGATTTACTCTGTGTTTAGAACCAAGGACTATCTGGAGGTTGATAAAGAATAGGGAAATGTCTGCCAATTAAAATTAAGATACAGTAACCATTATATATATATATATATATAAATATAGTGGCAAGAAAATGTATGTGAACGTTTTGGAAATTCATAGCTTGCTTTGTTGTCATAAAATGTGATATGATCATGTAAATTAAGGGTATTGAGAAATATATGCAAAAAATAATAACAAAAAATCAGATTTCATGTCTTTATTGAGAATAACCATAAACAACTCTAGTGGAAAAAATATGTAAACCCATGTAATTAAAAACGTCAACTGATGTACAGACATCCTCACATTATCCTGTAGATATTTTTACACTTGGAAATTAATCTTCCCCTCAAAGATTGCAAGCAGGCACTGATGCAGCAAAACAGGCCCAAATCATGATGTTTCCTCTACCATACTTTACGGTTGGGATTATGTTTTCATGATGATATGCAGCGCCCTTTTTATGCCAGGTGTAGCGTTGGGTGTTCGTCCTAAATAGTTCAATCTTAGTTTAATTATTCCGCTCTGAAGTGTGAACATACTCTTTCGCAAACTTCAGGCTTGCAGCCATGTTCTTTTTAGCAAACAGCAGCTTCCTTCATGGTGTTCTGCTATAGACACCCTGCTTGTTCAGTGTTACAGGTTCAACAGTTCCAATGATGTCTACAAATCTGTGTCACTCAGGGTTGTTTCTTTAACTCATTGATGAGTATTCATTGTGCTCTTGGGGAAAGTTGTTTGTCTGTTGTGTGTTCACAATGACAAATAATCACCTTCACCTCAATTAGCTACTTATTCCAATATCAATATGAGCTGATTATGGCTGCTCTCAATAAAGACATGAGGACATAAAAAGACAATATGTCATCAATACCCTTGACTTTGATGAAGATCAGTTCACATACTTCTTGCCAATAAAACGTTTAGGCACCTCTTAATAAATAACAGATGATTTTGTAATTGAAAAGATGTTAACAGAGTTGCTGTAGGACATGGGAAAAATACACAATATTTACAGCAAACATTGATGCATATTTACTTTTTATGTCATAAATTGAACAAAAATAATAAAAACATTATGGCACTGTGCCAAAGTTTGGGCACCCTACACAATACTTAGTAACACATCCTCTGGTAGGTATCACAGATTTTAAAAGTTAGTTGGGATTTTCTCCCAAAATGCATCAGGCTTCTCTAGATGTTCTGTTGCATACTTCTGAAGTTGGATTTAATTATGGGGATGCAGGTAAGGTTTTCTTCTGCTGACTCTTCCATGAAGGTCTTGTCTGTGCAAGCATCACTGTACAGTGGAACGGTGCACCACCACTCCTGAGTCTGCTTAATCGTCCTGCAGGTTTTTTGAAGTTAAATGGGGATTTAATAGCTTTGCTATCTTATTGTAGCCTTTACCTGCATTGTGGGAATCAATAACTATCACTTTCAGAGATTCAAAGATTTGAAGAGTATTTGTAAAGCTTTAAATAGGCACCAGCTGTCTGAGACCTTGTAAAAATGGTTGGAACTCTTTGGAAAAGTGCCAAAATAATGTTTTCATTTTTAACTTTTTGTTCAGTTTATGGCATAAAAGTAACTATGCATCAATGTTGCTGAAAATATTGTGCATTTTTTTCCATGTCCTAGAGAGACTGTAACACCTTTTCAATTACAAAAATCACCAAAAATCTGTTATTTTTGAAGGCATGCCCAAACTTTTGCATAAGACAGACTGTGTGTGTGTATATTTTATATATTATACATATAGAACAGCCAGCCTCTCGCCATATATAAAGGTTCAGTTTTGATGGATCACTTTAAAAAAATAAAAAAAAAAGAAAGAAAAGAAAATGAAAATAAGGCATTATTTTAAATATTTTCATTAGAAGCTATTAGAAAAGCCATTTTCACTAAGAAATGAGAATATTTTATAATTAAGTGACCCAAAAAACTGGCAAGGCAAAATAAAATGTAAATTAATGTTTCATTAGGGTAAATGGTCCTGCAGATAACTGAACAATCTAGCAAACAGTTAATTCATGAACACACATCATATTGTAAGGTGTGGCGAGGTAGTCAAAACAGATTGATAACTTGCAAGTAATTTTGTAACTATATATGCAGATCTGCTTTGCAGTATTAATCTATGTAAAAAAAAAAATTGTGTAGTGTTATGGTATGCATTTTAGGCTTCGAAATTTTATTTCCATTAACAAATCAGTTGATGATATTGTCAAACAATACTACACACAACTTCTTTACAACTATTCTTAGCCAAATAATATTATTACTGTAAACATTTTATATAAAGGTCTGACCACAGCTCTAGAACAACACCTATGTAAAATATTGCATCTTTAGCTCATTTTTCCTCCATCAGAGGTAAATTTAAAAATCCTAGTTTTTAGTAGTTATCTAAAATTTAATCACAAATTTGTCACCTGTCAATTCGGAGATGAAGAATAGAACCTAACATATAGAAAAATTTTTAATTATGACATTTCTGGGAGTAAAGGCAAATGTGTGTGTAGTGTGATGGAAAATGTTTTTTCTTATAATTATTTATTAAGGACATATGATTGTGGTTAGTGGTAAAATACTTTGAGGAATTAAGAGTTCTGCAGAAATGAGGTAGGGGAGTTAGTGTTCTTTTGTACCAAAGAAGGTGCAGCAAGGCTATATTTAGACAGAACCATATAATGCCTGAATCAGATTTAGTTTCCTACATCAATTAAATTTTAAACTGGTCAGATGTGTGTGTTTGGACAAGCTGTGGCTCGCAAACAATTGCTGAATACAAATGTGGTCCAGATCATAACTGACAAGATCATATTATCTGTAATAAAACAAATTAAATCTGATTAAATTACATGTCTAAATGTAGTCTTGGGCAGATGAGAGATCAGACACTGCTTTAAGAGTCAGTTACTTTCCACTGTAAATATTGTTGAGGAAAGAAAATCAAAGTCTACAGTGTTACACATTCATTGCCATTAAGAGCACGAAAAAATTATTTTATCAGATACATAAAATCACTTTATCATCATCAACTTCAGCATATATACATATATCTTTTTTTTGGCCATTCCATGTATCCCAAAGCCTTGCTTTTATGTTAGAGAGAGCAGCATCTTTTCTTAAATAAAACAACAACAACACCTTCAGTGTGCTATGATGACCTCACAGATATAATCAATGGTGCAGAGTGTTAATATTATTGTCTTCATACTTGTCACAGTTGCTTACATGTTCATCTTAGTTTACATTCAGTATGGAAATCTGAGCCCTATGGAACCTCTGGCACTGTAAAGTCACACCACGATTACCAAAAAACTTTTGATAGAAATTAGTTTTTCATTTTCATGCACTTTCCCAGAATTAAGATATTTAACATGATCAGACCTGGGATGCACCAAAATTCACCTGAAACTGTCAGCTCATTTCATGCTCTGTTACAGCAGAATAAGACTTCAGATCAAAAGGGAAGCCCTGTAAAAAATAAAAAAAAGCTTTGGCTTCCAGTCTCCAGAGCAATAGAAGAGTCTCTGTATGTGCTTGATAAGATGCACAATTAGGTCATTTTTCAACAGTAATTCAAAGTTGTTTGTTGCTTGCTCATGGGTTCCTTTCTTATATCGTAGTGTATGAGATTTAGTGTTTTTATTTACATGTACATATGCATGTATGATTTTTACATTTTTAAATAAATGTGCATGTTTGTGCATATGCACAAACTCAGCAATTGGAAAAAAATGTGCAGCACTCACTAAATATTCCCGCTTTCAGTGTGAAAATGTGCTTATGTTTATGGGTGATGATGGTTGGGTGGTGCAGGGCAGGGTTACTGTCAGACACCAGTCCTGTCACTGTAAAAAGGAGTGACGTGGAACATGTAACAGTGAGTGCACACTCTCACAGGTTTCATCTGACCATATCGGGGTAATGGGGCTGAGTGCGAAGAGCAGCGAGAACAAAATATCTGCAGCAGACAGGGAAGAAAAACAAAACAAAAACAATGTTCATACATATACAATCAGGCTTTAAATATAGCATATTTTAATGCAGGTGTTGAAGAATAAAAGGACAAGGCTGATGTGTTTCTTTACCTTTCCACAACTCCTACAGTGATGCTTTCTCCGAATGACAGTAAACGGAGCCTTGCATGCAACACAGGAGTTACAGGCCTCATCTGGAACCCACTCAGGTGGGTCTGTGTGAAGAGGACAAACATCCCACATGGAAGAATAAACACTAAGTACACATTGTGGGGCAACATGGTGTAAAAGTGCACCACTACATTGTGATGCACCAATATGAAAGTGCAGATTATAATTTATTATTATAATTCTCAATAATAACTTCTCAAAGTACATTTTAATAAAAAATTTAATTCTCAGGCTGAGTTTTATGGCATTACGTAGAAGCAATAGCATTTCAGATTTCATGCCAATTAATTTGCAGAGAAATCAAAATCAAGTGTTAAGAGGTCAGATATTTATGATTCAATAGGGCAAGGGGTTTGTTTTGTTAAAAAAAAGACAAAACTTTAAAAGCATGACTGTCTCAAATAAATAGAATATTGTTAAATTCCTATGAATTAATATAAGTCTATATTTGGAGACTTAACACTGACAATTTTTTATTTTTTCTCTGGAAAACTAAAACAAAGCAAGTTGTAAGTGAAAGTTTAAGCAATGAGAATTAACCAATTAATCAGGTCATTGTTTTGACACTAAATATGGCTATTATACACTGAGCCTTTTACTCAAGGAGTTAAGATCAGTCATGAGTACAGATGCAACACAGCTGCAGGAGACGAACAGAAATAGCAGCACAGCTATTAATGAAATCAATTTTAACATAAAATACTGAAATAACTTGCAGAGTTGCCTGACTACTGAAGTTATTGCATGCACAATTAAATTGATTTAAATCTTTTTTTTAATTGAAGTTATTTTTGAATCTGTCTTGAATCTGTCTGAATCTTATTTTTTGTTCTGCCTTACATGATGCAATGCCAAGCATGCAGAACAAGGAGATATGTACTAACCTTCAAACTGTCCATCCCGTGCTTTTGCTGCCAGCTCTGATGAGGATATGGTCTCTTGGCAGAGAGCACAATCTTCTAATCCACCGCTTCCCAGACTGGGTCCTGCACAGAAAAGATAAAAGTAAAACACATCAAAGATATGAAGAACACAACCCTGCTGGGTTTTTATTTCAGTGCCCACTTGCCCTTCTTCTGCTTCTCGTTGTCCCCTTGCTCAGATTTTGTAGCCATGACTTCAAACAGTGTCTTAAGGATGCTCCTCAGGTCACTTGCATAGTTTGTTTGCAACTGATCAGCGACACCTGAAGGTACAGAAATCAGACTTCAGTGAAACAACAGTACAGACCAATATAAAAACATGGTTCCAACATGAGGCAACATGATCATGTGAAGAACTGTATAGGAATCAGGTCTACGTTTTTAGAAGCAGCGGTAAGCGAACCATGAATACAGCCTTGAAGAAAGAAAATGGAGATTTCTGAAAAGTACCTAAACTAAAGATGACAAAAGAGAGTGATTTCGGAACTAGTACAGAAAGTTGAGCAGAGGAAACATACTTTCAAGAACAACTCAACAACAACTTGAGCTGCTAGTTTTGTGGCAGCTCATGAAATCATAAGGAAGGGGAAGCCGTTCACAAATGGAGAATACAGGAAAAAAAAATATTTATATTAATATCAAAGCATCTATTCTCCAAATTCAAAAACAGGAAATTATTTAAAAAACCAAAGAAATGCCTCTCTCTGCAAAGATCGTTTATTAAAGTACCATTAAAATGGCAACAAACATCACCAGGTTTACTTTTTTAAAACTGCTAAGCTTAAACTATGTTTTTTCATATTAAAGTGGGCTAGGTTTTATTTTAATTTTACACAAACACAAATAGTTCAGAGTGTCATTTATTTCAAAGTAGGCCTACAAATGCACACTGCACTTCTGTTTGTCACATTCACAAGAGATTTAATCTTTTAGAAGTTTATACACTGTGTTATGTTTTGCGGCTCCAGACGATCAATCTTTAGCTGAAGAGGGGGCAAAATAGCTTTTTTGATAGTAAAGGAGCTTTTCTTCAGTGTGAATCACTTAGTTCTTGCAGTCAGTTAAATCTAATTTAGAACTACTACTACAACTAATCTGTCTTAACTGTGGGTTAGTATTAGTATTATTAAATATATCTAAATAAGTTTAATATATCAAGATTTGAAAGAAACCAATGTATCTTCAACTCTACAAGTACAGTAGTATCTAAAATGTCACACATGGATACAAAAGATAAGGTGCAGAATGAGCACATACCTGATATGCAGACAAACAGGCGATGGATGAGGTCACTACTGCTATGGAAACGTGAACGTATTTTGTTATGAGAAGCCAGTTTGGCAGCTTGCAGGGCTAGCTGGATCTCTTGGTGATCAAGATCCTCTGATATCTCTGAGCTGGTGGTCAGACTACTGACAGAGCTAACAGAGAGAGGGAGAATACATTAAAACATTTCAACAATGAATGTCATACACCAACATGACAACTGGCCTTTCATGACTCTTACTCTATATGGAGTAAAGGTAAAGTTAACAAAAGCTGCCTAAAGCTAGCAACATGGGTCAGGAAGTGAACTTGATTTGGGGGGAAAAATGGGCGCAGTGACATTAACTATCTTTATAGGGGTCCTGTAAGTTTAGAGCACAGTATGAATTAATTTTAACAAAACCTCACCATTATTGGAAGACATTTTAGACAACACCAAGCTTGGTATTCATAAATTAGTTATAAGGAGATTAAAAGTATTTATACTGGCATCATAAAACCTGAGATGGTTTACGAAAACCTGTTGTCCAAAACAGCACACTAACTCATACAGGGTCCTCGTGTTACGTCACACTCAACATACGACGATTCGTGGTTATGTCGCTGGTTTTTTTCCTTTACACTGTGTTCAAGCGGGAACTAGTTGGCAAGAAAAGCGGACAGATGCACTTTACGCATCACGTGGCGCTATACAAGGGAGATGGCATTGTGCCATTTGCTACTTTTCTTTTGTGTTGCTTGTTTGGAAACTTCATTATGGCTCCCAAGCGTAAGGCAGACTCTACAGTAAAGGTCCGGAACTGCTTTACTTCATTACTGCTGTGTATGTGAACCATGTGTTTATTTTACCCTCGCTCTCACTGCTAACAAACTACAACTCCCAGAAAGCAACTTTTTCCATTTTATTTTTTTTGCCCATATTACCCACCGGTTTTCCAACCCCAGACACTACATAGGCCACAATGCATTGCTTCCTATGAAACACGCCACATCCCATAACAAATGCCTATGTTTGTTGTGGGATGGCATATGTTCAATATTATATTATATATATATATATGCCATCATTATATGCACGAGTTCTGACTTATGCAAAGTTATGTTACGTTCGGAGAACCACCACCCTGACTTAACTCAAGGACCTACTGTATTGTTTCCTAAATCATATCAACAGGTCTGTGGCACCTTAATGAACGTATGCAGTGTAAACGGGAAATTATGGGCATGTATCTACCGAGGATTAAGGCGATTGCTCATATCTAGTGTTTGTCATCAACATTACTAGCCTCACAACTTCAGCACTAAATTAAATACCCACAACTTGGACAGGCATGTTTAGGTGGCATGCTGCTTTTAAAGAGCCCTTTACCTGTAGTAATAAAACGTACTGCATGTGAGACACACAGGAAAAAATATTTTGTAGTTGTCATTCATATTTTACAATCTAACAGAGTCCATGAGTCCAGCACAGCAACAAGGAAGTAGCGGGACACACGCAGTGATAAACACGTGCAGCTACTCTTGCACAAGGGTCCAAAAACCATAGTAGTTTACCTGGGGGTGTATGCACTGGACAGACTGCACGTGGTGACAGACACACTCTCACAGTCACTGCTGTTGCCTGAACTGAGAGGGGACTCCTGCAAACTATAGCCCACCAATACAAGAAAACAAGAAAAGAAAGAAGGGAATGAACAAAAGCAAAAGAAAAAATAAGAAGGGGCTAAGCCTTGAACTTATCAGAAAGTGCAGCAGAAAGCAGCAAGATATGGTACTTGGACAGAAAAAAAATTGGAATGCAACAATTTAACATACACAATTGAACAATAGGGTTAGGGGATTGATCAATATATTAAACAAGATAATCAATAACAAACACCTAGTTGGGACTAATGCCTGATACTATCATTTTACTTCATGCATGTAAAGAAAACAGTTCTCGTTACAATCCAAGTCTCACAAGACAGAAGTCTTCCTGACGTCACAGACTGCTTTTCGTTTTATAGTCAGGAACGACATTCTTTAACCAAAAAGGTCATTGGTCTAATGGGAAACAAATACACAGGGCAAAAAGATTCTCATTTAGAAGCTAACAAGATCTTCAATGAATGGTAATTAATAACTTTTAAGGCTGTAATGCCATAAACAAATGAGTCATTCAAAGTACAACCAACAAAATCCCGATAGTTATGTCTATTAAGTTAGTATTTAAATTATAGGATTTTATAAAGTAACCCAAATATTTCCAAAAGCCTAATTAATTGTAAACACATATCTTTACCAACTCTTAGTAAGAATCGCTTAAAACTTTGAGGCATTGTTATCCACATTTCAAGCAAAAATGGGTAGTGACTACATCTGGTTCATTGTTCATGCATAAACACAAATGATATGTAAAGTTACGGACTGTTACAAGTGGCTACAATTTCAATCATACTTATAATAACTATACTTTGCTATGTTTTTGAGAATATTATCGGTCAATATATTGTACACCCCTGGAAAAAATAATTAAAAAAAAAAACAGAAAAATGAAACAATAACAAAATTTCTCAGCACGCACACGTACACACACACACACACGTGTACACGTGTACACGTACACACACACGCGCGTACACGTACACACGTGTACACGTACACACGTACACATACGTACACACACACGTACACGTACACACACACGTACACGTACACACACACGTACACGTACACACACACAAACCTAAAGCTCTTTTTGTTGTCTTCTTTTGACTGTTTCTCCTGCCTCTCGTCTGTGTGGTTCACCCCTCTGTAGGCTTTGCTTTGATGATTGCAACTATTTCCCAGTTCCCCCAAGTCCCCAGAGTCTCTATCTTGGGACAATGTGGAGACTGAGCTGCTGCCAAGGCACTTCTCACAGCATGGGTACTGGGTAATATCCTCACCCTCTGGCTCCTCACCTTCCTTCCTTACTAGTGAAGCAGGAGGAGGTGGCAGGGGTAGAAGGGATTCTCCCTTCCCTGCACTGCAAGCCCCGACTGCTGACTGGATAACAGAGTTGGTAATTGTGAGCTTGTGTTTATCAAAACCTAGAGCTGCTCCCCTTCCCACAGCTTCTGTAGCAACGAGGTCTTCATGGCTGTCGATGCAGCTGGTGGCGCAGCAGACGCAGGAATTGAGCAGACGGTGGGTGGCCACCAGAGCACTGCCCTGTGCAGCTGTGGAACCTTCGGCAGAATGAGGCAAGACCAGTGCTAGATCGGACAGGCTGGGTGACCGTGGGTTAAAGATGACCGTTGCAGACAACTTCATCCCCCCCGTCCGATGAGCAATTACTTCCGCTGTCTCTGCCCCCTCCTCGTCTTGTGCACCTTCCCAGCCATTTACCAGGAGCAACGTGTCTGATGTTGCCACGGTTCCAGAGGAAGGACAAAGTTTGTGCTGGCTTCTCTGACTGACTGATTCACTTGACTGACAGACTGTCATCCAACCATTACATGTGGAGTCAACTGAAGGGGTGGTTCTGCTACGTATGGTGAGACTGGCTCGCTGCCCCTCCCGGACTTCTGCACTGGTCACAACAACTCCTCCACCTCCTACCCCTTCCAGGTCATCCATGAAGAAAACTCTCTCATCTTCCCCCTGAAAGGAGCCAGGAGCTCTTTGAGGGGAGCTCTCAGTGCTGGAGGGCATGCTGGACCCCACCAGGCTGGGCTGGTATGCCCTTGGCTGATGGGCTGGAGATGGTCTCTGGCTTGGAGGAGAAAGCAGTGTGGACATCTGGTCACCAACTCTGTGCACCATCATATTGAGCTGCTCAATCTCCTCTTCATCATACTGCATGGAGCAGGCTAGGTCTGCCTCTGCATCCTCTTCTCCCTCATTTGGGACATCATGCTGACCCTCACTTTCCTCCCACACACTGTCCATCTCCTCCTCACACGGGGAAGTACACAAAGGAATGTCTGCCAGCTTCTCTTCTTTTTGCTCCTCGCTCTTCTGTAGCTCTGCCACCGGGCTCTTGGTGCTGCTGGAGGTGGCTGGTTCCGGGCTGGAAGAGATGTCCGAAGCTACGGGGAACTCACCGTCTTGTGAAATGCACAGACTGCGCTCCAAAGTCATCAACTCCTCTTCCGTCAGAGTCTGCAGCAAGTCCCTACATCAACAACAAGAAAAACATTCAGAAACCGGCTTTGTCATGATGAGATAAAAAAAAACAACAAACAAACAAACACTCAATTATAAGCCTAGCTAACACTGGCCACAGAAGCATATTTTTCTCATAAATCTCATAATTGTCTGGTTGCAAGACCAAGCATCAGACAATGGACAATGTCATAGTGAGTAAACCAAATACTACCTACACACTTGGGCACTGAGGGTAAAACTTTGTATGCGCAAAATATACATATATACACCAGGAAACACTATGAAATCAAGAGGTACCTTATTTTTTTCAGTAAAGTGCGAAAAGGTCGGAAGAGTTCAGACATGTCCTCAGGTTTGTTGTCCAGGTTGAGAGGCCCTTCGTGATACACCACAAGTCCACTAATAACACAGAACATGATGTTTAAATGCCTCAAAAGTAGTGTTTTTCTCTGAAGTAAAAGGAAAAAAAAGCTAAGAACGGCTGAAAAGCATGATGATTCACTTACCATACAATGGCTAGTCGAGGTATTGTAAACATGAGAGCAGGTTCATAATCATCAATCATGTCTTGAGTGAGATAACCCAGTTTAAGGGCCCTTAAAACAAATGAATTACTGAATCAACATGGTGAACAATTTTAAACCACTAATCATTCGTTTTTTTAAGAACATAAAAGTTATTTTAGTAGATAAATGGAGAAAACTTTCTAGATTCAATATGTTTTTACAAAAAGACCTTTTCTTTTCATGGGCAGAACAGATGATTTTGCTGTGTTGCTGTGTGCTTTCTCATGAGCTACTAACATAACTTGTTTATGAGACTATTGCAAGACAGTGGACTATAATACGTTTTATGAAAATGAAATGCAAGCCATTCCATTACCACTTTATTTATTTGCTACATTAAACACTATGGCTCTATAAAAAGAGAAACTGGACAAAGATTTGTACCACTCAAATATGCGAAGTATAATCTCAAACAAAATATGATAATGCAAATTTTATATCAAAACAGATCTTGGAATATTGCTTTTACTCTCTATGTCACTCACCTTTCTACAGTCTCACAGAAGAGCACAATAACTTCCTGCTGTATGTAGTACTCTTTAGGAGACTTCACAGGCACCATGGCGGACACATAACTACAACATCAACGAAAATATTCAAAAGTATTATCTAGCAGCACAACTGTCAATATAAGTCACAATTAAACTACAATGTATAAATCATTGGTTCTCCAGACAGTCCTGCCAGGAAAGCGCATATTTTAGTTCCATTTTAGCTTCCAACACACCTGAACCAAGTGATTGAAGACTATGATTGTTAGCATTTTAATTTATGCCATTATAAAATGCAATTTACTGCTGATAACAACATAAAGTAAAAACACAGTATTAACTTGTTAACACTGATGATTCTAATACTGTCTTTTCACTTTAGTATGAATATACCTGAGCTCAAACTCAGCAAAAAGGCTGTCAAACTGGCGCAGCGCCTCCCTCATGCGCTCTGTGTAGAAGTTGAGGTCTCGCAGCGCTTGGTCGCGTGTGATGTTCCTTACTTCCTCCAGACTGCGCGTCAGGTCTTTGGCCAGTGGTCGCATTGCCATGCTCTCAATCTCCCGGTTCATGATGATCGAACCTGCTGCCAGACACTGGACAAAGTCCCAGTGTTAACAACAGTGTTATTCACACTAAGCATGTGTGAGTGGAGAAGGTACAAGTATTATTTCGTTAGCATGATTACGCAATGGTGTAATGAGTGTGTTGTACACTCCACAGCATGCACTCTTCACAAAGATTCTTGCCAACATCTTTAATGAGCAACTTGAATAGCCAATGAGAAGCAAAAAAAAAAAAAAAAGTAATGTGACTGTACCTCTGCCCCAAACCAGAGCTGTCCCGCAAGGTTGTCATGACGGATCTCCTCTGGAAATTTCACACAGAAGTCTCGGTTTGCTCGATCTTCTGGTATGCACTCATCCATAATTTGGTTTATGATATTCAGCACATTGTCCTGCACATAAAAAAGAAAAACATTTAGCATTAAAATCACTGTGTGCTTCTTCGGTTAGCCTTTGTTATTAAAACCCCAGTATGTCAGCAGGGTAATGAAGAAAAGGGACCAACTTGGCAGGAGCGGAACTGGTTAACCAGCAGTGTGCACCTCTGAGGGTCCTTCCTGCCATCCAGACTGTCCAGCTCTGAGGCCACCTGGTTCAGTTCTTCATCTGCATAGTAGAACTGGGCTAAAAGCTGGGGGTCCGACCTCTGAACCACACCAAAGGAAAAGAAAACAAGCCTGTTAAAAAGCATCTAATGGAAAACCACTGAAGCTGAAAACAATCCAATGTTTGTTCATGTGTGTATGACTACGTGTATGAATATCCACACTGGTCAGTACTGCCCTGTGCCAAAACACTGGCTACTGTGCATGGTATATTATGTGAAAAGCCAAGAAGGATTCTTGAGAAACAAAGGCCACACACATACACACAGACACCAAATGCAAAAACCACAGAAAAATTTTGGCTAGTGTATGACGGTAAGAAGGATGTCACCAATGGAATAAAAAGGGCACTGATCCAGAGCCAGACCTTTGGCCTCCTTCTGCCGCATTCCACACTCCACAGGGAACATTCTCCGGGCAGTGCATCATGGGTTTGGGAGGAACGCGTTCCAGAGAGGATTCCAGGAACTTTTTTCAAATGATTGTGCCTCCCACCAACCACTGGGGCTTTAAACCATGTTATGTAGAATTATGAATCATGCTTGCTCTTATTACAGTTTTCTATACCCAACAATCATGGTCAATGATTCATAGAGGTGCACATCACAATTAAAAGAAGCATGCAAGAAATGCCACTATAATTTCAGAAAAAGTGTCACTACCACTCCTTGAACAATTTTCACCTTGTGTGTATAGCATCAAGAAAATATTTTATAATTTTTACATTTTGAGAACATTTGAAAAGAAAATATCCTGCACAATTATATGTCCACAGACCATTATTCAATAATGACACAAGTACGAAAAAAATTATATTTTATTAATGAAAGGTTGTGGTCCAAACTATAAGGTAACTAAAGCTCAGTACAGTTTGGTCTTATTCAGAAAAGCGCCACTAAATTTTAAATTTTTAAATGTTTAAAAGGTTGAAATTAGGGCAAGAAATTTGTGGGCGTTTTATTCAGTTTACTTTTTCCTTCCAAAAAGGTTACGATCACAGAATTAGAATGTGATGTACGTGACCTGTGCCAATTAGACACAATTTAAGGAAATTATACAAACTGTGGGATAAATAACCTTACAAAATTCAACAATTTTTGATCCAGTATTTTTCCACAAGTTAAGCTTGACAGCATTTGAACATTTGGGAGTTGCTTTTGTAATCCGGTCATCATGCGTGTTATGAACCAGGCTTGGTTATGACACGTGTCTGGCACACGGACCGGTGGAGAGAGTAAGCCGATTTGAGCAGCCAACAGACCCCCAGCTCAGAGATGCTCACTCAGCCAATATACACTGCAAAAGACTTAACCACCTGAGAATAATTACTATTCTCTATCTAACACACTTGAAAGAAAGTGTTGCCTGCTGATAATGGTATTCACACAGAGTAGGTCACATTTAATCATATTTTATCACCTGGAGTGTTGTGCTTCTACTTTATGTTTGAGCTGCAGCCAGCACTGTGTAATTAAACACAATTTAGCTCGATAGTAATAATAGACTGGGCAGAGGTGCGGCTGATTAGTTAACTGGTGTGGCGCAACAGAAGTGTTTGTAAGGTTTGTTCACTTGCTTTTATTGTTGAGCTCAATAGCACATCACATTTTTATACAATTGTGCACGTGAAAAGTTAAGAACATGACTTTTTGCATTTAATTTGTGATCTCAGGTGACCTAGCCGTGAATAAAACTGAACTACTAAACCTGAAAAAAAGTGAAGCTTGTTTCCTTCATCCTGGTAAACACTTACTGACAGTAAGGTGCACTGGAAATTGTTAGGGGTGTAACAAATTAATATGTATAGACCAATAAATGTGCATGTATCAATCTGACACTTTAAAATGTCCTTTTACAGTGGGCACGGTTTTTTGGGGTTTTTTTTTTGTTGCATGTTCTTATGACCACATTGATGTATTTGGCCTTAAACATATTATATTTGGAATGTTTCATTATTAGAGTTCAGGGTAATTTCATCATATTTCAGAGCAACTGCAGACTCCAGTATCCAACCAAATAGCATATTTTAAGGTATTGAAAATGATCAGTTGCTAAAATAAACTATGTAGAATGCAATTGTGAGAAAACACAAGGCCGTGTCAAATAGCCCTAGGCTGCTAAATGATATAACGTCTTGTTTGTTTAAATAAGCAGTGATATACCCAATAATCATCATTTCTCTCTTTTTTTTTTTAAGTATCAATTTTTTGTACCTCAGTTTATTGACTCTAATCTATGGTTGGTTAAAAAATGTATACAATAGAAAAGTAATTATAAGCTAGAAAAGAAGAACAACATAGTTAGCATTATAAACTGACCAATATTTAAAGCTATAGCAATGATACTATCATGAGATAAAGTGCAAGCTAAAAGTTAAGGCTCTGCAACTCACATGATACTTTGCAGCTACATTTTAAGATAATTCTACAGATAATTAACATCCAAGTAAGAATTGGACCAGTACCAACATACCTACACAACACCAGCACTGTACTAGCAAGTTTAGACTTAGGACACTACAATAACACCACAACCTAAGCAGCTTTTTTGAGTCTATGCAATCTTGCAATTTGTTGACATGATGTGGATGAATCAACAACAAAAGAAGTCAACTCCCCAAGAGCCTGAAAAGCAGTTTTTTAATACAAAACCAAGTTCTTCTGAAAAGTTGCAGTACTCCCTGCAGTGGATAATTACAAAATAAACTGTGCAATTAAATTACAATTGACTGAATTCACTCGCACAGTTAAGCATTTTCCCTTCCGTCTTGCTGGCTTGCACCAATCAGGCATTCACTTACTAAACGGACAAGTGCAGTGCTCATCAATTTACACATGCTTGCACACACACCTAATCAATGGAGTAAGGCCAGTTTACTTTGCCATGACACACTTCTCATGAACAAAAAGCTGAATAAAGCTAAAAGTCTGTCATGGGTGAAGGATAAGGCATTCTGATTTAGTTGGCAATCCTTCATGTTCACTAACTATACCTTTTTCATTTTATTATAGCGAAGTGGACAAAAAGTGGTGGTCTTGACACTTTTTTTTTTAAGTCTGAACACATGTATATGTATCATGGCACAAATAAATGAAATTTCTGAGGATGCACATCAGTTTACAGTACCTGTATGAGGTTACAACGCCATCTTTAAAGAGTTTAATACCACCTACACATAGTCAAAATGTGTACAAATAGTAACTGTTGGTCTATGTGAACTTTACCAGCAAAGATGGTAACTTCCAGAGTAACTTTTAAGCAACTAAAGGTCCCTCTCACTTTGGTTAATGTTCATGAGTCCGTCACTAGGAAAACAATGAACAGCAGCCACGTGCATGACAAGGTTTAAAAGAGAAAGCCACTGATCTCCAAAAAGAACAATCCTGTTTTATCTACTGGTTGCTAATGATCATGTGGACAAGCAATAAGGCAATTATAGAAATTTCTTTCAGATTGAGAAGAACTGCTTACAAACATAAAATCATAATCTCATTTGTGAAACATGGTGGTGGTATCGTTTTATTATCTGCTCTGTTGTATATAGGCCAAGGCAGCATGCCATCACTGATGGAACTTTATCATTTTATACCAATTATACCACCGAAATCTAATGAAAACCTTATGACACATAACTGTGAACTAAATCTCAATAAAAAGTGCCACATACAGGAAGCTAATTCCCCTTAAAAGCCCTGATCTTAAACATGATGTGGAACAGATAAGAAAAGCAAATATTTCACAAAATGTTGCCATTTGGACATCAGATCATTTCTCTTAAATAAATGCCAGTTGTTTAAAGCTTTTCTGTGTCTGCTGTTAGAACTTCTTGAAAATCTGATGAGGTTTGGGGTCTTATTTATGCAGAAATGTAGAAAATGTAGAAAATACAAACTTTCAAGCAGCACTGTATCTCTGGATGATTGGGTTTATCCATGCAGCTGAGGTAATAAAATTAAATAAAATATAGAATTTATTTAAGATAAGATAATCCTTTATTGTCCCAAAAGTGGGAAATTTCAGCAGCAGGACAGCAAACAGAGTATTAAGAAAAACAATAAGTAAAACAGGCGCTTTTTTAAAAAGTTATGGGTAAGATAAAGTAAGGCTAAAATAAAAAAATTCTAAAAAATATATAAAAAGTATTCACACAATAAATAAGGCAAATATAAAAGTGTAGAAAATTGACTAATATATAAAGCAAACGCGGGTTTGTTTAAAGGCTTCTCACTAACGGTTATTAAAGTTATTTTTTTCCTGTATGTGCACATTTATGAGCAAAAACAGGAAAACAATGAAGCAATATTCGCAGTCACACACACACTATATAGATGTTCGGTTCAAAAAGTGTAGAAGCCCGTGATAAACTCACCTTTGGCTTATACAGCCACTTTCGGAAACGATTCATCATTGGTTACCTCGCCAGCTTAGCGACCCTTTGTCACTTCCAACACCCACGTTGCTAATTCTGTCGAGGGGGGATGCCTCGGCGGCGGCGACGACAGGACTCACTACCGCAGCCGAGCTCAAACCCAGCCGGACACACGGAGAGCCAGCGATGCTAACTGGTTAGCGGGTTGCTAGCATGAAACAGTTCCGCTTCGGTTGCCGTAAAAATGTTCGCTTGTGTTACTCCACTGTACATATACAGCAGCGACGACTTCGGCTCTTATTCACACTCGTCCTGATACCGTTGCGCCACGGAAGACATTCCCTTGTCATGTCTGAGCCGAGCAGCCACTTAGCTCGCTAACACCAACGTCCGAGTCACAGAGCGAGTCCTTCTTTGAATCGGTCTCTTCAACGGTCGAATCGATTCAAACCGATTCGAACTTTTGTCGACCATTTAAACTGACCTGGGTAAAGTTAGCAGCGCCAGATCTTTTCTGTATTTGCTGTGTTAAAATGTGACAAAACCATTTAAAACTAATTTGTGAAATAACATACACACCTTGTCCTGTCAGTTAATACCTTAAATAAATGGTGAAAGTATAAAATGCTCCACATATGTGGCGAATTCTCACATTTACCGACATTTCAAAATAAAATACCGTAAACAAAAAAAAAAATATATATATATGTAATTTATAAACACACGTTATAATATGTGATATGCTTTCACCAAATTAGCAAAACACAAATTACATACAAAACACGACTGAAACCTATAAATAATTATATATGCATACAAAATGCTCCAATGCAATCCAATTTCTATTTCTGTTAAAATAATATGATTGGACCAACGTTGGGGGATAAAAATCTTCAAAAGTGTAACTCCTTAAAATTACATAATATTATAATGTATTAAAAGAACAATGAAACTCATTTACCAACTAAGACATTTCTTCGTGAAACAGTTTTCATGAATATTCATCAGTGTTTTCTCGTTTGGGATTTGTTCTACGCACACTCACACTCATTTGAGTGCTGACATGGTTAAAAATGGCATTTCCTGCAGTTCTACAGCTATATCACATATGATTTTAATTATATTATCTTTCATTATTTTTTATAATAATTTATCATTTATTATATTATTCCAGAGTAATTTAAATAATAGTCATTTTAGTTATTGGCTCTAGATCACCAGGAACCTGAATTGGATAAGCAGTTTGAATAGGGATTTAATGGTTTTAAAAACAGTTTTGGTCTTAAAATAAATAAATAAATAAATAAATAAATAAATAAATAACATTACATTACATTACATTAAAACAATAACGTTAATTGGGAACCATGCCATCCAATAATCAGTGATCATGCGGTATATAAGCTCACAAACGAACCAGTTCTGCACTCTAGGGCTGTGCCAATAAGCAACCACTGAAGAGGACAGTGAGATTTACCTTTATCATAACAGTTCTGTCATTTAAAAACACGCCATGAATACGTAGACTTATCTTATGACCTTTCTTAAGAACAAATGTAAGATAAACAAAACAACAACTTGGGAATATATTGGTTAATAATGCCCATTGTTTATAATGGAGACGAGAATAAAGTGAATCAATGAATCATTTAATCGATTCATTACAGCGGGCGTTTCTAAAGAATCGTTTCGATAAACCCAATCGAACTAAAACGTCACTGCTCGCTGGCGCATGAGCGTGGCCAGGCTGCGGAAGTTGTACCAAGTGGAAGCGAGGTGGATCGGACTGGACTGGGTTGCCAAATCCTTCTCTATGGCTCATCTTTTTTATTATGCTTGTTTATCCGCAGGTCGAGCAGGCTCATTAAAGCACTAGTAATTAATAGTGCAAATGTGCTGTTTAGATACCTTATGTTATTGACAAAGTATTTTATTGAGTTGCATTGGGTCACTAAAGATAGAAGGGTATCTGACGAGGAAGTGTCGAAATTGGGAAACGCCCCACTGTTGCTTGGCAACAGCAAAACATAGTACGCTGAATGGGCCCCGAGCAGACAGGGGAGAATACTTCTGACAACTGGAACAATGTTTTAGAGGTAGCAAGCACAGCTGGAAAGGTACATTATTCTACATATATGCGTGTGTCTAGTTTACAATACGTAATACTCGAATATGTAAAACGAATTCGTACTGTGCTGGTGTTATTTAGAAAGGATGAACTACAAGCAGCACGTTAAAGAGGCCATCACGCTGCTGGACACATATGAGCCAGACAAGCAGTGTGTGGAGACCTTTTTAGAGGATTCTGCCAGGACCCTTGAGGTATATGAATATGTCGTCAATTTTTAAATGTGGTTTCATTGTGCATATGTCCGGGGTGTCCAGCCACTGTCTAGCACAGTTTGATTTACTTATTTCAGGTACACGTGGTTTAACTCACCTGTTTAATTGCCAGATGCAGCGAGTGTGTTTAAGGACAGGAACTAACAATATATGCAGGGCACTGGCTATCCCTCTTGTCTGTTTCCTATTGATTCATCCCTCTTTTATTTGTGCTACAGAACCACCCCTCTTCTCTGTATCCTATAGAACCATTCTTTTCCCCTGTGTCCTACAGAACCATCCATTTTCTCTGTGTTCTATAGAACCATCCATTTTCTCTGTCCTGTAGAACCACACCTCTTCTCAGTGTCCTGTAGTACCACCCCTCTTCTCTGTCTCCTAAAGAACCATCCCTCTTCTCTGTGTCCTACAGAACAATCCATGTTCTCTGTGTCCCGTAGAACAACCCTTCTTCTTTGTGTTCTACAGAACCATCCCTCTTCTCTGTGTCATATAGAACAATCAATTTTCTCTGTGTCCTGTAGAACCACCCATTTTCTCTGTGTTCTACAGAACCATCCCTCTTCTTTGTATCCTGTAGAACCACCCGTCTTCTCAGTGTCCCACAGAACCATCCATTTTCTATGTGTCCTGTAGAACCACCCCTCTTCTCTGTGTCCTACAGAACCAACCCTCTTCTCGGTGTCCTATAACTGTAGATCCATCCCTCTTCTCTGTGTCCTGTAGAACCCCCGCCTTCTCTGTGACATACAGAACCACCCCTCTTCTCTGTGTCCTGTAGAACCACCACTTTTCTCTGTGTACTGTAGAACCACTCCTCTTCTCTATGTCCTAGAACCACCCCTCTTCTCTGTGTCCTGTAAAACCACTCCTCTTCTCTGTGTCCTGTAGAACCACCCCTCTTCTCTGTGTCCTGTAGAACCACTCCTCTTCTCTATGTCCTAGAACCACCCCTCTTCTCTGTGTCCTGTAGAACCACCCCTCTTCTCTATGTCCTAGAACCACTCCTCTTCTCTGTGTCCTGTAGAACCACTCCTCTTCTCTGTGTCCTGTAGAACCACCCCTCTTCTCTGTGTCCTGTAGAACCACTCCTCTTCTCTATGT
>JBBIGC010000001.1:28067160-28077441 GCA_037576955.1 Lepidarchus adonis
CTGTATTTCCATTTCTTCTATTTCTATAATTTAATGCAACAACACATAAAACATTAATATTGTAATAGAAGTTGAACTTGAAGCACCAAATATCGGACAGCAGCGTAGTCACGTGGTGCATCATTCTCTCCAGGATGCGCTGCAAGGAAAAGAAACATTTATTCATCAATACTCAATGTGTACCTTACTTAGTCATTTTAATAATAGGCTTATATAACTAATATACTGACAGTCTATGTTGCCTTCATATCAGGCTTAGATAAGGCTTTTAATTTTTTGTGGCTCCAGACAGGTGTGGTTTCTGTTTTTTTGGGCCAATATGGCTCTTTGAACATTTTGGGTTGCCGACCTCTGGTATAGGGAAAGACCAGAACCCACTGTTAACTCGATGAATGACCTTCAAGCCCTCAGAGGGCCCTGTTTGAAAAATGGTCATGCTACAGTGATAAATGTAGCAACATGCAGAAGCCTATCCTGAGATTTTAGAAAGTCCTATGCTGTCATCAAGGTGACATCATTACTGGGTAGTCCGTCGCCAGTTCACTACAACAGTGTGCCTTCATTAACACAGTGTGTGTGCATGAGCGGCCTGCCAGAAGACCAGATCTGTCTCCTGTTGAAAATGTATGGTGTATCATGAAAAGGAGATCCAGATAATAGCACCTTGGATGACTGAGCAGAAAAAGCCTTGTGTAAAGAAAGAATGGACAAAAATTCAGTATGAAAAGCTGCAAAACAAAGTTTCATAAAAGTTCATAAAGAATTAAAAAGTGAATTTAAAATGAAACATGCAGAAATAAACATTCATCATCCAACATTTTTACATGCTAGTTTGTTTATGAAATACTTTTGAGTTGGACATATTTTCTTTGTACTTTTGTCAGTTTTGACAGGTTCCTATTTTTTTATTGTATTTCAGAAATAAATTTTTACAAAAAGTTTCATGGATTTTGTACTATTGATAGTTAAAATTAGGTTCTACTTTACATGTTCTCCTAATAAAATATAATAATAAAATATTCCGCAAGGTATTTACAAAATTATATCCTTATGCATATTTAGCAGCTGTTTTTTGACCATAGATTGAAGTGCCAATGTTGAATCGCCAATTTTACAGGTTTATGCTTAATCTGAGTTTGGGAAATTGTATTTGACTTACATTATTCACTAAATTGTAGACCTGTCAGACTTAAATTTGCTGTCTGAGACCACAACTGTACAGAACCAATGGGATCAAGCTTGAAATACACAGCTTTATGTTGAACACGTTTTCTTTTTTTTAAACAACGAGCTCCACCTAGTGTTTTGAATATGTATTGCATCTTCTTGTCAAAACCACTTTCTTCTGTGAAAAACGCAGGAAAAACTGGAATGTTTATTTGTCTGTTTACAACACATCAGTTGCATGTTCATATCTTGTAACAGTAAAAAAATGTCTTTTGTTTGTGTACAGTACAAATATTAGAAGCACAAACAAGGAAAAATACTGAAGTTCTTAAGAAAGGCTCAGTTTCCCGCCAAAAAAGTACCACATTGCAGAACGCAGCTCTAGAGAAAGATTAAGATGAAATAAGAAGCTCAGAATAAAATGAAAAATGTATAGTGATCTGTCCCTGCCTGGGAAAACCTGGAAATTATCAGCACGAAACTAAAACAGATTTTTAAACAGTTTATTTACATGAAGCAAAATAAACAGAACTTTTAACAGAAGCCTCTATAAGAACAATGGTTCTCAAAACTCAAAAATGTAAACTGTTGTATAAATGTAATTTATTAAAATAAATTTAACTTTTAAAAGTATTTTGTTCTAATAAATTGAGGTTTTAATTTAAGTTGGGGCACAGGCCTTAACATTGGGAGTTTATTGAACTTCAAAGTTACTAGAATTTTGATTTTCCAAAGTTTTATTGGTATCATCGTAAAAATCTTCTCCTTTAATAATGTGAATGATGTTTACTGATATTTACTTTGACACGTGGAGAAAATGATCTAACAGAATTCAGTATGCCTGTACTATCTAATCTGAACAAATTAAATAGCTACTCCTTTTGGGATCTGAATTCAGTTCTAAATTTCTCAGAAACTACTGCAGTGCATCCAACAATAAAGGCAGCATGGCGCTCTTCTTATTTTAAAGATAGTAGTACAGAGGAGGACTGTGTATTGATGGAAAACTACCAGTATGATAAGGTTTTCTGTTTCTTTCTTCTTCTTCTTCTTCTTCTTTTTTTTTTTTTTTTTTTTTACCAAAATCTGATCAAAATGATCAGATTCCGTAACTTGGCTCCTTAAAATCAATATGAGTATCATCCACGTTGCTCAGGTTGGTTTGTCGCAGCCATAGCTGAAACAAGAAGCATCTGAAAACATGTTCAGTTTCTCAAATCGCCTCCTTGTGATTTCGGAGTGAGCCCTAACCCTGGACTCTCCCACTTCTGCACAGTTTGAGTGATTTCCTGTTACCGCACCGGAAGGACCTGGTAATTAGCTCGTTAGGCCCGGTAGTGTTAGAGCAGGGGCACGTGCAGAACAGACGTCCAGGCGAACAGTGGAAAAGGGAAACACGCTCGCGCGCAGAGCTCCCAGCTGCCGTCACGGTGCAGCTCCGTGCTGATGATAACGGAGGCTCGTGCCGTATGTGTCCAGGAGCCGCTGGCCTTCTCACCTCGCGCCCTCGGCCTGATGTTGCTGCTGCTGCTGTCCGCTCGCGCGCTCACGCCTCTCGCTCTGTCTCTGGTGGATCTTTGCGTGACGTCTGCGCTCGTCGCTCCGGGCGAATTTGCGGCCGCACAGGTCGCACGCGAACGGCTTCTCTCCCGTGTGCGTGCGGATGTGCGTGGTGAGGTGGTCGCTGCGGCCGAAGCTGCGCATGCAGATGCGACACTGAAAAGGCTTGTGACCCGTGTGCACGCGCACGTGCCGCGCCAGCTCGTCGGAGCGCGAGAAGCGCCGGTCGCAGCCCTCGGCCGGACACGGGTACGGACGCTCGTGCACAGGAGTCTTGCAAGCGCGCGGCGGGTACCTGCGGGGGCGCGCGATGGGGCGCGGCGGGACGGCATGCGCGTGCGCCAGGGGTGGCGGGGGCGGCAGGAGGAGGCGCGCGGGCGCGCGTGGGCCTTCCGCCAAGGTGAAGTTGCGTATGGTGTTAAGGGGCGTGAGGGGCGGCGGGGGAACCCGGACGGACTCCAGCGAGCACGAGAAGGGCTTTCGGTCCTGGAGAAGAGGCTGGACGTCCCGTGGGCTCCCGCCGCTCTGGTAAAACCCCCCATAGTCCGGCAGGATGGAGAAGAGCGCGCCGTCCATCGTGGGCTTTGGCGAGGACGAGTAGGACATGGCGCATGGGTGCGTTACGGCGCACGAGGTGGCGGAGGAGTACGCGGAAGGGTCCTGATAAACATCAGCGCTGCAGGTGTAAGGAGGGGGCGGCGTGTACATGTGCTCCATGGCGGAGGAGGGGGCTTTCCCTCGCCCTTCGGACGGCCCCGGAGCCCTGGAGAGGTCTGTGGGTCCCGGAGAGGCGGAGGACAGCGGCGGGATGGCAGCGGTCTTACCCTCTACCTCCGCGCACACCAGGCTGATAAACCCCTCCGGAGTCCAGCCGCCCTGCGCCAACTGAGAGTCTATGGAGATTTTGCCGGAGTAGGAGAGAGGCGAGTTCTGAGGGTCAGTAAAGTCCAGACTCGGTTTCTCCACTGCGAAACAGGCGGAGCTCAGACCACCTGTCGAGTAGAATCAGACAGACAGACAGACAGACAGACAGACAGACAGACAGTTTGTTAGTGGGTAGAACACACTAAAGCCCCACTCTGGCGCTAATTAAAGTATTGTAACTGTAAACAGGCAAAAGAAAACGTTTCTGAAGTTGGACTGAAATAGACCAATGGGAACTGCGGATTTGTTCCTCCGTACAGTATTTGCGCATAAAATAAAAGTAATAAATCCAGTAAAACGCCAGCGAACCTATGATCGCACTCCGTTTCCCGCTGAACGAGTGTGAGAAAAGTTACAGCAGGTAAGTTAACAGGTGGAGATGGAGAGTCTTGTTCTTACCTCCCGCGCCACTGAACTCAGAGCAGTTCCCCGCGTCCACATCAGCGAAGGCGCTGGGCAACGACGCGGGGATCTCATCCATGACATAAGCCGGGATGGAGCGCAGGAGATCACTCAGCGACTCAGACACTTTATCCGCAGTTTTGAAGGACATTTCAAAAGTTATTCCATTGTAATTCAGCAGGTGGGAGTGACGGCTGCCCTGTTCGCCTGTGGAGGATTCTCCCCTCAGTGTCAGTCTAAACGAGCGCGTGCGTTCGTAGCGTTTAAGGGGAGGCAGGGGATAGCCAGTGACGTCATTGACCATACAAGGACATGCGCTTTGAAAAAACGAGAAGGGAAGAGGGCTCGGCTCGTAATGGGCAGCGCCGCTGACGACAGCACCGGGAGCCCTTACCTATCAGACCCTCTCTCTAGCGCGGTGCTTTCCACTCACACAGGTTCTGCCTGCATGTCGAATTGCAGTTTATTGTTATTTTCCTTTTCTTTTTACCACTCGTCCCCGACGAGAGATCTGTTTATCAACTTTACTAGAACGAGCGCGCGCACCGTCAGGAATTCCGGTGAGGTCACCCCCATACATGGGTTTCATCCGGTGACCCAAAAAACACGCCCTTCTCGACTAAAATGGAAGACATCCGGGAGAGTCGACACGGAAAACTAGCGTGATATGCCGAGTATACATCTCAGAGCAGAAGCGGATCAGACTTCCCTGAGTTAGTGGAGGAAAGTTGCATTTGAATAGATGCGGAAAGTTTTCTTCTAGCGAGCTAACTGGAAAAAGAGCTGTGAGAGACTATCAGACTCGTTTTGTAGGAGAACAGGGGAAACCTATCAACATACCGACTGATTACTCTTTTCTGAACCTGGGAAGAGCTCACTACTGGAACATTTTGAAAAAGGATGCTGTTTAATACAGCATTTAAGTTTACTTACTGTTGTAATTTGCTAAAATGAGAAACAATTAAATTAAAGAACGTGGATAAATCTAAAATATCTCAATTTAAATTGATTCAGTTTTATTTCTATAGCACTTTATTCAACAGATACTGTCAAAAAGCAGCTTTACATGGTCCGGGTCCGAGCCCCTATAGGAAGAAGCCTTAGGAGGAACCAAAGCTCAGTAGGGGAACCCATCCTCTTCTGGTCCATACCAGATACTAGTTAGTGAAGAAGATGAGTTGTGATAATTGTTTACGAGTTTATCTCTTTATCTCCCTTTAAACAGAGGGTGACTGTCCCAGTGTAACAGCACCGAGGCAGAGTTCCCCGACCAAAGACTTTTATTTTGTGTTTCTTGCTGTTGTTATTTTACGCTGACTTTCCAGATTGCAGTGACTTCTTATGTCGTTACCAGGCAGTAACTAGGACTCAAATCTTCAATAATAACCACAATAATATGGTTATCTAACTGTCAATGACTCTGGCTTTTGTTTCAGTGTTTATTCAGATTTTCTCCTCATCTTATAGAGTGGGTGGTATTGTGTCTACAGCACCAGACTGTTATAACAACTGCAAGGACCGTGGACCCACAATGCAATTCAGTGCTCTTACTGCTTGACAGGTTCAATTCTTCTTGCTTCATTAATCACTGTAGTATTTATGACGACCAGAGGCTTAATCTTGGTTTCTGTCAAACTTTCTTCCTCTTTTTTTCCAATTCTTTCATTTTTTCCATTTTTAACTGGGATCTAGGACCTACATTTCTGTAAAGCTGCTTGTTTGTGACAATACTCACTTTATATACAGTATATGAACTCTGATCACTCTCAACACTATGCAAAACCTATATCTCTACTTTTAAAACAAAATCTCACATTTCCAATAGTGTTTTTGAATAATTTAAAATGTTAAAATGTAAATATTATGTAAATGTTTACAAAATTTGTTTTGACCAGTTATTTCACATTTGCTATTAGAAATTTGGTAACAATCGAGATGTAATGATTTGTTGTGGCAGTTTTAGTTTCCTATACTTACTGCATAAGTCTTATTGAATAACAAGCCTGCAGTTAATATGGAAAAGTATATCACAGCAATGTAAATGAGGAAGATGGCCTGGGATGACGTTTTCAGTGGGCCCCACCTAGACCGAGCCTGCAGAGCAACTTTACACAGCAATTTCAGATTGCGAGACTTTTTTCCTCCTCCTCCTCCATAAGCCTGACATACGCAGATATTTTTCTGACATCAAGCCTCTTCTGATGATCTATTTTCATCCCTGGTGGTGTGAGCAATTGAGCAGTTGCTGTTCTTGTGATCCAGGCCTAATTTCTGAAACCACCCACTCATAGAGAACAGCCCCTTCTCATTGGAATCTCAGCCTCGGCTGAAGCCGTCTTTCCTCTCCCATACTCTCTGAATAGATTCTCCCTCCTACGGCTCTCCTCTCAGTTCCCTCCTCCCTCCCCTGCTCCCTTGCTCTCCTCCCTTCTCACACGCCCCCACACACATGCATGCACATGTCTCACTCACCCTCCACACAGCACAAAAGTGACGCAGCCAGTTTCATAAGTAGTCTGTGTGTGTATCTCTTAGGAACACACTTTATTCACTTTATGTCTCAAATGTTATACAATTACTTTAATAAATATGCTTTAATAGATATGAAATGTAGTAAACACTATGGAAATAACATGTAGTCATACCTAATGTCATTTTTTAAACATTGATTTATTTAATGTTGCCATTTTACTGTGACTATTTCATAAGCGTAGTCAAAATGAAAATCCTAATTTCTGGAAAAGTTAAGACGTTTTGTCTGCAGTTCATAAATTAAATCTCTATTTAAAAGACCAAAGTAAAAAGGAATGAAATGTAATGGTTTGGCAGGTCAACTGTAAATACAAAGAAATTTTGATTTTGAGGCCTCAAATTCCAAAAAAGGGGAATTTGCAAGTAAAAAATACACCATTCGAAATCAGAATGAACAGGTAATGTTGTTAAAAGGTGAGTGTATCATTACTGGTCATAAAAGAATCATTCATTGCATAGAAATCAAAAATGGTTGGTTCTCATGAAGTTCTACCAAATGCCATGAAAGAGTCAGTCAGTTCAAAAGGAACATTTTTCAGTGTAAGTTTGGAAAGAATAGATGATTTGTGGTATCTATCTGTGGTACATTATACAGTGGTGTGAAAATGTGATTTCTGTTTCTTTTTTCCATGTTTTTCACACTTAGATGTTTCAGATCATCAAACAAATTTGAATAATAGTCAAAGACACCACAAATGAGTTTTTTTAAGGATTATTGAGGGAGAAAAAAAAATCCAAACCTAGATGGCCCTGTGTGATAAACTGATCGCCCCCTAAACCTATTAACTGGTTGGGCCCTTCACAGCAACAACTGCAATCAAGCGTTTGCAATAACTTGCAATGAGTCTTTTATAGCTGTGGAGGAATTTTGGCCCAAACTCATCTTTGCAGAATTGTTCTAGTTTAGCCACAGTGAAGGGTTTTTGAGCTTGAACCACCTTTTTAAGGTCATGACTCAGCATTTCAATAGAATTCAGGTCAGGACTTTGACAAGGCCACTCCAAAGTCTTCATTTAGTTTTTCTTCAGCCAATCAGAGGTGGACTTGCTAGTGTGTTTTGGATAATTTTCCTGCTGTAGAACTTAAGTTAGTTTCAGCTTGAGGTCATGAACAGATGGCTGGACATTCTCCTTCAGGAGTTTATGGTAGACAGCAGAATTCATGGTTCCATTTATCACAGCAAGTCTTCAAGGTGCTGAAAAAAACAGCCCCAGAGCATCACACTACCATCACCATGTTTTACTGTTGGTACATTGTTTTTTTTCTATGCCAGATGTAATGGGACACAAATGTGTGTTGTTTTTTATTGATATTTAAATTAATTTGATGATCTGAAACATTGACAAACATGAAAAAAAAAGAAATCAGGAAATTCTTTTTCACACCACTGTATCATGAACAATGAATTGTGAATCTGAAACATTTGCTATAGTCAGATAAAACCTGATATTGAGTTCTCTGTGCCAAAGACATAAAGCACAATCCAGACTGTTATCAGTGACCGGTGCAAAAGGCAAGATCTGTCATGATATAAAGGGGCATTACTGCCCACAGCATGGGTGACTCGCATAAGAGTGAAGGTCTTATTAACACAGGTGCATGTATTGGAATTTTAGAGAGACATATCCTGCCATCAAAGTGGCATCTTTTCCTGTTA
This sequence comes from Lepidarchus adonis, assembly GCA_037576955.1. Lineage (NCBI taxonomy): Eukaryota > Metazoa > Chordata > Actinopteri > Characiformes > Lepidarchidae > Lepidarchus > Lepidarchus adonis. Next base: position 28,075,403 of record JBBIGC010000001.1, read on the forward strand.
AGTGGTTATTCCAGCCGGGCAATGCTACACCTCAGTCTGCATGTGCTACAGCAGCGTAGCTTTGTAGACATGAAGTGTATGTGCTTCTTTATGGAGCTTCATAAGAGGAGCCAACTGCAACCACAGACTGAGCAGATGAAATTTTGTATCAAGCAAGAATTAGCTATTGGGCAATTAGTATCTTTGGTTCCTAAATGATTAGAACAGTGTATTTATAAAGAAAGGCAATGTAACACAATAAAATTAAGTTCTTTTCTTTGTACCTTTGTCAGTTAAATGAAGATTGAAGAGAGTTAACAAATCAAGATTCTTGTTTCTTATTGCATTTTACCAAATGTTCCAACTTTTCTGGAAATTGAGATTGTACATGTGATAAGGATCATTAAATATATATTGATGCACATGAACTAATTTTGTTACCACTATGGTTGAAGAAACAATGGACTTGTAGATGCATCTCATTTTACAGGGTGTAATGAAAAACCTCTGATTTCTTGTACCCTTGTCTTACAAAAGGTTTCACAGAACAGAATTGTAAGACTAATTAAGATTTTCTCTGCCAATGTTAAGACATTTTTGCAGTTCTGCCATGGATACAATTTTTCCCAATTTCTTTTCACCTGTGAAATTGTGTAAATTCTTATGTGAGGTGAGTGAGAGGTGCAGTTTATGTTCTTTTGTGCTGTCAGTATGCTCTTGGAGAATCTTTTATGAAGATTCACCACTGTTACAGCTTTTCTTCATTTGAAGATAATGGCTCGCACATGGGAAAAGGCTTTGTATCCCTTACCAGACAGATGCAATTCAATAGCTTTCTTTCTTATGGAATTTCTCTTGATCACAGCGTAGAATTCTGCTTAGATTTAACAGGACTGGCAGTAATCAAGGCTGGGTGTTCCTAATCTAATTGATCCTAACTTAATTTGATTACATTATTTTACTGTGAATCTATTTTAATTGCTAAAATACAAAAAAAAAAAAAAGTAAAATTGTTTTTTAAAAAAATCATTGTAAATAATTGTGTGTTATGTTATTATTTTTTTCTTTAAAATGTATTAGAAAAATAACTGCACACAAGAATATGTGTTCATTCAACCCTAAACATATCACAACTATGTCACATTACAATAGTTGTAATAATAATAATAATAATAATAATAATAATAATAATAATAATAATAATAATAACAACAACAACAACAACAACAACAACAACAACAACAACAACACCACCACCAACAACAACAACAACAACAACAACAACAACAATAATAATAATAATAATAATAATATTGAATAAAATGTATTCATATTATTATTATTACAGCTATTGTAATATAACATTGTCCTGCCCTGAGATGTGGCTTTGTTTTGGTTGTTTTTCCTTGTTCCTGCCTGTGTTAGCCACTCACCTTGTCACCTGTTCAGGTGTTCATGATTTTGTCTTGGTATTTATACTCCATGTTCCTTTGGTCGATGTCAGTGTTTGTAGATGATTGTAAATAATTATCCTGTTACATTCCTTCCCGATGTTTGTATTTGGTACTCTTATGTGTTCCTTACCTAATGTGTTGTATGTATCTAGCTTCATGCATTTAAATTAAAATTAGTAAAATTACATAATCTGTGTGTATTTCCTGTAACCCTATGGGAACCATGACAGGTAATGGGGAAGATGGCATGGGGTGATATTTCAGTGGACCTCCCCTAGACAGACAACTGTACACAAAACGAGTGATATGTTCATTCAACCATAAGGTTACTTCTGGGTAACATTATGGGTCCAAGATAGAAGAAATAAAGAAAAAAAGGAAAGAAATTAACTACTTAATCTACAGCTACATTAAGAATTAAATGTTGAAGTGTGTAGGGATTCCCTTCATTGTATTGCCAGCAACAGCATGTTCATTATGTAGTTCAATGTAATAGTTTGTAAGTGTAAAGGAGTGACTATGAGCGTAAGTCTGTTTGTGTGTGTGTGTGTGTGTGTGTGTGTGTGTGTGTGTGTGTGTGTGTGTGTGTGTGTGTGTGTGTGTGTG
>JBBIGC010000001.1:28096405-28109115 GCA_037576955.1 Lepidarchus adonis
ACACACACACACACACACACACACACACACACACACACACACACACACACACACACACACACACACAAACAGGCAATTTAGAGTAGCCAATCAACCGAAACCAAAGTCATTTGAACAGGATAAAACTGAAGCACCCAGGACCTACTTGCTTAGAGGTGACAGTGCTAATCACTGTGCCACCCATGATATTATTGCTGTATTTATATCTATAGCTTTTATATCAGGCTTTTCCCATTGTATTTTTGTAAAACTTATTTGATAAAGACACTGTTAATGAAACATTTTATTATAATTATTATTATTACTACCAAAGTATGTAAACAGGACATAAATGCGAAACACTCACTTGACACATCCTCAAAGCCATCCCAAAATTCCTTGACACGAGTGTTTGTGATGCTTCCGTCACGGCAGTTGTAGATATCACTGTGAAGTGTGGAGAATTCTCGGCTGAAGTGCTCTGGCTTCCACAAACTGGCATTTAAAGACTTGTGCAGTCCTGAGACCAACACCGGCTGTAAAACAACACCAACGTCAGTAACACTATACTGAATACTAGTCAAACATGCCACCCTGGAGCACAAGGACAACTACAGTAATACAAACTGAATTCTATGTAAAGAATAAAAAATTAATTCTACTAAGATTACATCTGTTTTTTGTAAAAAAAATAAAATAAAATAAATCAAGTGTATGTTTAAAAGATACAACATGAGCAATTGGTATCTCTGGTCGTTAAAAAACTAAGAAAAAACGCTTATTCTCTCGTTTGTCCACAGGATGGTAGTTAATGCTCCACCTGAGTGCAGTAACACAAACCTGCTCTTGTGTCCAGTTCTCTTTGAATAGTCTTTCGTTGCCTAGGTGACGATGATCTTTAAGCCAGAGCAGCCGGTGACTGCCTAGCCAATCATGAGGGACACTAGCATGAGGGTCAACCAATGGAATTCGACTAGGCTTCGCCTCCTCCAGTCTCAACTCTGCCTCTTCTTCTCTCAGCAAATCCTGCTTCAGCCCCAGTTTGGCCATCTTTGAGGCGGGAATCTTATTTTCCACTACTGAGGCTATGATATCATCCAGAAGATTGGGCATACGAGCGCTCGGAGCTTTCTGAAGCATAAACAAAAGAAAACTCATTCATTTAGGGAATGAAGCATCACAATGTGTGTGGTGTGTGTGTGTGTGAGTGCCCATGTGTGCGTGCGTGTGCCAATGCATTCATATGTGTGTGTGTGTGTGCCTGACCTGATTGATATTGTTGTAAACAGGCGCAAAAGCTATTCCAGGGCCAGTGGACCCCAGCCGCAGTTTCCCAGCTGTAGAGGTCAGCAGGTCCCGCAAAGTGGAGCCTTGCTCTGAACTGCTGGACTTCCTGCCCACAACCTCCAACACATCACACTCCGACTTCCCTTTAGCAGACAAACACGTATATTTAAAGGGGAAATTCCATATTCAATAAAGTAAGATTTGTTTCAGTATTACTGTAAATACTGCTTTGCTTTTCCCCCTGAAATATATCACTTATTCAAAAGAAACGTGCAGGAATGAAGAGCATTATATATTGACTTTACTGATTACATTTTATTACTGTGTAACACTTTCTCTTGACACACATTTATGCAGTGAATTTTTAAGAGTAATTCTGCATCAAACCCAGATTATTATTATAATTATCCATACTAAAATGTAATATTTCACGATGCACTGAACGGTTTCTAAATCAATTTGAATTGTTGTGATGTCAGAGATTTATATCTCTGCACCACACAAACAAGGCTGTACTATAACGGCCACTCAAATCATAGTGTGCAGACTAATATTTGGTCTTCAGTATGAGCTGGGGTGTAAGACAGGCTTAATGAAGGCTGACGTAATGTGTAGCAAAGACAGGGAGTAAATTGATGGCTGGAGTGTATTTTTGTGTGTGTGCGCCTGTGTATTTCCCACCTTTCCTTTCTGTAGAGATCCTGTGCGCTGCATTCTGTGTGCTCTTCTGTTGATCAGTGACCTGTGGAGAGCTCTGCTGGCTCTTAGAGTCACACTGCGCTTTCTCTGAAAGCTGATACAGCAACACAACCTTTACTGTCTTTACTCAGCAGAAAACATTCATGATATAGAAGTTACAGTTACTCGAGGTTTGTGTCTAGTAAGGTAAAAACTGTATAATAGGAAATGGCTTATAGAAATAACAATACAGTACATTCTATTGACTTAGCACCTTTTATCAGTTGAAAAACGTGTATATTAAAGAGGAAGAGTCAAAAGACTGCAACCTGTCCTGAGCCAAATAATTTAAGGGTTTGAGTGGGATTGTAGGGATCAAGGATCTCAGTGAATTAAACCACCCCAGAAAGTTACCCATCATACAACACTTCCTATTTAAACCACACCAGAATGTTCAAAATCATACAGCACTCCCAAACTTCGCTGGGACAATAAGAAAGTTTGAAAATTTCATAAATCAGGACAAAAATGATCAATAAACACAGATTTTAAAATTAATTAATGTAATGTATTCCCCAGAGTATGGGCAACTAAACCAAAGGCCATTTCACACCAAGTGTGAGTCCTACAGGAACATTTTGACAATGTATTCTACATAAAAGCTTTTGGTTGATCTTGGTTTGCTTATGACACAACTCATAATATCAATAATAATATCAATATCAGTGGATATCCTTGCTCCTAGACTTCCTAACAGCTTTCTAGAAAGAGTCAGAGGAAAAATTACTTAGTCAGAGGAAAAAAACTACTTTGCTATAGCCATGCAATATGTCAGTTTCTTTGTCCTCTAAATGTTTTCCCTGCATTTTCAGAATTGATCTGTATACAGAGGATTCACCATGTTCCATCCAAAAATCTGTAGTTACATTCAAAATTTTGACAAGAACACTTGAAAAAACAATTTCTACTTTATAAATATTGAAGAGTGAACCATATGAAATAGAGCTGATTGTTTACTTACACCTCTACATGCTGAACTTAGCATGAGAAGATAGGCGGGTGGGAAGATAATGAGATGTGAGGATATTGGAAAGCAGCAAAGTAAAGTGTAATAAAGGTCTGATTTCATGGCACATACCTACTGTGAACAGTGAATTCATCCTTAGCTTTTAACTGACAGCTATGAACAGAAACACCAGGTGCAGAAGCAATGAGCTGTATGCCTGTGCCTTGGGGGCAGCTTGGGGGTTAAGGGCTTTAACGCCCCAACACAAGGGTGATATGTGCAGACTGTATGGACACAGTGAAAACTGGGGTTGGAGATAAGTGAATAAACTGAAGCTAGTTAAGCAAATAATAGGGAGATTCACTGAAGAAAAATGGCAATAACGAGTGTGAGAGACGGCGAAGAGCTTCAAGGTGATCTGATTAAGGTCAAGTATGTTACCTGTGCAAGTCCATTGGTAGTGACTGGTTTGGAGCAGAATGTGCTGCTTTCAGCGCAGGGACAATGCGAGGGGATGCCATATTCTCTCCTTATGGAGTGAATGGATTTCTGCAGGCCTGTCAGCACTGCAGGACATAGAGCAGAACCACATTAAAATAACCCTGCCACATCCTAATTAATATCACTGAAAATTATAGCCTTCTGTAGCTGAACCCATGTGCCAAATTACATAGACAGCACTCACCTGTTTCTGGGACTATCTGAGTAGGCATTAGATTCTTCAAATCATGCGGCTGGTTTTTCACACACCTAACCCAGGCATATAGTTCTTTATCTGAGAAAAAGAGAACATAACATTCAGAAATGCATGCACATGCGTAGAGATGTTGTGACTTACCGCGTCACATGAATATGTTACTAACCTTTGGCGCTCTTCTTCTCACGGGCTTTGTAGCAGTCCATACACACCACGAAGCCACACTTGTGACAGGCCCAATGAATGTTGAACAGAGTGGCCTCACATGCATCACACATCTCTCGAACACCCCTCACCGCCCGCTTCCACATCACTTGGGCTACTCAGACACAAACACACAGGGGATAAAAAAGACAGTGATAGGATTGTTGTCATGGATAAAGTAAAAAGATAAAGAGTAATACATTCACTAAAAATAAACATAGAAGATGCATATGAATATGTGCTGGTAAAGAAAAATACATCACTATTTTCAAAAATGTTTTAAACTGCCAAATAGCCAAATCATTACCTCTGCCTCATATTAATGATTAATAACACCACCATTTTTAACATTTTTATATCATGCTGTGTACACAAACAAACTTACTATCTTTCTTGACCCAGGTAAGCGCCATGTTCTCAGTCTTGATCAAATGGCAGAACTTGTCTCCTATGAGTGTAAGAACATATTTGGCTGTGTTCAGCTCAATCCCTTTCTTATCGTCATCTTCTGCATCTTCATATCCTGCCATCCAGACCTTCACTGCCTCCTCATCAGTGTGCTCCGCAACAGAGAATCCATCCACGCGCACCACTCCGTTCTTGCTGTATGACAGTCTATGGCAGGAGGGAAAATTAAACTAGCATGTATATTATGGGTGTAATTTGTACTGTTGGAATTGCACTACGAGATTGATCCTGAATAATAAAAAGGCTGGCAGCCTTTTTAGACCTAATCAGAATCTATTCCTGGACAAAACAAGCTTAGATACAGACCCTTTGGGTTTGTTTGGGGACAAGGTTAAGCTTAGTCCTTGACTTAAAGACTCATTATTTAACAATAACATTTTTTTTTCAGTCAGCAATATCAAATTGTTCAAGACAGTGACCTTGAGTTTGTGAAAAATACGTTACACTATACATGTAACATATCAGCTTAAAAAATTCTCTCTCTTACTGATTATCTTAGTTTTTAAAAAGGTACTGAAGTAATCTTTGATTTCTAATTTTCTTCAAAACATGTGAGTTAATGTCAGGGTATTTTCACATAATATATAATAATTAATAATAATTATTATTAGTTTTTAAAAAGGTACTGAAGTAATCTTTCATTTCTAATTTTCTTTAAAACATATGTGTTAATGTCAGGGTATTTTCACATAGTATATAATAATTAATAATAATTATTATTAGTTTTTAAAAAGGTACTGAAGTAATCTTTGATTTCTAATTTTCTTCAAAACATGTGTGTTAATGTCAGGGTATTTTCGCATAATATATAATAATTAATAATTATTATTGGGCAACAACAACAATAACTTATGTCTAGTGTTCAATTAATTAAATCAGTAATTCAGAACCCAAAACAGTAAAAAAAAAGATATTTCAGGAAAAGGTCATTTTAAGTTATTTCTGAATGCACCCATCAGGTCCAGGTTCATGTTAGTTGTGCTCACCGGCGAAAGTAGTAGAAGCGACAGAAGACGGGCGAGACAGCGGGCTCTTGGACTTTACGTGAGCGGTCCAGCCGGCACTCACGGCATTTCTGCACATTGGCACCAATCTCAGCACATGAGTCGTCCTGCAGAAAGGCCTCACCGCTCTGCTTTAGCTTCTTAACCTTCCTCCAATCTTTCAGCACTGAACGAGGGATGCCATCTAAGAGAAAGCAAATCAAAGCCTGTCAGCTTAAAAAACAAAACAAATTGTATTTCTGTCTCTCTCTCTGTCTCTCTCCTCCCTCCCTATTGCATGATGTCACTGCAGGAAATAAGGGGCTGTTAATGACCGAAGATTTCCTATTTAAAACAGGTTGCAGAGCTTCACAGTGAGAGGCACTGGTACATGTGGATTTGGAGGGTAATTCTAAATCTATTAAAGCTGTTGGTGGCCAAAAAAAGGAAAATAAAGTTTGCTGACCTGTTTGTTTCAGCTTAAATGGTTAGGATAAAATATACAGTGTAGTCTGACAATATACGTTCTATCATTAAAGTCTTATGACACGTGGACATGAGCATGCTCCACTGCTTCTGAACAAATGTAATAAATACTCACTGCTGCTGGGTAGCCTGTGCTGAAATTTCTCTTTGGTAATCTGGACAGCTCCATTAAGTTTTCCCTCTTCCTCCTCTTCTTTGCTCTCATTCTCTCCTCTCTTCTTCTGGTGGTCGTTCTGCTTCTTTATGAGTGTGGGTTTCAGCTGGTGTTTGTCCCCTGGGTCAGTTTTGCCTGAATCCCCACTTTCAAAACTCAACTGAGAGATCTGTTTGTCCCCATGATTGTCCTTCTCCGTCTTAATGTTGATTGGACTTGGTTTCCTCTCATTTGCATACTGCTTCTTGTCCTCCGGGTTACTGCTTTTGTCCAATACCTCTCTGGGAACTTTTCTCTCCCCCAAAACAGGTTTCTTGTCATTACCTTTTGACATTGTATCGTTTCCATTGAACTTCCTGTCATCTGGAGGCATTTTCTTTTCCAGAGCTTTGGACTTTCTATTGTCCAGAAAAGTTTCTCTGCCATCCTTGTTGGACCGTTTGCTCTCTAGCACATTGACCTCCTGTTTGGTTGGCAGGGTAACACTGCTTGTGGTGGTTAGAGTGGTTTCCATCAGACTAATCCCTGCTATCTGGGTGCAGGCATTACCTCTGTCTTGCTCGGAGTGGCGGGTCAGCCAGGCCTTTTTCAGCTTGTGGTAGTTGTTTTGACCAGATTGAACAGGTGGGCTGGTTTGAGCTGGAGGAGCTGGGCCTGGTTTGTTTGTGGCTCCAACACCAGTGATTTCAGAGGATAACCTGGGACATTTTGGAGGGCTAGGACTGAATATATGCTCTTTATCTCTGTTTAGAGCATGTGCAGTACACACTGTATGTGTGCTGTGTGTAGTGTAAGTGTTGTATCTACTGTGTGAGGTGTTGGTAGCGTTCAAGTTGGGTGTAGTGTGCAGGGCCTGGACAGTGTGTGTGTTGTGTCTTGGTTCTGGAGCAGCTAGTCCGGCTCTTCGCTTTTTTACATGAGGGAGGTCTCTACTAGAGCAGCAGGAAGTAGAGGAGAGATCCAGGTGAACCGACTGAACTGTCACAACTTCCTCTTTTTTACAACTTTCAGTCACTATGTCTGTTTTTAAGCGTGGTCCATCTATATTTGATGAATATTTTACTCCACGATTTGAAAAGTAAGCTGTACTCGTGTTTTTAGTTGTCATGTTCAAGGGTGTGTTAACATCCTGCTTCGAGGTAACCATGTTGATAGGATGTACAGTATCCACAGGGGTCCACAGGACACCTTTCTTACATTGCACACCACCTTCTTTGAAGTGTGTGTTTGGCATGCCTTCAAATGTTCGCATATGTTCGCAGTGAGCTTGAGGAAGTGATCGGTCACTGACAGAGTAGTTCACAGGGGCATGCACGTAGCTGGATGGTCGAACAATGACAGAAGCTGTGGCAGACTGTGGTGTAACCACGCCTCCGTTTGTTGTGTGACCTGCCAACAGTCTCTCTCTGTTGTGCAAAACTCCACCTTTTTGTAAATCATAAGCTTGACTTGTCACAGTCATCAGTTCAGAAGCTGCCTTCTTTCCAGCAATGGCTCCGTGTCTGAGTTCAGGCATCAGTGTGGGTGGTCTCTGTTGATTCTGGCTTTTTCCGGACAAGCTCATGGGCTGGATAGGTGTCAGAGTGGGAGGAGATAATCGACCTTGTCCTGCCTCTTTAGAGCCTGTAATGCGTGGCGCTGGAGGGTGGAAGATGGGTGCCCTGTGCAGTTAGGGTATGGCACGAGAAGAAGAGTTGGAGATGGACATAAGAGAAGTGGAGATGCCCTTTCTCTGTATACTGTTGATCTCCATTGGCTCCAATGAGACTGCTGAAGTGGCTTTGCAAGCTAACTGTTCTGCAATCTTGCCCAGGAGTCCTTCCTCTTTTTCAGGGTGGCGCTTCACAAGGGGTGGGGGCCTGGCCTTGACTGCGCTCTGTGTACTAGCTGAATGGAGGACAGAGGCAGCAGTGTACGGGCCGCTCAGTCTCTCACATAGCTCTTTGCTGGGTGGGGCTCTCCGTGCTAAAGGCTTGTTCTCCACACCTCCAGCTACAGGGGTGTAGTAGTTGGTCTGGGTGAGTGTGGGGGAGGGATGGGCTGACTGTGGTCTGTGTCTGAAGACATGCATGTGTCTTTCTTGTTCCCTCTCTCTCTCATGGTCTTTGGAATGAATTGTATGGCTCTTGGAATATTGTGGGTCTCTGTCTGAACCCAGTTTAGCTGTAAATGGTGCCACCTCAATGCTTTCCTGTAGGATCCGCCGACTTTCCTCCTGGTAGCGGCTGGTTCGGTCTCCTGTGAGGTCATATACCATCTGAGGCTGTTTGGGGTGATCTGAGGGTGATTCTGAGGCCACGGGTCGGTAACTGTTGCCATTCTTCCCTACTGCCGTTCGAACCCGCTCCTGCTCTGTCTTTGTAGATTTATGAACAGGTCCTTGCGTTTCAGTGAAAGCCCTCCTCTCAAGTTCCCTAGAAACATAGAAAGCAGGCCAGCATATCTATGAAAATCATGTTATCACTCTCAATATTCCCACTGAACTGGAAAACTGCACCTGTCACATGGGAAGAGCAGAGCTATTGAGTACATGCTGTGTATGTGAAGAAAAGAGAGACTCACTCAGTGGTTTTGGAGGTAGGGGTCCCAGGTTGGACAGCCCTGGACACTCTCTGGGGGTCAGCGCTGGAAGGACGCACAGGCAGTGGAGGTCTTAACCCCTGACCTTCTGCACTGGTCACAGAAGTAGGCTGAGGAAGCCAGGGGCTTGGTGCACTCTGTAAATAAACACAGTCACACACACTTTTGAATTATTAGAGAAATAATTTGGATCTGTGTCAGGTTCTTCAGCAACTAACACTTTTACACAGCATGAACAGCCCTGGTAAGTAATGTGCAAGAAACACTGCTATAGACTCTCACTTCTGTTGCTATTCAGCTGGCTAAGTAATGGATCAAAAAATAAACTTGCAGACATTTGCTATCAAATTGAATTTGGGACTATAGATGCACCGATAACTCAGCCACTGAAAATATTCAGATGTAAATGGCAAAAAATGCATTAAATTTTTGGCCGAAACAGGATGTTGTAATAATGCAAGCAAAAAACTATTACACTTCAGCATGTCTGCCATGTGGGCGTATTTCAAAATATCAGACAAAGATCACGGATAGATTTTTCAAGAGGGGCTTCATTTGCAAAGACTTTCTCAACATTGTGATTATTTTATCATATGAAATAAAAACATCCCCAACACCATGCTGATTATGACACGAGTGCGGCACAGAAGAGGAAAGACCCTCCCAGCACACCCACTGCATCTGTGATAGAATATTGTTATATCTCTCAGCAGTTTTTAGGCCTTGTCTACATGGGGTCTGAATCAAGTATTTTTCTAACATTTGTGCCGTCAGGTGAGCTGGCAATACAAAAAAGGCTTGAACTTCCTCATTCCTGCCCCTGCAGGTAGAAACACAGCATTACAACCTGGGCTGCAGGTTGGCGTTCAACAGAGGCAAAACGAATACGAATTTGAAGTCATAATGAAGTGAATCAAGCGTCGCTACAAAATGTCTATAGCGCTCAGAGCATTTTCATTTATCCAAGATTTGAACTCCCATGTGGACAAGGCCTTAATGCTCTTGCTTGAAATGTATTTTGTTGTTTTAGTCCTACAGAGAACATTAATGTGCACTTGACTTTAAAGCACTTAGTGTTGGTGTTTCCAGGGTCATGGAACTTGATAGAAGATATTTAATCTTTCAGCAGTCTGTTATAGGCCTGTAGACTGTTCAGGAGTGGGACCAATTAAAACATTTTATTTAGAAATGCATTTTATGTATTTCCAACTTGATTCACTGCTATGCAAACATTTTCTTTTTGTAACTGATTTATTCTTTGAAGTATGAATATTAGTTTATGCCACTGCAATACCTTGACTGTAGTGAGGTAAGTACACTGTCCCAGCCACAGCAGCAATGGTACAAAATATTGGCATAATGATTTTTTTGTGGCCAATTTGTTTTGTGCATTGGTCCAAATGTTTCCTCATTGTTGGTTTCTGGTCAAAAATTTAATTTCGGTGTAGTTACACAAGACATCAGATTATTTTACGATTTGACACTTATATTTTTTTAAGCAATTGGTATTAAATGAAATACAGAAATAATCATAGCAATGCTCAATATTGAATTCAATAATTGGCCAGGCCATGAATTGGTCATGCCTTAAATCCAGTATTTACCCTTAAAGCAAGACTGATACTCAGACCTAAATGTTAAGAACCACACCCCAGGATCACACCAAAGTATGGAATAATGACAAGCAAGCAAGCATGTTTCCACTTCCTGTATATACTGTTTCAAATTAAAAGCCCTTGAATCTTGCAGTGGCAGGCCTCCACAGAAGCAGAATATGAGAGGAACCTTACCCTCCTCAGGTTGGCTTCAGATATTCCTGCACTCTCTGGGGAAGTCCACTTGGACCCCTGCAGTCCCAGGCTGTAGTTGTGGGCCCCATTGGTGAACGGAGGCCATAGGAGTGGATACAGGCCCAGAGGTGCCAGGTGGCTAGCTCCTTGGCTTTGGCCTAAAAGAGTTGGTGTGGGCTGCAAAGCCAGCGGGTGGTGTGGGAGGCCCAATGGACCCAGTCGAGTGTGACCAGCCAGGAGTGCTGCCGAAGGGGGTAGGCCAGGCAGCAGTGAGGGCAGTAGGTGGGGGTGAGGGATAGAAGGGTGTGGGGAGCAGAGAGGAGACTGGGAGGGGAGGGACAAGGGGGAGAGGTGAGGAGTTGGGCTCAGGATCTTAGAATGAGAGGTGGAGGAGGTAATGTTGGAGCAGCTTGATGAGGTGGGGGGGCTCTTCAGATGGTGTTTGGGGTGGGGGTTAGGAGGGGTGTGTGCAGGTTGGATGTACGTAGGGCGACTCTCTAGTTCTTTCCTCACAAGTGCTGGGTCTCTGTACACAGTGAAGGGCTCATTCCTGTCAATGATCAATGGGCTCTTGGTTGGCTTATCTTGAGTGGTTGAGAGATTCTGTGGAGGAGTTCTTGACTGAGCTGGCTGCTCTGTCTGTGTAGGAGAGGGAGCATGGCTACGATCCAAGACTGAGCTTCCACTTACTTTGGGACCAGGTGTGATGTTAAGGCCAGTGGGACCTTTCTCAGTTGCAATTTTAGCAGGGGAACTGCTATCCTTGATCCTCACAGCTTCAGGAGAGGGATTGTGCCTCTGCCTGGACACTTCAGTGCCCACTGAAGGCTTGGAGATTATTTCTGGAGAGGAGCGAGGACTGAGGTGCACAGTGGGTTTATGAGGAATTTCCAAAGCTGGTACAGCTTCATGTTCAGGACTGCTAGCTTCAAGGGGGGAGCTCATTGTAGCTCCCTTCCCAGCATCCACCTGTGAATTGCTTGGCATGATGGGAGAACTGGGCAGAGCTCCTCTAGGCTCCTCCACTGAGGCACAGCTAGGTGTTCCAGCCTCTTGGTGGGTGAATGCTGACCCCCTGGTCTCTGGGTCGATTGGTGGAGGCTCCTGGTCGCCTTCCACCCCTTCGCACTCTGGTGATGATGTGTGCAACAACACACAAGCTGTTTCCATAGAAACCAGTTGCTCACTCTCCTGGGATGCCAGCAATGCGGACACTGCCTCAGAGTCCTCCTGGGATGTTCCCACACTTCTATCCTCTAGCTGTATCTCTCTGTCTTCTCTCTCCTCCATTTTATCACAACCTGGTCCCGCAATGTACTGTGGCTCTAGAACCCCAGAGCTCTGAAATGTTCCGTTGCAGGACGGGACAGATAAATGGAGCTGAGAGGGAGAGCTTTTTCCTACTCTCTGGCCTTTGAGCTCTGCTAATTGACTGGGAGAAAGTTCCTCGTCTTTAGGGGAGCAATGAGCTTTCAAATCCCTTCCCATATGGCCTACAGGACTGTGGGCCACATCACGCACTGCCAACCTGTTTAAAGTGCAGTGTTTTCTCTGCGTGATTTTTGATCCCATTTCACAGGACATTTCCTGCAGTGTGCAGCTACCTCCTTCTGAATCACTGCCATCGGACAAATCAGAGCTGCCTCCACCCTTCAGCTTCTTCAGCCCTACTCTTCTTTTCTCTGTTTCATTCTGGTCTTCCTCCCCCACTGCTTTCCTCCTCTTCCTTTCCCTATGGTTGATCTTACTCTTGGAGGAATCTGGAATGAAGTAAAGGAGTTCAGTAAAAATAACCCAACAGATTGATGAATGGGTGAATGAATGGATAGGTGGATGGATAGATAGACAGATACATTTTTGATCCAGAGAGAAATTTAGGTGCTAGTTACATATATTCATTAGAAATTATAATTTCAGGCACTTAATTCTGTTTCACGCTAAAAGAGAATGCTCTTTTCTCAAAGAGCTAATGTAAAAAATCTAAATGCAGCTAAATGGATCTAAATAGTGAAGGGGCTGTGAATACAGGCTTAATGTGTTGCTGCAACTCACCTGCTGTCACATCATCAGTTTTCTTCTCCTCACTCATCCCCTTTGCCTCATTCATGGCTGGGCTGCAGTTGGAGTTCTGCTGGCACAGCTGAGGCTGATTCCTCTGCAGTGGCCCTGAGCTACACACCTGCCAGAGGGAGTAGTGTGTGTGATACTGTGTTAGTTTATGTTTGTGGATGTATGGGATAAATTTGTGTGCATATGTGTTAGTAGTACTCTCTAGTAGTACTCTCTCTCTCTCTCTCTCTCTCTCTCTCTCTCTCTCTCTGTTTCAATTTCAATAAGCTTTATTGGCATGACCATAATCAGATACAGTATTGCCAAAGCATCTTTAAAGCATAACATG
>JBBIGC010000001.1:28129854-28151830 GCA_037576955.1 Lepidarchus adonis
TGACCAGCAGTGTGAGTAGGTTCTAAAACCCTCTGATTAACCCCTACTGAATCTAGAATTGATATGAATGCTGCTCTGAGAGATTCGCCAAGGTTATCAAAGTGAATATTAAAGTCTCCTACAATTAAAGCTGTGTCTGTTGAAACAACTTAATTAGAGATAATATCAGCAAATTTATTTAGAAAATCTGAGTAAGGCCCTGGGGGTCTATAAATGATAATTAATGGAACAGACTGTGGGTATTTATTTTTGTGGTTACAAGTATAATGTCAGCCTGAAGATCTTCAAAAGATTTAAATTTGTGGTTGAATTTTTGTGTGATGTTTAAATAATCACTATAAATGACTGCGATGCCTCCTCCTCTTCCAGATGGATGAGGCTGGTGTAGATAACTATATCCTGGGGGACTCGCCTCATTTAATGCTATTTATTCATTTGATCTGCACCACCTGCATTTGGTTTAGCCTGTCTGTCTGCTCCCTGGCCTGGGCTCTGGATTGTCACCAATTAACTACCCTGAGACTATGTGCTATGCTGCAAGAAAGGAGAGCAGCACCTTCCAGAGTGGGATAGATACCTTCCCACTCTAGCAGGCCAGCTTTGCCGTTAAAAATCCTTATCAGAAAATAATACATTTATTATCTGTTCAACACAGTGGCCACAACAGGGACCAGAGACAATTCTATAAGGGCACTGGCCCTTGTTAACCCCTGTGTAGAGCCAAATATGAATATTAATTTTTACTATCAGAAAAAATATTGGTGCATCATTATTTTTGTTTTTGCATTCTGCTCTAATGAAGAAAAATATTTATTTTCAAATTGTCATTTATGTGACTTCTTACAATGAGTTCAGTAATGACAGTAATTCAGTAATAATAAGTTTTCAAACCCATGGCACCAGCTTTAAGAATTACCCCAGATGCAATTCACCTAGTATTAGATAGGTGGTCTTAATGTTATTGCTGTTCATGAATGACCTGCTCACTATTAGACAGGTGATCTTAATGTTATGGCTGATCATGAGGGACCTGCTCACTATTAGACAGGTGATCTTAATGTTATGGCTGATCATGAGGGACCTGCTCACTATTAGACAGGTGGTCTTAATGTTATGGCTGATCATGAGGGACTTGCTTACTATTAGGCAGGTGGTTTTATTGTTATGGCTGATCATGAGGGTCCTGCTCACTATCAGGCAGGGGGTCTTCATGTTATGGCTGATTTGTACAGCAGATACAAATACCCAAACCGAACATGCATAAATCACTATTATACTCTCTATTGCTCTTTCTAAATGTGCCCCAGGTTATTACACACAAGAATATTAATGCAGTTGAGGCAGTTTCCATAGTGAGATGCCTTTTACAGTACATTCCTCAGCTACGGTGCATTCCACACAGGCTTTACTTTCTGAGTGTTTAAATGAGTCTGCGGTGGTGAGTGGCTTTTACAGCATGTTTGGCATTTATTTTTTTATATTTTAGTTCAATTTGTGCCCAATTAGTCTTTTTCCCTCCCCGGTGTCTCCTCAGGTGTGAATGGGGGGGCAGTCTGTCAGTGCTCAGACCATATGCTGTACACTGCATAAAGCTGGTTCCTTTTTCTCTGTGCATGCAAGGTTATCGTTTGAGCACTAATAAAAGTATCCTTAACAATCTGACAAGTAATAAAGGCCAGCAGTGATAATTAGGTGCTATAAAAGTTACAGTTTAAAGAAAAACAGTTTGTACTTCCGAGTCTTGTTTCTCTCACTTTGTATTTCTTTCTCTGGAGGACTTGTTGCATTGCTGGACAACTGTGCCTGCAGCTCAGCAACATGAAAAATTAACGTTCACATTTATGAGCATAGTGAGGCTGTCGGGTATAGCAGCCATAATCCTGAGCTTTGCCGAGTTGTAGCTTTCTACTCAGGCTGTTCGCCTTCAACCTTGGTGGTAAAGTGGTGGTAAAGTGTATCGCAAATCACCATATGTCGAGCCCGACGTAACTCGATGACTCTGTATAACGTTTTGTTCTAACAGTAATGATATGTCAGACCAAATATATACATCTTTGAGGGACATGAAAATTCATTTGGGATATCTAAAAGCAGCTAATTGATTTTTTATTTTAGGAATTGAAATATTTACTTTTTTTATTATATTCTCTTCCTGAAAGGTAAATCTACCCCGGGCATTGATGATTGCCATCCCAATGGTAACGACCCTCTACTTGCTGGTCAACGTGAGTTATCTGGCTGCCATGACTCCAAGAGAGATGGCGTTCTCCAGCGCTGTAGCTGTTACGTGGGGGTAAGTTTCAAAACGCAGAAAACCTTTAATGCATAATACTCCTCTCAGTCAGGGCTAAATCAGTTGAATAGGTTTAATTTAGGGAACCTTCAGTGGAATTATATGTTCTGTTGTCTTTCAGAGTGAAAATAAGTTTACATCCTGCAGGGAGCAAACTTAAACAAAGCCCCTGCAAAATTTGGTGCAGTAGTTTCTGCACAGTAAAAAGGTCCTGAGTTCGATCCCCTGGTGTCTTTCTGTGTGTACAACCTCTCCCTGTGTCCATGGGGATTTCCTCCAGGTTCTCTGGTTTCCTTCCACTGTCCAAAAGCTTTTAGTTACTCTACAGTACCCACAGGTGTGAGTGTATGTCTGTCTCTGTGTTGCCCTGTGATTGGTTGTACTCCTGTCTGTAGTCAGCTAGAATCTGTTCCAGCTTCCCCAACCCAAAATTGATAAGCGGCTTGGAGAATGAACGGCTAAAATTTACACAGGCATCATGCTATGTTATATCAGTAATTGTGCATTACATGTGAATTTTCTACAGAGGATTTGCACTTTCTGTAAAAATAATCAACAAAACATTTCAAGACCTTTGCATACAAGAGCATGTGTTAGGTAGCAGAGTAACCGATGGCTCTTTCTTTTCACTGTGAACAGGAATAAGGTGCTGGGAGGCTGGGGCTGGGTCATGTCCATTGCAGCAGCTCTGTCGTCCTTCGGTTCTCTGAATGGATCTTTCTTCAGTGGAGGACGAGTTTGCTTTGTAGCAGCCAGAGAGGGACACATGGTAAAGAACAGTGAACATTTCAGTCTGGGTCTTACATTCCAGAGTTAAACCCCTGATAACATCACTCTAGATTTCCGCCAGCTGCATGTGGACTCTGAAAACATACAGATAAAGAAAACGATAACGTCTGAAATGTTGCTGCATTTTTAGCCGGACATCTTGGCCATGGCTCATGTGCGACGTCTCACTCCATCCCCGGCTCTCATATTCACCTCCATCATCTCCCTCATCGTGCTTATCCCCGGAGACTTTCAGAGCATAGTGAACTACTTCAGGTACACAATGCACATCAGATCAGTCTTAACATTAACACCACTGCCAGGTGAAGCAAGTAACATTGACTCTCGTTATTTCAGGGTATTTAAGGGTATATTGGACAGTCAGATCCTGAAGTTGATGTACTGAAAGCAGGAGCTTAAGGACCTGAGGCCTTATTGTGATGGAGCATCTCTAGAACAGCAGGTCTTGTGGAGTTTTCCAGATCTGCATTAGTTAGTACCTACAGTACCAAATACAACTAGGTCATGGACACCCAAGGTTTGTAGATTGATGAGGAGTGCAGGCTAGCCTTAGGCAGGCAGTGTTAATGTTACTGCTGATCAATGTTTAACGGAATAACATTTTTACTTGTATTTCCTATTTCGGTGCATTATAAATGGTCATCATTAACTTTTACATTTTCCAACTCTAAACATTGCAGTTTAGGTCACAGATAAAAGTCACATTTTACTGTGGTGCAGTGGTCTTTACATGTTAAATCAATGGAAATTTATTTTTCCATTATTTGGGACCTTTAAAACCAGGAACTACTCTTGTAGAAATGGGGAAAATGACTTATGATGAATATGTACACACCAAAAAAAAAGTCCTTGTTTTGAATGATGTGATCTTTTCTCCCATCAATGAATCCAATCTGTAGCACAAAGATCATTTATGGACTAGCATAGCTTCATAAAACATTTTTGCTATTGTGTAAATAAATGAGAAGATGCAAAGTATGAGTGAAGATGTGCCAAAATCAGAGATTATAAATCAGAACTGTTGCAATAACAAGAGAACAAGCATTTGGCTGAACTCTAGTCACTACAGCAGCATCAATAACCATGCATGATGTGATATAAGTGATTAAAGTTATCACCACTGACCATTTACTAATATATTGTTGCTGAGCATAAGTTCTGGAATACAACATATATATAAGTTTAATTATTTAACAAGAAGGATCATATCCTCAGTATATCATAACGAATGTCATTAAAGTTCCACGGATCTACAGTGGTGCTAAAATGTTCTATATTTTTTTATGAATGTGACCTAAATGAGACCTAAAAGCAGATGAAGAGAACATATGATGATCCTATAGTTTGAAAGTGAAATTAAAGTCCTCAGTCAATGGGATGAGGACCAGGTGGAAGCTAGAGAACCTGTTTTATTTAAAGAACAAAGCTCCAGCAAATCCACACACACACAACACATGGATTTGGATCATGGTGCCAACAAATGAGGTGTCTGATGAGCTCAGAAAGAGTTGTTGAGGCTGGAAAAGGTTAAAAGGCCATCTCTAAAGTTTGAGTTTGGGCTCCACCAATTAACAGTCAGACAGGAGAAAAAAAAAACACTGCATTCCAGCAAAAGATCCTTTTGCTGTCTATGAAGCATGGTGGTGGAAGTGTCCTGCTTTGCCACTTCTGGGCCTGGACAACTTGCCATCATTGATAGAACAATGGGTTCTGAACTAAACCAGAGAATTCTAAAGGGGAATGTCAGGACATGTTTAGTTAGTCTGTGATGTGATGCCACATTAGGCGAAGGTCACTCAATGCAAATAGAGTGACTGAGTGGCAGTAAGGCTCACTTTTAACGACAGTGTCTGATTCTGATGAAAATATGCAAATAATACAATAAATGTGAGGAATCCAATTCATGTCCACATCAACATAAAAGTGACATTGTGAACACGCCCCTTCA
Source organism: Lepidarchus adonis (assembly GCA_037576955.1). Lineage (NCBI taxonomy): Eukaryota > Metazoa > Chordata > Actinopteri > Characiformes > Lepidarchidae > Lepidarchus > Lepidarchus adonis. The sequence continues at coordinate 28,134,885 of JBBIGC010000001.1, forward strand.
CACAAAGTGCACATCAGTGAAATGTGACCTTTACCCCATCCACACTGCTCACTATCAAGACCAACTGCCTTTAATTAAAGCAGATCATAATTGGTTTTATTTTGCAGTTGTTCATACTAAAAGCAGTTCCTAAAGCAAGTTTGGTGTTTTCCCTGCTCAGACACACTTGGTTAAACTCTGTTAATCTGTTAATTGCCAGGCTTAGTTATGATAATAATAATAATGATAATGAGTTATACTTATTTAGAGCATTTCACAAATCTATGGTTGCTTTCAAAGTGAGGCTGTAAAAACACATTTAGGAAGTTGAGGAAGAAGAGGAAGAAAAGAAGTGATGGAAAAGAAAGATTTGTAATTCTGATTTAAAGGTTGTAAAATATTGTGAAGAGAGTTCTAGAGTTTGGGTACATCTTCTACCCATAATGTAAAGATAGGGATGAGGGATCGTCAGAAGGTTGGTACTAGATGACCTGAGGGAGCAGGGCTCAAGAAGTTCACTAATGTACAGGGGAGAGAGTGTGTGTAGGTGTAATTTAGAATTTAGAATTGAAACAGTGTAATTGAAAGAGGATGGAGTGATGTGGGATGAGTGGCATGGAAGAGGATGGAGTGATGTGGGATGAGTGACGAGAAAGAGGATGGAGTGATGTGGGATGAGGGACGTGGAAGAGGATGGAGTAATGTGTGATGAGTGACGTGGAAGAGGATGGAGTGATGTGTGATGAGTGACGTGGAAGAGGATGGAGTGATGTGCGATTAGTGACGTGGAAGAGGATGGAGTGATGTGCGATTAGTGACGTGGAAGAGGATGGAGTGATGTGGGATGAGGGACGTGGAAGAGGATGGAGTAATGTGCGATTAGTGACGTGGAAGAGGATGGAGTGATGTGGGATGAGTGTTGTGGAAGAGAATGGGAGTGATGTGGAATGAGTTTCCTGAAAGAGGATGGAGTGATGTAGGATAAGTGTTGTGGAAGAGGATGGAGTGATGTGGAATGAGTTTCATGGAAGATAATGGAGTGATGTGGGATTAGTGTCATGGAAGAGGATGGAGTGATGTGGGATGAGTGTCGTGGAAGAGGATGGGAGTGATGCAGAATGAGTTTCATGGAAGAGGATGGAGTGATGTGCGATTAGTGACGTGGAAGAGGATGGAGTGATGTGGGATGAGGGACGTGGAAGAGGATGGAGTAATGTGCGATTAGTGACGTGGAAGAGGATGGAGTGATGTGGGATGAGTGTTGTGGAAGAGAATGGGAGTGATGTGGAATGAGTTTCCTGAAAGAGGATGGAGTGATGTAGGATAAGTGTTGTGGAAGAGGATGGAGTGATGTGGAATGAGTTTCATGGAAGATAATGGAGTGATGTGGGATTAGTGTCATGGAAGAGGATGGAGTGATGTGGGATGAGTGTTGTGAAAGAGAATGGAGTGATGTGGAATGAGTTTCATGGAAGAGGATGGAGTGATGTGGAATGAGTTTCATGGAAGAGGATGGAGTGATGTGGAATGAGTGTTGTGAAAGAGAATGGAGTGATGTGGAATGAGTTTCATGGAAGAGGATGGAGTGATGTGGAATGAGTGTTGTGGAAGAGGATGGAGTGATGTGGAATGAGTTTCATGGAAGAGGATGGAGTGATGTGGAATGAGTTTCCTGGAAGAGGATGTAGTGATGTGCGATGAGTGTTTTGGGAGAGGATGGAGTGATGTGGGATGAGTGTTGTGGATAAGGATGGAGTAATGTGGAATGAGTGTTGTGGAAGAGGATGGAGTGATGTGGAATGAGTTTCATGGAAGAGGATGGAGTGATGTGGAATGAGTTTCATGGAAGAGGATGTAGTAATGTGCAATGAGTGTTGTGAATAAGGATGCAGTGATGTGGGATGAGTGTTGTGGAAGAGGATGGAGTGATGTGGAATGAGTTTCATGGAAGAGGATGGAGTGATGAAGACCAGTGAAGTGGGAACTACAGTGATGGAGGGAGGGACGAGTCGAGCGATATTGCTGAGGTGGTAAAAGACGGATTTTGGAGAGGGACTTTATGTGGGAGTCAAAATCAAGTGAAGCATCCAATAAAACCCCAAGGTTCAGACCAACAGAAGCCAGCTTCACTGAGATGCCACCAATACTGAGAATTCGAGTCATGGAGGTAATGCTTTTGGAGCCAACCAGCAACAGTTGACATTTATCTGGACTGAGTTTCAGAAAATTCTCTTGCATCCAGTATTTTAAGTCTTAAGTGAGTGTTTGAGGAGGGGAACTACCAAACCCTGCTGGACGCCAGCCTCCAAGACCAGAGTTGCCCACCCCGGATCTATTAGTGCATGTCAAATATTATAGAGAAGAGAGAAGTGAAGGCCTCTGGATGTAATGTAGAACTTCCCAAGTTATACGTATAATTGTAAAAAAAATAATAATAATAAGGGACTCACTTAGACCACCTTGTCCTATAAACAGATTTCAGTTTTACATCTGTTCATTTTCCCACCTGTATTTATTACCTGCCTGTCTGCCTGCCTGCCTGCCTGTCTGTCTGTCTCTCTGTCTGTCAGCTTTACAGCCTGGTTCTTCTATGGGGTCACATTATCAGGACTTCTTTACCTAAAGATCAAGAAACGTGATCTACCTCGGACATACACGGTGAGGAACGCATTATATATACTAGGGTTGTGACAAAATATCGATATGGCGATATACATCCTTGCTCATGTGATACAATAATCGATTCCCCAACTGCAATATCAATATTTAAATTTATAAACATTCGTTTGGGTACATCTTCTACCCATAATGTAAAGATAGGGATGAGGGATCGTCAGAAGGTTGGTACTAGATGACCTGAGGGAGCAGGGCTCAAGAAGTTCACTAATGTACAGGGGAGAGAGTGTGTGTAGGTGTAATTTAGAATTTAGAATTGAAACAGTGTAATTGAAAGAGGATATAGTGATGTCTAAAATCTAAATCTAAATCTAAAATCTGACTTCACCTCACTTTTTTGGCTTTAAGAACAATAACGTAACAGAGTGTGGATTATATTGTAATGGCCGTAACTCTGCGTTTCCTGCACTTGTTTAATAGCGATAGATGACGCTACAAGGAACCGTCAACGTGAGTAAACGCACATCGCTGGAGGGGTTCTTTTAAAAAGGTTAATCTCTGCCAATATCTAGCGTTTGCTGAACTGTTCTCAATAATAATTTTGATCAGTCAGAAGTGTATTGCGCTATAATTCATACACAGGGTTATACTAGCGGCTGTAGCTGAAGACTTGTTTCATGGGGAGCAATGCATTGTGGTCTGGTGTGGGAAAATATGTGGAAAGAATTACTTTATGGGAGTTGTAGTTCGGTTGGTAGCATGATACTAGTGTAACTTGCAGAGTGACAAATGGGAACAGAAGTGAAGCCCTGAAGCTGAAATGTGGTTTCTCTGCGCTTCTGACTGTGGTCGCAAAGCAAATATGGAAACGTAACAATAGCATTGCTGTTACGTTATGTAATGTTATGCAATGTTATGTAACTTAATAACACATACTCATGTTTCTGTGACGTATCGCTATGTCATTATTGTGTATTACATCAATTGTCACTGAATCGCTGTATTGCGATATTATCGTTATCATGGGCCAGGTATCGAATATTGTATCATATGGTATTGAATCATATCGTGTTGTGGTATACCCTGTGATTCCCACCCCTAAAATACACCCTCTTCAAAAAATGAAGGATGTTTTAATATTAGATCTCTTCTTCTGGCTTCCTCAGGTCCCCATCATTATCCCCATCTTAGTCCTGCTGGCAGCCATCTTCCTCGTTCTCGCACCCATCATTGACAACCCTCAGATCGAGTATCTGTACGTGACTCTCTTCATCCTGAGCGGAGTTCTCATTTATGTTCCATTCATTCACTACAAACTGTTCCCAGGTTTGCTGGACAAGCTCACAGTCTTCCTCCAGCTCTTCCTGGAGGTGGCGCCAGCTGACAAGAACCTGTGAGGTTCTAGGATCCTCTGGGTGGAATGATCCTACTTTTCAGCATATTGCTCCAGTCAGTATTGAGCCTTTAAAAAGGTCTCACGTTTCCATCAGCGGTGTGTTGTTAGTAAGAATTTAGAGTCTTGTAATGTTTTGCTTAGATTACGTTAAATGAAGTTCTGCACTAAAGCTAGAAGCTCTAATTTAGATGCTGGTTGTTGCGAAATACATGATTGTTACTGTGAAGATCAGCAACAGTAGCTGTAGAGACACTTATGCACGAGTGGAAAGAAATATTTCTATGTTACATTCCAATAAATATATAAGAATAAGCGAACTTTGTTCACTTTATGTGTTAAAGTTTTGACATATGTAGTTTTTGTCTAATTTTAAACAATTTTAACTAAGTGAACTCAATGACTGTCTAAATCATCAGTTTTTCAGGTCAAGTCAATAATAATACTTTACACTTACGCCTTTCACTAACCCAAGGTTGCTTTATATGAGGTGATTTAAATAATATTGGTACTTTATGCTAAATACACAACTACCTATAAAAAATCAAAATAGGAGAATCTTTGTAGTAAAAAGGAATTGAGGGAAGGAGACTAAAAATAATAGGACACTAGGGAACAATGCAAATCAGCAAGTAAATCATTAAATTTTTAGTGCAATTACATGATGCAAATATGAGCAATTGTGCAAATACTGTGCATTGAGTTGAGGGAGTATGGATGTACATATAAACAAGCAATTAAAATAAATCTAATCTGTACTATGATCATCATATACATGTATATACCTTTAAGAGTTCCAGGGTGATTTGGAAAGAGGCGCAAGACGGAAATGTATTTATTGACATTTAATAAACATATACAAAGTTTCAGACATTAACTAAACATAACTCGACACATGAACCCTCACAGTTAACAATCACAGACACTGAACATACAGACACCAAGCTATTTAAAGGTCACATGATGATCCACACCTGTCAAAGGCGGGCACATGAAACCTGAAATCAGGTAAACCAAAGACACGTGACCGACAAGGCCGGCCCACATGACTGACATACACAATTAACCATGACATATACCTATATATGACATATATAATATACACTCCTCTTCATATTTGTATTCCATTGTACTGTACCGTCTGTATACAGTGGGTAAAATAAGTATTGAATGCATCAATTTTCTAAGTAAATATATTTCTAAAGCTTCTATTGAAATGAAATTCTTACCAGATGTTGGTAACAACCATCCATTCCGCACATGCAAAAAATCAATCTATAGATGGATATACAGGTCATGGCGGTTGAGTGCAGTACTTTTTTTTATTTTTTTTAGAAACAGTTGTAGCTGTTCTCCACAAGTGCTCCTTAGCTCTTGGACTCTTCTGATCATTATTTTTACTCCTCTGTCTGAAACCTGGTCATGGATAGTTTATGGTGAAATGATGTTCTTTCCACTTCGGGATTAAGGCCCCAACAGTGTTCACTGTAACCTTCAGTAACTACTGAAGAAATTCTTCTGGAACCATATTATCAGTGTTTTGCAACAATTAAGTTGTGAAGGTTTTGAGACAGCTCTTTGGTTTTACACATCATGAGACACCTTTTTATAGCCATCAGTTGGGACTGAACAAGGTGATATTAATTTGCTTTCTAATTATTGATAGATTTTAGCTGGTATCATAACTTACCATGTCTTTCTGCACCTTCATTTCTTCATGTGTTTAATACTTTTTCCCTGTTTCATTCCATTTTATCACACATAACTTAATGTATGGACATCTATGGTTTGATTTCTTTGCATGTGTGGATTGCATGGTTGTTACCAAAATCTGGTGAGAATTTCATGTCAATTGCATTTTAAGAAATAGATTTACTTAAAAAATTGGTGACTTTTTGTTATTTTACCCACTGTATGTGCATAGTTTTGTTGTTTGAATGGAGCAGAGAGACGCCAGCAACCAGAAAAAAATTCTTCATGTGCAAACATACTTAGTTTGGAAACACTCACATATCAGCTGATGAAATAATGATGATGCTCTTTATAACAACCATCACCTCGAAATTTCATCTCCCTGTATACGGTGTCTATCACTGAGATGACAACACAGTTCACTTTGACTTCAACCAAGATTTAATGAAAATCTGCTAATTTTTCATTAAGAAATTTTTTTTTACACTTTTTTTACACTTTTACACACAACTCCACTAATAGAAATGTTGTTGTCCAGAAGCAACATTATAATATGCACACCCCAAGAAAAAACTTTTTAGCAAATGTGAACAAACATTTCACCCTCTTTGGTGTCTATGGTTAAAGGCAATTATCCTTAAACAAAACCAAAAGCTTTATCAATCTTTTTGCTTTTTCAACAAAAATATCAACAGATTCTTCTGTGGAGAAGGTCCAATAAACCTCAGAAGCCAGTAGAGCCCCCTTTAGCAGAAACAACCTCTTGTGGGTGTTTTGAATAATCGTCCGCCAGTCTCTGAGCTTGCTGAAATTTATGACTACTCCTCCATGCAAAATTCCTTCAGTTGAGTTCAAGATGTTTGAGGCTTTTCCTGCATGTTCTGCCCTTTTCAAACATTTCAGATGGATTCATAAACAACTGCTTTCTTCTTACTGAGCCATTCCTTGATGGATTTGTTAGTGTGTTTAGGATAATTTTTCTGTTAAAAGCTCTGCACCTTCCGTTTAGATTCAACTTCTGAACAGCTTACTTTATTTTCATGCTCTCTTTGGCAGGATGCCAAATTCCTGAGTGAATCAATGAATGCAAGCTGCCCAGCCCCTCAGCAGCAAAGCAACTGCCAATTATAACACTTCCATCACCATGCTTTACAGTTTTTAGTTTATGCCACACACTGATCAAATAACTCTTTCTTCAGTATTCAATACCAAAATGTTCTTTCTGTAAGCGGTTCCACTTTGGTCCATTACTGGGCAAAGTAGACACTGGTTTTGCAAACCTGTTTTCCTGTTTGTGTTCGGAGGTGTGTGTATTAACTGGATGGGGGTGGAGCTGGATTCTGACTTCCATGTCCCTTTTATTTCTGGTTAAAGAAATAACCACAAAAAAATATTTTTGTGCATTTGGCTCCACTCTCTACTTGAGCCCTGTCCTCTCCTGGAGGAAAGGAGAAAGGGGAAGAAGAAGTGATGAATCACGATCAGAAAAAACTTTATTGTCACGGAGAAAATTGCTTATGCAGGGACTGCACATGGAGACAATACAGACATAAAACAAAATAAAATAAAATAAAATAAAATAAATATAAACCAAGTTAATAACAGAAATATCAGGAATTTGGGGTACTTACACATACTGACACATTCTATGATGGTTACATTTGGCAAACTTTTTTTTTTTTTTTACATACCTCCGTTGAAGGTGATTAAGTTTATCAAAAAATAACTATTCGCGTTAAAGAAAAACTAAATACAGATTTTAAATCAGCATGAAAGCACCACAGGCCATCATCAGTGGGGAGAACGGCCTCGTGACTAGAGTTATAATCAGCACATTATACTGTATTATAATTTCCCTCAGGATTAATAAAGTTATTAGCTTAGTTTAGCTTATCTGTAAAAGAAACCTACAACTCCCATAATTCCTCCATGTCCACAAAGCCACATGGAGCCAATCCTAGAGCAGGAGGGCGGGGGATGTCGGAATACGGGTGGGTATAGAAAAGTACACCATGTAAAAGAATATGAGGCTAATGTTACAGATGTGTAGGTTTTTGTAGTTTTATTTATAAGATATGTCATATGTGCGACTGTGGGTATTGGTCTTTGTGTCTGTTGTTGACCAATCACAAGGCAGAAGGTCTGGTTCGCCGGAATGGAAGTGGGAGACCTCGTGTTGAGCGAGCAAACCTCCTCCCCCCGGTCTGTCCCGAGCCAATCAGGGGACGGAGGAGAAACCATGAGGTCATCCGGGGGCTGCGGATTGGAGGGCTATATTAAGAACGCGGCGAGGCTCTTTATAAAGAAGTTTGCGCTGGAAGCTCGCGCTGTGTGAATGGTGGCTCGTGCGTTGGAGCAGGGAGTCGGAGGAGATCTTTGGAGAAGGGTTCTCGCTGGTTCCTTCTGTTCCTTAGGTCGTTCTTCGCGTCTTTGGTGAAGCCGAGCACATGGCCGCCATCCGAAAGAAGCTGGTGGTGGTGGGAGACGGCGCGTGCGGTAAGACGTGCCTGCTCATCGTGTTCAGCAAGGACGAGTTCCCGGAGGTGTACGTCCCCACGGTGTTCGAGAACTACGTGGCGGACATCGAGGTGGACGGGAAGCAGGTGGAGTTGGCTCTGTGGGACACGGCCGGACAGGAGGACTACGACCGCCTGCGGCCCCTCTCCTACCCGGACACGGACGTGATCCTCATGTGCTTCTCCGTGGACAGTCCGGACTCACTGGAGAACATCCCGGAGAAGTGGGTTCCCGAGGTGAAGCACTTCTGCCCCAACGTACCCATCATCCTCGTGGCCAATAAAAAGGACCTGCGCAACGACGAGAGCGTGCGCGGCGAACTGGCGCGCATGAAGCAGGAACCCGTGCGCGCGGAGGACGGACGCGCCATGGCCGTGCGCATCGGCGCCTACGATTATCTCGAGTGCTCGGCAAAGACCAAGGACGGCGTCCGCGAGGTGTTCGAGACGGCGACGCGCGCCGCGCTACAGAAGAGGTCCCGGCCCACGGGGGGCTGCGCCAACTGCTGCAAGCTGCTGTGAGGAGGGGGTGGGGGCGCACACGGCCTGCGCGTTTACGCATGGGGAGGTGCAGCCCTGCGCCAAGGAACCTGGACCCGGAGAGCGTGCCCCCCCTTCTCTCTCTCCCTCTCTCCCCCTCTCTCTCTCTGTCATTGTTGGAGCTGGGGGAGCCCCGCATGCTCAGTGGGTGCATGGGTGGGTTTGGGTGGCTCCACAGAACAATGGGCTTGTTTATTGCCCGTCAGGACTCTGCACCCACATGTGCCCACTCTATCCGGACTGTGCCAGCTGTAGAGAGACTGTGCCAGCTGCGGAGAGACTGTGCCAGCTGCGGAGAGACTGTGCCAGCTGTGATGCAGCACTAAGTGGGGGAGGGGGTGGTCAGCAGGGCTGTGAATTGTGTTGCAAAAGTCACCTCGCTTTATTGTATACACACACACGCGTAAGTGCATTCAAACTTGGCGGGGCAGTCTGCATGCCACCCCAGCGTTGTTTATTGTTTCTTTTGTATTTATTACTGTTCCTTTGCACTGGGTGTCCGTGCAGTCCGGTGGGCTCAGTGCCCCCACCCCCTCACCCCAGGGGCGAACCCGCTCACCGCTGCACTGAGCGAACGTGGGAACTAGAGCCGCTCAACTTGAGGATCCACCACTTTATTTTTTGGCCAAAAAATCCCTTTTTTCAGATTTGGCTGCTGATTACAGCCCCCAGGTTAAAACTGGTCAGCATTGGATCATTTAGGGTCACTGCGGTCGCGACCCCCTGGGGTGGGGGGGCTGGGGGTCCCGTTATTAGCTTTGCCTTAGAGAGCGTCTCACACTGGGAAGGACGGTGGGTTAAGCTGTGTACGACACTTCTTTTGTTTCTAAGGCTTTTTCTTTTCTTTTTCTCTCCCGATGTCTGTGGTACATTCAGCTGTGAAGCGGCTGCTGCGAGTCTGTTTACAATAACGACGATTCTGTTAAAAAATAAATGTTCAATTGCAATACAAGCGTGTGTCTTGTGTTGATGTGTACATGTGCACACGGCCCGGGGGTGAAAAGGGCAGAGTCGGGTGGGGTTGGGTGGGGTCTTCTTCACACAAAGCTGCCTCTGGGTCCCACCGCCTCCATCCTCACACCCTGGTTCTCTGCGATACTCCCTCGTCTTCATCGTTCTACTGCATATTCATGGATTCTGTTGATTTATTCCTGTTCACGTTGCTGTTGGAAGCTCCACAGGGGAAATAGTTGAATAGTGATGAGTTTCATCATAACCGACTCTTTTTTAATAAGCAGCCTCTCGTCCCACAGCTGGATGGGCCTCTGTGGGACCTCAAATACCAAAACACCAGGAAGAGCTTCACAAAAAATGTTAACTAATATTTAGCAAGCTGCAGAAACAGTCTCTCTGCATATGTCATTATTTTTACACATTTTATTTATTATTTTTAAATATAATAAATTGAACATGTATAGAATAAATAGAAATACAGAATAAATAGAAATTGTACCTTAATAATTTAAAAATGTTGAGGATGTGCAACCCTATTTTAACGTAGAAAATTAACAAAAATGTGATTTGTATTCACCACTGGGTTTAGAAGTTTTAGAAAACCCAGTGTTTTGGTTCATTACTGGTCACGTAAACAGTTCAGTTACAGTGAAAACTGAGGTTATTTCTTTACAAGAGATAAATCTGCCATAAATAAATGCTAAAATATTGTGTAGATTCATAACAGGCCCCAAACATGAAGAACCTGGAGAACTTACAGCTTTTCCTGCTGCAAGAAAAGTTAATGAAGCCTTGAAGGTTCATGCAGACAATTCTCAAAGGTGCTGCTCCCAACTTCTGCTGATGATCTACACACACCTCTGTGTGGAGGAAAAGGTGGAGCTGGAACACATTGTTCCTCCACCCTCTGATGCAGAATTAGTACAGTACTGTAGAGCAGGAAGTCATTCAACACTGTTGTTATTTTTTAAGGTTTAAGGGTGAAATTACATGTTTTATGTATTAATGTCATAGTTTATACAACTAGGTGACAGCTTTTTGCTGCAACTTTGCTTTTTAAAATACTCTACAGGCAGAATATGTCCAGAGCCTTGACTGACTCATGTTTGGCGAAGGCAGTTTCTGCTCTTCACACCAGATTCATGACTCATGCTTTTCCAATACACTTTTAGGTCTAAAGAAAAGGTCAATGTTCCTGTAGGCCACTGCTTAACACTACACATCTGGCTGATGCTGGTATTTTGTTCATTGTTACTTGAGTGAGAACTTCTCCTCATCACCACATTAAGTGCAGTATTCTGGACCGACACTGGGCCAGACATGATCAGACAAGTCCGAGTCGAGCTCGAGGCCAAATATCCCTCTTCAGATATGTGGGGGACAATTTGGTAGTTTATGAAGTTGGCCATCCCAAAGACAAGGCTCACATCAATGCAGATGACGTGCGAATTTTAATAATGTTTCATTACTTAATTTGAAAACTATAATACAGACATATAGATTAGCCATAACATTATGACCACGGCCAGGTGAATAACATTGACAATCTCATTATTTTATAACAGCAGCATCCGAAGGGGACATTTATTATGCAGCAAGTAAACAGTCAGTTCTTGAAGTTGATGTGCTGAGGTCTGTCCTTCACTTATTTAGCTTTTCTCCTCATTTGTAATAACAGTGCAGCGTTTTCCTCTATTTTAAATCATCCAATGGGCAACTTTTTTTTAAAATATGCAAATGCTACACCAATCAGCCATGACATTAACTCCACTGTGAATATCTAATTAGTTAATTACACTGGCTCCTCTCAGGGGGGTGGGATATATTAGGCAGGAGGGGAACAGTCAGTCCTTAAAGTTGATGTTCTGGAAGCAAGAGTGTAAGGATCTGAGGCCTCATTGTAATGGAATATTTCCGAAACAGCAGGTCTTGTGGAGTGTTCCAGGAGTTAGTACCTACCAACAGTGATCCAGGGAAGGACGACTAGTGAATCACCCACAAATAAATGATTGAATTTTAAACTTATTTTTATTTACACTTGCAAATTGAGCAACTTTTTAAAAACACTTCCTGTCCCAAGACATTTGGACACTTTATGGCTCCTCTCATAGATGATTAATAGGTTGTGATATAACAAAGCCGTGATCTGCAGATGGTTATATGATTTGGAAGGAAATATGGTCCCATGATCATGTGACAGCGCTGAGCTGTTGTTGCTGTCGTTAGTTTTTCCTGATTCCAGATCCTGAACTACAGCAAGGGGACGATCAGAGGGAGCTAATTTACCCTGAAAATGTCTTATGTAACAAATAATACCCAACAGAACACATAGTTTCCATTTATTTATGTATTTATTTACTTATTTATTTCTTACTTTCTTACTTATTTTTCAGAAATAAAACCACTGTAACTTGCTGAAGAACAAGAATTCAAGTTCACAAGTTCATTTCTGCTAATTTAGTTTACAGCCCCTGGTCGTGCTGGTATTCAGGGAGGAAAACTGACATCTAAGTTGTTATTTAAATAATAAATCATGAATTAAAGAAGAATAATCAGTGTATTGAATGGCAGAACTGGTAAATTAAGGCCTTTCGAAGTCAGTGCTTCGCTCACATTACACATCAGTGCAGTACACGGTTATTGATTTGTTTCATGGCAGGAGACTGCTGTTTGTTCCTGTATCAGTCTGTTTATCCCCTTACCATGCACTTCGATTTCATGTTTATTTGCTGTTCCCCTGTTCCCACGCTGGTGTAAAATGGCTTGTTGCTGGGCAAAATCTTCAGAGTTGAAAGGAAAAAAAGAAATAATAACAGCTGACCTACTTAATGTTGCTGAGCGCCAGTTAACTGATCTATTATGCATCTTCCGATCTAGATTCTGCCAAGGCTTTTAGAAAAACCAGGGGCTGCACCCTTTCAGGTCTGCGCCTGAAGACAGAGGCCTTTCACCTGAACAGGAAAGCATTTTCCTCCCGAAACCTCGACGTTCTCTAGAGTCCAAAATATAGGCCATCGAGGAGCAGAAGAGGCGCGTGATGAGCGCTCAGTGCTGGATGAAGGCACAGCTCAAGGGAGACATGGGGAAATGTGTGGGCTGACCAGTTAAGATGGGGGTGGGGAAGAGGTGGCTTTTCTATATTTATTTCATTATTTATTTTGTCTTCCTGTCCTCCGTTCCCAAACGTCCAGCTGCTGGAGTGGTCACAGAAACGGAAACATGAATGTCTCCTTAAGTACAATAATAAAGATCAGCAGCCAGCAAAACCACCAAGTGTACAGATTAACCACACGTAATATGAGTTAACTTAGATGTGGACATAGGGTCAGTGAGCCCTAATGGTTAGTGAGCCCTATCCAGTTCACTTTTATTGCCAGTGTATGATGGGATTCATGTAAAAAATTTAACAATAAAAGTTTAGCAAAAGATAGAATAAAAATCAGTTCAGTGAATATTGGAGTCTTGCTCTAATGAAGCAGCAATAGTTATGCGAGAGCTATGAAGCCCTGAAGATTTTTCCACCTGCTTAAGGTGAATGAACAAGCATAATAATTAGGGCTTGGTAACATGTTCTATTTGACACTGCTGCTCATCCGTAGTTCATATTGAGACCTGACTGTGCGGCGTCTCTTCTCCTTCACTGTGTTAGTCAGTGAGAGCTGGAGAAAGGCTCTTTCAGTTCAGAACTTTCCCAGATGTTTACTATGCTAAGCTAAGGGTGTGTATACAGTATATGTTCCAATAATAGCCCAGCCTGCGTTTAATAGAGACAGGTGTTTGTTGGAGACAGACTATTATTCTCCTCACAGACAGAATGGTGATAGTATTTACAGCCACAAAATGTCATGCAGCTTCTTCTCATTTATTTTGACAGAAGATAAAACATCACGACTCATATAACTGTCTTCAGAAATCAGAGATTTGTTTTAAGCCATTTTACTTAGGGAATAAATTCTGTTAAAACACAGAGGTAGAAAGTGAAAGTCTATTTGTCGCGACATCTCTTCAAACCCGGCATTTATTGGAAACGTACGTCAGTAAGAGACAGGTTATTATTATAAGATATATGGTAGTTATTCTCAGGCTGAGTTTAGTTCATTCAGACTTAGATCTCACACTCAGGCCGAGCTCACACTCAGTAGCCGAAGCCTGAGCTCTGGCAACGTATGACGGATGACACTGGACAGAGTTCGACCCAAACAATGGATCAATTAACCTCCAACACACGAACGGCAGCAGCTACAACTGCAGCTAATCAACATAGAGGACTAGGGTCTGCAACTCATCATGCACTTCCAATAATAATCTTCTGAGTTCCCCTCCACTGTGGTCTCCAGGATTCAGCAGCTCTATGAAGTGGAAAGGGTGAAGCTAGTTAAGGGTGGAGCTCATAGTGAGGGTGGAGTTTACTGCTGGGACATCACTAAGCCTCAGAGGCTGTGTGAGTGAATATCCACCCTCAAAGTTCACCTCAAAATCTTTATTTGGTGTAAATTTGGAATATGTTTCTTAAAAGGTAAATACATTTGTGATTAAAGATTAAATGAGATTAAGTGTGATTATTTAAAAAATGTTTGACAGCCCTGCTATTAATGCCGTTAAATCACAAGCTAATGCAAATTTCTGAATTCACCAAATGTCCAAGTAAAATGTTTGTTTGTTGATAAAATATAAGAGGGCCTTTGTGAAATCCTAAGCAACCTTCTCTGATACAGAATCTCGCAAAAGTAAGTACACCCTTAAAAATAAAAAAAATTTACAGTATTATATTTTTTCATGGGGCATCCTGAAATGGAAGGTGGGGGAAGGCAAAGTCTGGAAGAGTGGAAGAGGATTCCAGTGGCAACATGTGAAGCTCTGAAGAATTCCAGTGCTGAAAATGGAAGGGGACAGCAACATTACACTGTTATACAAGCTGTACACTGACTACTTTACATTGTATTAGTGTCATATCTGCAGTGTTGTCCCATGAAAATATTTAATAAAATATTTACAAAAATACAAGGGGTGTACTCACTTTAGTGAGATACTGTACATATTTCTCTTATGTCATCTCAGGTCATTTTGTCAATGCTGACACAAGCGATTCATAAATTGCTTTTTCACTGTCCACTGCTTATACATGTTTTATGAAGTTTTCCCTTCAGCCAGAGTGTTGTTCACTGCGAGCAGCAGCTTTGTGTATTTTTCCAAAGGGGCAGATTCCCAATTTCCACAATGGCAGGAAGTGAGTAACTGGGTGTCACAATGTCACAAACCGCAACAAAGCACAGCGTCACTCATCACCTAATACTGGAGAGGAAATCTGCAGGAAGCCCCCATCTATGAACCCTAGAATAAAAATCAGACCATTCTTCTTCATCCCTGAGGTGGGGCACAGGAAGTATGGCATATCACAGGTGGTGCTTGTTCCTCAGAGTGGGGTGATTTAGATGTTAAATGGGCACTTTACAGTCTGTGTGAATTCTGCCTTCATGGTGAAAGTGACTATTTGTCATTGTGAACAAAGTGGAACAGTGAGCAGCTATCAACAGCTCTGGGGAGCAGTGAAGTGAGATGGTTCAAGAGTTCCTCAAAATCATAATCAGAAAAACTTAATTGATCCCGGAGGAAATTATATAACATTACACATTATATATTAAATACATTAAAATGTTGCACGTGGAGCAGTCAAACCCCGTTAGCTGCCTTCCATTAATTTACCCCATTTCGATAGCTCACCAACCCCGTCTCTCGCCAAATTTAAAGCCCGGACCAATAGGGCGAGTTAACAAGGTTTGACTGTAGTCACAAAATAAAAGTCTGGTAAAAGTAGTATGTAATTAAATATATTAAGGTCAGGATAATAATAATAATAATAATAATAAAATACAAATAAATCAGCTGAATAAATAAACAATTTCAGATGGGTATTCCTAAGAGTATTAACGCCTTGTTTTGTGGTCATGTTCCTCTCTTTCCCTAAATTAATAGCATATTACTATAATATGTTTAATTTAAGCCCTTAAATTTCCAACGAAGGTCCTGGTCTTTGCTCCAATAACTCAGTACTGATTATCGGCCTGGTACTTTAGCAGTATTCTTATCACTATTATTTGAAGAAAAATTTTATTAACAACATAACTAACATTACTTTATTTATTACTATTATTATTCAACACATTTGCTTCATTATTTAAGAATTTTACATTAAATGTGAAATACAAAACAGAGATTTTTAATAAATACACAGTTTTGTTCGTTTAAATTTATTCTAAGCACATTTCAGTCACAGCGAGTCCCTGTGCATTTCATAAACTAAGATTCTGTCTGTGTATGTGTGTGTGTGTGTGTGTGTGTGTGTGTGTGTGTGTGTGGCACAGTGTCTACTGTCAGATAACTCAGTGTATATAATGGATATTTAGTTCAGGATCATTCAAAATTGCAGGTCAAGGAAGGACATGTGATGAGGCAGTGTCTGGGTCATGAGCACCCAAGGTTCACTGATGTATGTGGGGAGTGAGGTCTGATCACAGAGAGGATCCTGTTGTACAAAATGTTAATGCTGCTCTGATAGAAATGAGTCAGACTTAATGTTATGGCTAATACGCTAGGCTAAAGGCTAATCCCAGCCGATGCTAGGCTAAATGCTAACCCCAGCCGACAGATGCTATCATCTCTTCTCCTCTCCAACGTAAGCTCACTGGACAATAAACTGGACTGTTTAAGACAGCTTCTTATCTCACGGAAAGAGATAAGACAACTGCTGTGTTCTTATCTTTTGCGAGGCTTGGTTGAACGGCGACATTGATGATTCTTCTATCCAGCTAGACGGGCTAACCAGCTATCGTGCAGACAGAGACACACAATCATCAGGTAGGAACCGCGGGGGTCGCCTTTGTGTTTATCTGAAAAATAGCTGGTGTAGTAACCCTACAATTGTCTCCGTACACCATTCCCAACTCATGGAGGTTTAAGCAGTCAGATGCAGAACGTTTTATATCCCAAGAGAGTTCAATGTTGTTATTGTCATAGCTTTTTACATTCATCCTAGCGCTAGCACTAATGCTAAAGCTAATGGTGCACTCAGTGAACTCTACAGGATAATCAGCGACCTGCAGACGGTTCACCCTAATGGCTTTTTCATTGTCAAAGGGGACTTTAACAACACATTCCTTAAATCAGCTCACCCCAAACCAGCTCACCCCAAACCATCTCGATTGGGTTCAGGTCCGGTGACTGTGGAGGCCAGGTCATCTGCCGCAGCACTCCATCAC
>JBBIGC010000001.1:28151930-28162664 GCA_037576955.1 Lepidarchus adonis
TGATGCCTTCAGTGAGAATCTACCAATGTAAATGGTCATGAAAATAAAGAAAACACATTGAATGAGAAGGTGTGTTTGGCCTGTACTATATATATATATATATATCTTTATATCTCCTTTTTGTTTTAAAATATATGTATAGTTGCTTTTGAGTATTTTGTTTTTGTTGCTAGATTTTATCTTTTGTATTTTTTTTTACAAATGCACCAGGGTGGGGGGCTGTGTGAAACACCTTTTCAATACACTGTGTACTGTGTATATAGCGGAATTGACAATAAAAACCTCTTTGAACCTTGAATCTTGAGGGACCCCCTGCTCACTATTTGGCAGGCGCTCTTAATGTTATGGCTGATTATGAAGGACCTTCTCCCTATTAGGCAGGTGGTCTTAATGTTATGGCTGATCATGAGAGACCCCCTGCTTACTATTAGGCAGGAGGTCTTAATGTTATGCGTGATCACGAGGAACCTGCTCACTATTAGGTAGGTGGTCTTAATGTTATGGCTGATCATTAGGGACCTGCTCACTATTAGGCAGGTGGTCTTAATGTTATGGCTGATGTTATGGCTGATCACGATGGACCTGATCACTATTAGGCAGGTGGTCTTAATGTTTTGGCTGATCATGAGGGGGCCTGGCTCACTATTAGGCAGGTGGTCTTAATGGTATGGCTGATCATGAGGGGGACCTTTACCCATGTCATGTAAGTAATGTCTAGTTTATGTCGGCATTAAGACCCTGGTCTTTTCTTCAGTAGATGTGCTCCATATCCTGTCCATGTTTCTGTGTGTTTGTGTGTCTAGATTTACACCACCCATTCCCACCTCCTATTGCTGATTGGATGTTCAGCATCTCCCCATTCGCAAGAAAAGCTCTGCCAAGTCCTCTGGCCAGCAGACATCTGTCTCAATTCTCCGTTCTGTGTGTCTGATTCTCCGTTCTGTGTGTCTGATTCTTCGTTCTGTGTGTCTGATTCTCCATTCTGTGTGTCTGATTCTCCATTCTGTGTGTCTGATTCTCCATTCTGTGTGTCTGATTCTTCGTTCTGTGTGTCTGATTCTCCATTCTGTGTGTCTGATTCTCCATTCTGTGTGTCTGATTCTTCATTCTGTGTGTCTGAATCTCCATTTTGTGTGTCTGATTCTCCATTCTGTATGTCTGATCAGAAGCTGTGGGTAGCTGGTAAGTAGGGAAGTGTTGCTGGATTGGTCTTATCTCTCTCAATGTAACCTGTGTTTGTGTCGTTGTCCTTGTTTGGTCTTTGTGTTAATCATCATTCAATAAAACTTGAACTGCAGGTCTTTACACTTTCTGCAACAAAGGTTTTTTTTTCCATAGTAATATTTTTAACATGTAAAGTCTGCAACCCTGCAGTGCAAGTCATGTGATTTCAATAAAAGAGCTTTTCAAGCCCCAAAACACAGAACCTGTCTCTCGACGCCTGACCCTCACCAGACTGAGCGAGGAGACACAGAGAAGAAGGCGGGGCTTGATCCGAGCATGCTCGCAGAAGGATACAGGTATGTAGGCCCTATGCCCAACTTGCTAGAGCAGCTTTTCATTACGGCAGATTGGAACGGGCAGGGTCCTGCGGAACTATGCAGCCCTTTGGGCAGAGACTGGCACTGGCCGCTGCCCTTTACACTGACCTCCCTTTGCTTTTGCTTCTGCTCCTCCTCATCTCCAGAAGAGGACTCGAGCATAGAACAGGACCATAACCTGAGCCAGGGAGAGCAAATAGCAGGTAGACTAGACTACTGTTAGCAATGTCCACCCTGTGCCAAAGACCATGATACCATCTGAGGGTTTGCATACACCACAGGGTAGCGGCAGCGTTTTCACAGCATGATGTGTGTTGTAGGAGGATAAATCAGCGAACAGACTGGACAGACCTTGATTTGTCGCAAATGCGACCGTCCCGTTTATTATTTCCTGAATGTGCAGCTGAAGTGTTTTCAGCCGAACCCAGCAGCGAGTGTCAGGGTGATTACTGATGAAATCAGCACATGGCCAGAATGTTTACACTAGAGCATTGTTTCCTATCCCACATTTCCATTCCAGATACAAATCACAGGGAGCTGGCAAATAATGAGCCTGTGCTGGACTCTCACTCTCAGTTTCTCACCCTGCAGCAGAGGCTGTCACACAGTTACATTTACATTTATTCATTTTTCTGACGCGTTTGTCCAAAGTGACTTCCAGGTGCAGAAACAATCAAACATTAGTTCAGTCATTACAGCACTAATGTGAGAGCTACAAAGATGTTTAACACATTTCTCTCAGACATAGGATACAATTCAAGTGCTACAGCATTACTATCTGAGCGACTACAAAGAGAATAACACATTTCACATGATCATTAAGCACTTATAAACAAGTCTATCACAGCATGAACAACATGAAATAAACATGAGCTAAAAGAGTCCAGGACTTTCCTCGCTGTTTTTAAGTGCTTCAGATAAGTCAAGTACATTAGATATAGAGGGTCACGAGTGAGTGAGAACAAAGGAGAAGATTCTGGAGTGGTGTTTTATTCCATGTGTGGACGGAATCTCCACGCGCTGTTCCCTTGCTGATCTGAGTGATCTGGTGGGTGTGTAGGTCTGGATTAGTGTTTTAATGGAGCTTGGAGAAGATCCATAGATGATCATGTAGATGAACATCAAGGACTTGAATTTGATGTGTGCTGCCATGGGAAACCAGTGTAAGGAGCCAAGCAGTGATGTTACATGTTATACACATATTATAGGCAAAGGTTTTAACACAGCTTCTCACAGTTTCTCTATTTTGATGAGTTTGGTACATTGTAACATTGGTACATTGTAAACTAATGAAATAAGTAAATGAAAGGTGGAGCTGCAGTGGCCTAATGGTTGGAGATCAGGGCTTATAATCAGACAGGGAGGGAAAATGTGTGAGGGATGTGTGAGTAAACAGCCCCCTCCCCCTCATACATCCTCCACTGGGCCCTTGGGCAAGACCTCTAACCCCCTTGCTGCCCACTGCTCCTGGGGTGTATTCACATTCACTGCTCACTGTTCTCAGTGTGTAAGTGACACATTAAGTGAATAATTTAAATATAAAGTTAAAACATTTGCCCAAATAAACAGTAACTGTGCAAAATAGTGTCTGTTTAACTGTTTAACCTACAAACTGAACAAATGTGTTATATATATATAAACTGTGGTTGTTGTGTTATGCGTTTATTTTGTGTTATTATTTTTATTTTACAGTGAGAAATGAATATATTGCACTAAATGTTCTGATTTCACCCCATGAACAGCAGAAATTTATGCTGAAGTTAGAACATCTATATATGCTGACTTTGTTCAACCGACAGGAAATACGATTCAGGCAACATTGTGTTTTTGACTGTGAAGGGTGTGCATTTGACCAGGGACTCAAACATTCTGCATACAGCAGTGTATACCAACGCAAGGGTGGGGATAGTGGGAATGAATTACAGAGAATAACCATGACTCAACAAGTCAGCTGTGGTCATATTCTATAATTAGTAATAAGTTCCTTCCGTCTCAACCCTGACAGTATTATATACAGTAAAGATTTACTGCAGGAGCTATCAATCAATCAATCAATCAATCAATCAATCAATACACCAATACATCTATACATCTATACATCAATACAAGACAAGTTTATTTATATTTATTTATCTGTTTCAATTTATTTTAATATACAATATTTTCAGCAAATATTGATGCATAGTAACTTTTTATGCCATAAATTTAGTTATGAACGATATGAAAGTTATCGATGCCCACAAAGCAGGAGAAGCTACAAGAAGATAGCAAAGCATTGTCAGCTTGCAGTTTCCACAGTAAGAAATGTAATTAAGAGATGGCAGTTCAGGGGAACTGTGGAGGTCAAGATGAGATCTGGAAAAACAAGAAAACTCAGAGAGAACTGCTCGTATGCCGGTCAGAAAGCCAAATCTAAACTGACAAACTAAACTGCTGACTGAAAAAAACGGCAGGAAGATTTATCAGACTCAGGAGTGGTGATGCACCATTCCACTGTCCTTCATGGAAGAGTCAGCCGAAAAAACCTGTGTCCCCATCATAAATTCCAACATCAGAAGTATGCAAAAGAACATCTACAGAAGCCTGATGTGTTTTGGAAATAAGTGCTGTGGACTGATGAAGATAAAATAGATTCTTTGCTTTGGGGTTGTGTTGCAGCCAGTGGCACAGGAAACATTACACGGGTGGAGGGAAGAATAGATTTTACTAAATACCAGCAAATTCTGGAAGCAAACAAGGAAACAAGAAAGCTGAAAAGAGGATGAGCTTCTACAACAGGAGAATTATCCTAAACAAACCTCGAAATCCACCATAGACGACCTCATGAGACGCAAGCAGAAGGTTTGGAGTGGCCATCACAGTCCCTGATTTAAACATCATTGAACATTTGTGGGTAGATCTGAAGAGCTGTGCATGCAAGACGACCAAATATATTACAGAACTAGAACCTTTTGCAGGAAGAATGGGAGAAAATCCCAAGTACAAGAACTGAAAGACTTTTAGTTCTAAAAAGCGTTTGAAGCTGTGAAATCTGCCAGAGGAGGTGTTACTAAGAACTGATTATGTAGGGTGCACAAACTTTTGCACAGTACCAACCAACCAGTCAAGCAATAAATCAACCAACCAACCAATCAATCAATCACATTTCAAAACACCAATTGGCCCTTTAATGCCTAGTCATAATGCCAGTATGAATGGGCCAATAGAAATGGTCCAGAAATACTAGGAAGAAATGTCCTCAAACTCTTTGGCCACCACGAAGACAAGCAGAAGGACCACAAATGAGCCATAACATTAACACCACTGCCAGGCGAAATGAGTAACAGTGTCTCTAGTTATTTCATTACAGTGCCACCTGTCAGGTGGGACATATCAGGCAGCAAGTGAACAGGAAGCAGGAGTGTAAGGATATAAAGCCTTATTGTGATCTAGTTAGTTACAGTCGGTCGACGGGGGCCTACTCACTATTAGACAGGTGGTCTTAATGTTATGGCTGATTTGAGTATAGGAACCCATCACAGGGGATTACTCAGACAGGGGTGCAGAGCTCCTGCAGCGTATCTCACTGCAGAATAATAAACAGGATACATTTAAGCCAGTGTCAGGTCCCACCAGAACAGGCGAGAACATCCTATTACTTACACCATCACTTCGCTGATAAAAGCAAAGCGCCTAAAGATGCAGTTGCAGGCAGCACCGAGCACAAGCTGGAAAATCTGAAGGGTCCCCTCAGCTCAGCGGCGGGAGGTGATGGTTCAGAGGAGGTTCAGACACTGCTCTGTCAGGCGGCTGTGGATAAACACTTCCCGAGCCAAGTCCTCGCACTGAGGTCATCAGTGTAATGAGTGAGTCAGTGGGGAAGCGCTTCGGGCCTGTATGTTTTTAGAAGCAGCACGAACAGAGCAGAACTCCTACAGTCCAGGTTGTGTGTGTCTGTTAAGAAAATGGAGGATAAGGTACACAAAAGCCTGGGTGAATTTTTGGGTGAAGTGTTTAGAACACTTTAAATAGAACGGTTCCATTACAGATGGGTGGAGAGTGACGAGCTGCTGGGATTCAGGTCGAGAGATGGTGTCATTACACAGACGTGTGTACGCTGGGTTTATTATTACCTGACCTACTCATTTAGTCTCAGCACTGTCCAAATAAAATAATGCCCTTGTGTGTTTCATAGCACATTAATTCTATATGTGTTTTTAAATGTGACCTGACTTGTTCAGGATGTTTTCCTGCCTTTCGCCCTAAGGGCACCGGCGCCTCTGTGACCCCGGATGGGATAAACAGCTCAGAAAATGCAGAAAAAAATTGCTATAATTGCTAAACTGCTATAAATCTGCAGTTAAAATGTTCAAAATTGCTTATATAATGGAAATAAATTCTTAATATAGCTGAATATTTTTTTTGCAAAATACAGTGTACAAAGTATTTGCCCTGAGTGTGTATTTTGTGTGAAACACTTACCATAATTTCCCACATTATAGGCCACCCAATTCTATTTTCTATGTTTCTATATTCTTATGTTTTAAAACTAAGTGGCCCCATGCTATTAGCTGTCGTGTTACTGAATTTACTGATCAGAAGTAGAAGAATATAATATACCAGTTCTATACCAGTGACATTATACTGTAGTTCAGCGCTGTGCTGCAGTAGCCCCACCCTCCAGTCATTCAAACGAAAATTAAAAACTCATCTTTTCCAGCAACAATAAACTTTAGTTCCTTTAATTTGTGTTAAATGGAGGTTTTTCCACCTTGTATTATACACTAGGATGTGATGTAATGTAGCAAAGGGCTGAAAAAGGTGAAGAGTCTGGATGCAGCAGCGGTGTATAAGTGAGAACATCGTCACTGATTTTGAAAGGCTTGTGGTTTAGGCTGACTGGCGACTTTACCCATAGGTGTAAATGGTTCTGTCTCTGTGCTGCCTTGTGATTGACTGACCTCCTGTCCAGGGTGAACTCTGGCATGTGCAGCCTTCTACCCAAACTGGATAAAACCATTTGGAGAATGAATTAACATATTATTGTTTATTTATTTATAGAATTTGAAGACCCCAGGTGCACCACATTACATTTGAGTGGGCTGTTAAAAAATGCTTGAAGATGAAAAAATTATTTTATTTTTGGTTTTTTTATGCATTTTGATTTCGTCTCACAGCAAGAAGGTCCTGAGTTCAGCTCCCAGCTGGGCAGCTGGGCTCCTTTCCTTTCATTTCCTCAATTCCTTCACAAAAACAGAGCATTACCTGCACCATGAGAATGCTATACAGACCTGACCCAGTGGTGCTGCACTGCTGAGGACATCCAGCCAGTACAGACAGGTTTATGGGATTGACTTATAGAGAGCTCAACATTCCACACATCTATACATGGCAACTGAACAGTGGAGAAAATCAAACCTCCCTGTCTCAGACTGAGTGCACGGTCACACACTGCTCATTCAAACTTACATAACCCAGCAAACGCGTGACTAAACCCCGTGTTTTCAGGCCCAAAAACCTTAACCATGCTCCTATAATAGTCCTCTGTATGATTGGAAGTGGCATAAGCTTGACCTGATCCTGGGAATGGCCCAGAGTGTCTACAAGCATGGAGAGAGAAGTAATTGAGCAGGATAGTGCTAAACGAAGTAACCAGTTTCACATGCTACTTCCAGAGTAAATGTCAGAACGTCTGGTGCAGTGAGTTCAGTGATTTTTTTTTTTCAAATCGGGCCCAAGTCCAAGTCGCTGTTAAAGGAATCGTGGACGTTTGTGAAGGGTTTGAAAAGAATGTGCGGCATTTAGCTGGAAAGAGCCTCTCCTAGGCTTTACTGAGTGCAGTCAGTCCAGATTGTAGCTTTGTTAAATCCACTAAAACGCATGTCTGCACATTTACCAGCCTGTTAGCAAGAGATAAGCCTGGCTTTCCGACCTTGCACCAGCAGAATGGAAGAAGCCTTTATTCTGAGGGCCAGTATCAAATACCACTTTACATCGTCAAGATTCAAAGAATGTTTATTGTCATCTTGTCCATATGCAGGTATATAGTAAAGCTGAAATAGCATTTCTCTTGGACCCATACAGCACTGAAAATAGAAAATATATGACTTTATGTGTCAATGTGTTGGCTTCACCATTTTCAGGCCTCTCCTCATGGAATTCAGTTTTAGTCGCCTGGTTTGGCCTTAATCAGTCCTTCCATTAAACCAGGTTCTGCTTCATACATCCATGGAATAGCTGAAGGCCTGGAAAAGATATCTGGAACCAAACTTCCTGTTCTAACCAGCTCACAACATCTTAATGACTTTTACAAGTCTTTACAGAGATTAAACTCTTGATGCTTCACTGTGGCTTTTACTCTGATGTTCACTTGTGTTCTCACTGCAGAAAGACTCTCAGTGCTGAGAGAAATGGCTTTAAACCATGTGTGTAGGGGGCTAAGACTTTTGCACAGTACTGTATAACTGAACAGACAACACTGCGTCTACAGTAGATATAACACGACAAAATTTACACTAATGGCATCAGCTATTACTGTATATATATACTGTTAAAAATATTTTAGAACATTTCTAATATTTATTTATATATTGTGTATAATTATAGACAACATGCTCCTCCCCCCAAACCCGAAGAACCTGGAGAACTTACAGCTTTTCCTGCTGCAATGAAAGTTAATGAAGCTTTGAAGGTTCATGCAGAAAATTCCCACAGGTGCTGCTCCCAACTTCTGCTGATGATATACACACACCTCTGTGTGAAAGAAGGTGAAGCTGGAACACATTGTTCCTCCACCCTCTGATGCAGTATTAGTACAGTACTGTAGAGCAGGAAGTAGTACTGTATATGGAGATCACAATGTGGAGGAAAAGGTGGAGCTAGAAAAAATTAAATAGTAAACAGTAAAATAGTGTAATGGTCCTGGGGTGCTCCTATTGACTGAGGGTAGGGGTGCATCATGGGAGCGGGGAGATGCGTTGATGTTTATGCCTGTTGTACATGTTCTGTGTGTTTCAGGGAGGAGAGCAGTGCTGGGGCACAGTGTTATTATTGTGTGTGTTTGTGTGAGTGAGCTGGCGGTGAATGATCAGGCCCACCATCTCCATAATGAGTATGGAGACTGGTGACTCAATGGGCCTGGCCATTCACTGCCATTTCTCGCTCACAGGTTCATGCTCGTGTGTGCCCTATACTCTAGGTGGTGAACTCGTACCAGGTTAGTCCTTTTAAGGGCTGTATTCCAAATAAATCTGGCAAGCCTTTGGCATGTAGGGAGCATATTCCTGTGTGTAAGTGTTTCCTCGTTGGCAGTTCCTTCTTCCACCAGAAGAAACTGCTACAATAGCATAATTAAATTCCATAATATTAAAGCAGTGATGTGCAAATTTGAAAAGATTGTCTTAAAATGTAATGGGTACGACCAAAAATTAAGATTTTAATTTGAGTCAAACATTGTTTAGGGCCATAACCTCCATGGCCAACAGCACCACCATTCATCCTGGAAGCAGTCCTGTAGATCTGACGGAGCCAGATTTGTCTGTTGAAGTCAGTTTGGTTGGAATTCCCACTCAATAGAGCCTACCGTAACTCCATTGCAGTTATTTGTCCTTTAAGAATTCCCAATGTACAAGCTCCAGCGATCAAAAATCTGTTAGAGACCCTGTGATTGCAAACGAGAGGTTAAACCAGGAGTGGATGCTCCCCAGGCATGGAAGAGAGGCCGTCTCAGCTGGTGCAGGCTTGGCCTACATTTGCCCATTACTCATGGATGAGCTTTTTCCCATGCTTCATGGCTTATTTGTCACGCACCCATTCAGATCCATTCACATCTCGGCTGCTGCTTCCCTAAAATACAAAGCCCAGTGAGTTTTTGGGCCCAACTCTCCTATTCTTTTTCTCCTCAGTGCTTTAAATTTAAATTAATGTTTCTTTTTGGCGAGACAATGTCTTATTCATCATATTTATCTTCCTTTATGCAGCAGAATTGGGGAGAAGTGGAAGGCTGAAGTTGCAAGGCTGGTTGTGGAAATGGGCTTTTCTGCAGACACCTCACTGCATAGTGTTGGAGGAAAATTCAGGTTCTTTTTAAAGATCCTCGCATCCAGCCATTTAGGATTCATGTTCTTCACACTTAGGAGGCCTAGCGGTTAGGACTTTGCCCTTGTGATCAGAGGGTCGCTGGTTTGAGTCCCAGTCATCAATTAAAAGACCTTGACTTACAATTGTCTCAACTAGGTTTTTTGTGATACAAGCTGTCTAGACACCGTTGATACACCACCACTACTTGGCACAGTGAACACAGCAACATCCGCCCAGCATCCAATGTTTCACTTGTTCACTTACAGGGGAATCTTTAGTGTTGCACTCGTAGTTATTTCACAAAACTTTGGTTTTCCACCATGAGTCCAAAGAAAGTGAGTGCATAGAAAGTAGGATGATGCGCGTTGAATTAAAGAAAGAAATAATGGAAAAAAGTAAGAAAGACGTGGGTGACCGAAAACATATTTTCATAAAACAAATTTTATTTGATGACTGTCTGGCCTTACCTTTAATTTTTCAGCCTCTTATAAATATATACAGTCATATGCAAAAGTTTTGGCACCCTGGGGTCAAAGGGTTCAGTAATATATATTCGTTATTTGAGTTGCTGTTGTTGCTGGGTTTTTTTTTTTTTATAAATAAAGGTTTAAATAAATAATACTTTTGCACAAGCCCTATTTTTGTAAATATTTCCCCAATATATTTAATTTAGAACATAAATAGTAGCACATTAAACCATGCAGAAATGTGTTCCTTTTGAGGTAGTTTAACTTTTTTTGCCAAAAAAACATCATTAATCACGACACACACATAATAATGCATATTAACTGAAAAGGGAAATATGAGAACATGGCTGATAGAGATCAAAGAGCTGAAGAATGGTGTGTGTGTGGGGGGGGGGAATAAAATCTGTTGGAAATGACCAGGCCACATTAATCTACATTGGTTATTATTGGTTACTTTCAGCCAATCAGTGACACCATTGGTTGAGTAAAGAACCAACTGCTCTGACCCACATCTGTCAGTCACTAATTAAGCAGCCTGGTTATTGGCCTACGGGCTGTCACACTGTGTCTGGCAGAAGATGGTGGCACATGAGTGTGTGTGGTGGTGTGTGTGTGTGTGTGTGTGTGTGTGTGTGTGTGTGTGTGTGTGTGTGTGTGTGTGTGTGTGT
>JBBIGC010000001.1:28178672-28208742 GCA_037576955.1 Lepidarchus adonis
ACACACACACACACACACACACACACACACACACACACACACACACACACACACACACACACACACACCACAGACTGTTGATGAACTTGCACTATAAAATCATAATACTTTCATGGCAGTGGTTTCTACAATAAATAACATTGTACATAAAATCATTTTCTAAAATTTTGTAATATCAAATTGCCTAAAATTATATTAAATTATATAAAACAAATAACATTTGTGCATTATAAATATATCAAAAATAAATATAAACTATATAAAATGAAAAATAATTCTGCAGTATTAAGTTATATAAAAGTATTTTTAATCTATTTTTTAACATTACTTAAAATTAAAAATTATATAAAATTCAAAAAATATTTCTGTACTATTAAAATACTTAAAATTACACCAGGGATGTTGACCTCCATTCCTGGAGGGCTGGTGTCCAGCACAGTTTGGTAGTTCCCCTCCTTAATCACACTCACTACACCTGGTGATTAGCAGGTGAGCTGAACCAGGTGTGTTTAATCAGTGAACTGTGCTAGGACTGGAGAAACACCTGTTACTCAAAAGTATGTAGAGAAACAATATTCACTTCTACAACAGCTTGATAGACACTGAGGATCATTTGTCCATTTGCAGCTACAGTTAACAGCAGGCGTGAGGTCAGGCACTGAGGACCTGGCTAGCAATAAAGGTTCCTGTTTATCCCCAAGGTGATCATTTGGGTAGAAGCCAAAGCTCAGGGCAGGCCACTGGAGTTCCTCCACAAAAAAGTGATCAGACTCATGTGTTTATGGACCCTGGAGCAGGAAAAGGCCTTTCCCATAGTTGGAAGCATGTCGTAGACTAAAAACGCTTAACATTACCCCTAGGAACTGAGGGACCAATTCCTGGAATCTGCCAAACCCAGTTTTATCCATCATATTGCCATATAGTGGAGAATGAATCATCACTCCATAGAACATTTTCCGTTGAGTCCAGTGGTGGTGTGCTTGGCATTGCCCATAGTGGTCATAGGCTTATGTGCATGGAAACTCATTTTAGGAGCCTTCCAGTGAAGTTACAGTATGATGTTTCCAGAGGCAGCAACTTTGTAGTGAGAGATGAAACAGATGACATGCCTCAACACTTGGAGAGCTTTCTAAATGAGTTGTTTTAAGCAGATGTTGGTTTTGGATGCTTTTCATTGTAATAGCACTAACGGTTGACTAGGGCAGATCTAGCAGGGCAATATTTGTGGCAAAGGTGGCATATTGTGACAGTACCATGTCACTGAGCTGTTCAGTCCAACTCGTCCTATTGCCAGAGCTAATCTACAAAGATTGCATATCTATGTGTTTCTATCTGAAGTCTTTGTGTCTATCTTTTAGCAATACGTGAGGCTGAAATATCTAGAATTGGTGTCCACATACTTTTGGTCATATTGTGTATGTGCCCTAGCGGACTGTCTGAGGGGGCTCACTTTCACTACATTCCGTAAAGATGCAGCACTTATACCAGGCTTGAAGCAACACTAACAAAATATAGTTTAGTTATAACATTGCAGGACAAACTCTTCACTAAAATTCAAATATCTTAATGGTTTTAAATACCAAAATGTAAAATAAATAAATAAATAAATAATCATATTTTTTAATATAGCACCCTTTTTTTTACATACAATGTAACCTAAAACGTTGCACAAAAAATGTAACTATAATAATAATGAAGAGAATAAAGCAAAAAAAAAGTAATTTAACCAAAAAAAAAAGTAATTAATTACCAGAAGGGCTGGACGCTTTAGCTACAATAGATCAGGCTGCTCCAGACTGTTCTGTCATTTTCCCAGTATGCTTTGCAGGTAATAGCTAATTGCTGACAGCAGCAGTATTTTTCCTTCATTGACAATCTTTGACTTCATTCTCCTTACAATATCCCACAATTTGCTGAAAGGAACACAACAGACTGCTGCC
This sequence comes from Lepidarchus adonis, assembly GCA_037576955.1. Taxonomy (NCBI): domain Eukaryota; kingdom Metazoa; phylum Chordata; class Actinopteri; order Characiformes; family Lepidarchidae; genus Lepidarchus; species Lepidarchus adonis. Next base: position 28,180,613 of record JBBIGC010000001.1, read on the forward strand.
GTTTTTCCACTGTAAATATGCATCTGTTCTTACAGTGGAAATTTTTCAATCTTCTGAGTTGTTTTTAATGATAGTTGTAATTTTTAAAGATTTTAACCAAAGTCATTTGGGACTGTTTCTTATGATTACTTTTTCTTAAAACATTTCACATTATGGAATAAATAAATGAAAAACCAGTGAGATAGTCTTGTTTTTCAAAATGACAACTTTACAGAATATTTACTGAAAGTAATGGAGGTTAAAACAGGATTTGATTCCAAGTCACTTTCCAATATTCCATTTTTTATTGGTCCATTGGTTGTAAAATGATCTTGAAAACCAATCAAATAAAGCTAGACAACTTTGATACAACCGTGTATTATATAATGTCCAAAAACACTCACCCTCACAGTCCTTTGAATCCATGGAGAACTTGTAGCCCGACTCACACAGACAGTGATAGGAGCCATCTGTGTTCAGACACTGTCCATTAGTGCAGACGTCTGCTACAGTACACTCATCCACATCTAAAGCACAGAGTCAGGAGCAGAAGAAAAGTGAGAGAGAGGAAAAGATGAAGATAAATGTCACTTTCTGATAGTGGTCGTGTTGTGTTATGAAAAATCAAATTCCCAAAGATTTTCCTGTGTTGCACATGCACCGTTGTGCCAGCAGGGTGCGCTGGTCTGTCTATATATGTCTATATTAACAGGCTTTCCCCCTGGGTATGCTGGGTCATTTTGTTCATGTCTGTGCTGGTGTGGCTGGCAACTTTTTAGCTGGTTTCATTTAGACCCCGTGGAAAAATGGCTCTCGGATGAGTCGTCTCTTTTCTGGCTGGCTTTAGACACCTGCTAGATTTCCGTCATAAAGTCTCGCTTGCATGCAGGCATGTGGTGGTCAGGACTCTCTTCCATAATAATACACACATGCTCTTTTCCTGGGAGAACGTTACACAACAGTAACATTTAGTACTGAAACAAATTTCCAAACAGAGAAATAAAGCTGTGTTTGCATAATTCAATTGCAAATTATATTTGGCAGTGTGATCCTAGTGGATACAAACTTTCCTTTGTGATTTGAAGGTCACAGGTTCAAGTCTCAGGCCAGGCACGACTGAGGAACCCTTGAGGAAGGAACCGTCCCACCACACCGCTGCCCAGGGACTGTTGATGGCTGCCACTGCCCCATGTGTGGATGAGGTCAGATTTACTGTGATGCACTTTGTGTGATGTGGTGCATTCCATTACATTTACATGAACATGCTTTCTAGTTGAACTATCGCTTTTAAAAGCTGGTGGTCGGAGGTCTGGTCTGAATCATGTTGGTTGAAATAATAATGAAATAATTCTTTAATTTTTTAAAGAAAAAATGATTAATATTACTCGTCACAACTGAAATAAACTCTAATCAGAATAAACCAAGCGATTACAGCATTTAGAGCTCATTTACAATCTGAATAGATGAACTAATTTCAAAATGATATAATCTGAAGATTAGAGCGCGAGTAGTTTATAGGTTTGACTCCTGTCCAAATAAAGCACAGCCAGTGCCGGGCTCCACCGGTGCCGTGCCCAGGTTACTGCACTCTCCAAACAGAGAAATAATAATATCCTGAGCTCACAGGCTGGGAACATTCCTGCCGTCAACTAGTAAAAAATTAATAATGACAGCGACATGCTTGATTAAATCAGGATTGGAGGATAATTGTTACATTACCACATCACTTACAAGCCACTTAACTTAGTCATAAGCGAAGGCAGCGGCGTACCAACAGTGGAACACATAACATTACAGAACCGCCTTCGCTTGTTCCAAACTCTAATAATGAGAAAAGCTGAGAACACGTTAGAAAGATTTGTGTGGAGAACATGAGCTTTAAAATTATCGATTTAAATCAATTAATTATTAGATCTTTGAGGATGAAAATCAGAACTAATTATTACTGCAAGATTTTTTAGGTTATATTTGCTTGTACAGATTCATATACATTCATATGTGTAAAAGTTTGTACACCCCCCCCCATACACATTGTAATTATGTAGTTTATGTAGATGAAAATACAGTGGTGCATGAAAGTTTGTTCATATTTTAAAAAAAAAACTTTTTAAAAACTTTGCAACAAATAAAAACCAAATATAATATTTAAACAAATAAACAAACAACTGCAGTCTATTTATAAGTGACTAATTGTCTTTTTTTTGCTTAATTAGGCATTTACTTAGATCTGTGTTTTATTACATAAGTTAGAGATTAGATTAGATTAGATTAAATTCAACTTCATTGTCATTGTGCAAAGCATGAGTACAGAGCCAACAAAATGCAGTTAGCATTTAACCAGACGTGTAAAAAATAGTGTAAATTACAGTAAAGTGCACTATAGTGATGATATGTTACAGTATGTACAATGTTATTGAGTATGGAGAACAGTTTATACAGATTATAGATATGTACAACATATTAAATATGTTATAAATTAGAGTGAAGTGGGCAGAGTTAAAAAGGATCATATGTACAGTATTAACAAAAATGTTGTATGTACAGTAAAGCCAAATATATGGTTGTATAAATATACAGAATTTGTAGAAACACAGAGGTACAAACACTATAAATACTTTCTATGAATTATTAATAATTATTTTATTTTATGTGTTTTACTGTTCTTTTTTGATTATACTTTGTGACTAAATAGCTGCAAAACAAAGACAAAACTTTTTTACTTTCTTACTTATGAAGTGAGACTTTCATACTCAATTCATGAAATAAATACATTAAAAAATCAGAATGGTAATAAAAGTTAGTGTAATAATGAGTTGGAAGCTGTAAGTGCAAGGGTAAGTCCAGCATTTCCATAGAACAAAACACAAAATAAAATAAAATAAAATCACACAAGATGTCATCCAATCAGACGTCCTATAGAATCCAACTGAAACAGGATTGGACCAAACTTCTTACTTACATAACATCACACAGATACAACTACACACCACTGCATCCTTCACGTCCCAATCTAGTGATACTGACTACATGGACACACACACACACACACACACACACACACACACACACACACACACACACACACACACAATAAAAACACACACACAGATGCAAGAAAACACGCTTCGTCTGATTTATGGCATAATAAGAGCCCCGTGTTTGCAGAGGCAGTGCGCCAGAAGGGTGTGTGTGTGTGTGTGTGTGTGTGTGTGTGTGTGTGTGTGTGTAAGTTGAATGGCGTTGCACAACACTGAGTGTATTTAGCGCTGCTCATTATGTCTCAGGAAATTTCAGTCAGAAACTGCAGGCGCGGCTCCAGCCCCTTGTAAACAAGTAAAAACTTCCAAACTGAAAATTTCCCAGAAAGAATGAATATTAAATGAGAAATAGTCTCAACAACAGTGTTTTCTGCTCATACAGTAAGATAAACCTCCTAGCAATCAGCCATAACATTAAGACCCCTGTCAGATGACTCTAGTTATTTCATTACAGTGGCACCTGTTTGGGGGGGTGGGGGTTGAGCAGCGAGTGCACAGTCAGTTCTTGAAGTTTGTGTGCTGGAAGCACCCGTGGTCTGATCCCAAAGATTTCATAATGTTAACGAAACACCTATGCTCCTGCTTCCAGCACATCAACTTGAAGAACTGATTGTTCACTTGCTGCCTAATGTAACCCCCCCCCAACTTCCCCCCGGCAGGTGCCACTGTGATGAAATAACTAGAGTTAATGTCACCTGGCAGTGATCTTAATGTTATGGCTGATGGCTAATTTGCTATGAAGATTTACACAATTTGGGCAATGGGGAAGCTGCAGCCGATCCCAGCTGACTATAGGCCAAGGCAGGGTTCAACCTGGATGAAAGGCCAACCCATGACAGCTCATTTAGTAACATTCCCTTCTTTCTCCTTTAAGTCAGGATATTCCCCCTGTATCCCATCTCCATCCATTTTCCATGTTCTCTTAATGCAAAATGTATTTGTTTTCCAAAACACTTTTATTTTAACTTTTCCCCTTTTTCCCACAGGCTCTTTCCCATCGTTTCGTGGGAGCTTGGACAAAGATCGAGAATGTTATGAGGTTGGTAAGTCCACTCCAGTGCTGTAGATGTGTTTGGCTTGTTTCCACACTAGAGTTGTTTCTGTAAGCAGGGTGCGGCCCATGTACATGTTCGAGCCCCATCTACACCACAGTCTCTTCACTCTTCACTCTTTACGTCTATACTCGACGCCAATTTTGCAGAAAATGTGAGGTCAAAAAAACGGCAATTTCACTACATTATTAGCATTGTTGAGGAAATCATAATCACATCACAAACTACCCAAATGACCCTGATCAAAAGTTTACACACACTGGTGATTTGGCCTGATAACATTCACACAACTCGATACAAATAGGTTTGAATTTTTTAGGTTATTTATAGGTTATTAAAGGAACCATCTTCACCTGTGATTTGATTGACTGTAATTAGTGAGTGAGTATAAAAGGTCAATGAGTTTCTGGACTCCTGACTGACCCTCACATCTTTCATCCAGTGCCGCACTGATGTTTTTTAGATTCTAAGTCATGGGGAAAGCACAAGAATTGTAAAAGGATCTGTGGGAAAAGGTAGTAAAAAACAGGAAAGATATCTAAGAAAATATCGGAATTGAAAAAGCCAATCAGCAGTGTTCAGACTATAATTAAGAAGTGGAAAATTAGAGGTTCTGTTGAAACCAAAACTAAAATTTCATTAGCCTGGAAGCTGCACATGGGACGTACTTGGGCATTTCAACATGACAATGATCCAAAACACAAGGACAAGTCGACCTGTCATTAGCTACAGCAAAATAAAGTGAAGGTTCTGGAGTGGCCATCTCAGTTTTCTGACGTCAACATTATTGGGCCACTCTGGGGAGACCCTCAAACGTGCAGTTCATGTAAGAGCACAAGAATTTACAGGAACTGGAGGCTTTTTGCAGCAATAATGTGCAGCTTTAACATCTGAGAAGATAAAAAGCCTCTTCCACAACTACCACAAAAGATTTCAAGCTGTTATTGACGTTAAAGGGGAAACACACAGTATTAAAAACTGGGGTGTGTAACCCTTTGATCAGGTTCATTTGGGTAGTTTGTGTTGCGATTATGATTACACAGTTGATAAACACTGATTAATAATAAATGGCTTCAACCAAACAATAACCTTGAGTGAAAGAAAAGATTTTGTGTTATTATTCATATTCTCTGAAAAATGGTTAAGAAATCATACATTTTGTCAGGGTGTGTAAACTTATGAGCACAACTGCCAGACAACAGAATGTCTTGATGTGAAATGGTCTGTTGTATTGATACAAACTGAGTCAGATTTCTTTGCAACAAATCATCTCTTTCAGCTATAGTCTGTTCAAAACACTGGTGTCAGGCTTTTAGACTGTTCTGGCTCATGTTAGCAGCTCAGAAAAAGAGCTGTTGATGCTCATTAAGATGGAGAAGGTTACAAGACCATCTGTAAAGAATCTGGACATCACCAATAAACAGACAAGTCAGACAGATTGTGTAAAAACAGGAAATTCAGGAGGTTACAAAGAAACCCAAGGTAACCTCTAAGCCACGGCTTGTCTGTCTCACACTGACAAAATGTTGCCGTTTGTAAGTCCGCCGTTTAGAGAACACTGAGCAGAAGTGGTGTATATTTCAGGGCAGCAAGGAGAAAGCTACTGGCAGAATGTTTTGTGAAAGAATAAAGCCCCGCCCCCAGAGAGAACTTTATCCCATCTGTGAAACATGGAGGTGGGAGTGTTCTGGTTTGGGCCTGTTTTGCTGCATCTGGGCCTAAATTGCTTACCATCTTTGATGAAACCAGAGAATTAATCGTCAAGACATCTGAACTGTGGGTCGTGCAGCAAAAAATTATCCTAAACACACAAGTGGTTCTACCAGAGAACGATTAAAGAAAAATAAAGAGAATGTTCTGGAATGGCTAAGTCAAAGTCCTGACTTTATGAAAAAGACCTAAAGCAGAAGAAACCCACCAACATCCAAGTGCTAAAACTGATGTGCAGGTCTGATCAACAGCTTCCGCACACGTTTAGTTACAGTTATCGTTGCACGAGGAGAACTCACCACATACTGAAAACACAGGTTCACTTATTTTTTTTTTTTTTATAAAATCATGACCTAATATAATAATTGCTGTGTTATTTGCTTAACTCTGTTTACTTCATGTACGTTTAGGCCTGATGTTTTAGATCACAGTCATATAAAAATACAGAGGAGACCTCAGTGCTTTGGACTTTGGAACCTTCTCGTATTAGTGATGAGCTTCACTAAAAGAATCTAAAGACTTTTTTAATTAAGCAAGCTTCTGAACATTTATTACTAACACCATTATGCTTTTTTTTATTGCACTTTCATATTTGATTGTTGCATAGTGCTTTGTGACTGTTGTCTGTGAACCGCACTTAAAAAGTGGCACATTACATTTTTTTCTTTGTAAACTATTTTATATATTTTTAAATCTAACTTTAATTTTTTATATTCATATTACTTATTTTATATTATTTTAGATGTAACCCTGGTTTTGGAGGGCTGGATTCCTGCCCATTTTGAGAATCTTCCTACCTAAACTTGTCAGCTAATGGCCAGGTTTGGTAGGTTCGTTAAACAAGACAAAATTATGCAGGAATCACCTTCTAAAGTGGAACAGATTTTACACTTTAGGCTCAAGCCTGATCTCACAAAAGCCACAAAACAATGTGTCATGCATCAGGCAGCATTTTCAGGACAGTGTAATTATGTAGCAACTTTCAGTGATGGAGCTTTTGGAGCAAGACATCTGGTTCCATTCACCACAAGTGTGAACAATTCTCTCAGTAATATTGTCAAGACTAGAGCTTTTGACAACAACTCCTCTCTGAATGACTTTATTACTGCAGAATTTGCTCAAATTGGTGCAATTCTGCATCAAAAATGAAACCATAAAATGAATTGTCCATAACAAAGACAGTGTTAGATATAAACGTATCTGCATGTATAGGGTATTTATGTAATGAATGAAGACAAACACACAAACACACTCAATCTACAGGTTAAATACATGTACATTACTATTTAAAGGTAAAGACGCACCTTTGCAGTCAGTGTCCATTAGGTCGAAGCCTGGGGGACAGTCACAGTGGTAAGAGCCGACGGTGTTTATACAGTCTCCATTCAGACACATCACCCCATCCTCACATTCATCTACATCTGCACAGACAGACCACACACATGCATCAGTGAGGTAACAATAGTAAACACTAGCTGCTCCATGATAGCACAGGTCACCAGGTTGTTCTCCTCCCTGATGAGGTACTGTATTGTTCTCATGCTGATCTCAGAGGTGTGTTTATAGTTTTTCTCCAGCTCGTATGGTAGTTATGATGAAGATGATGATCTATTGCATAATAACCCAGGGCTGCCCATTTCCTTTCCCAGAACTTTCTGGACCATAAGTCTCCTGCAAATGAGGAAGGAGTTCAGAAGATGCTGAGTCAAAGCAGAAACTTCTCCCATCTTGAGATCTTTCCAGAACATCCAGGTGAGTGAGGAGCGAGAAGAACATTCTCACCAGGATGTTCAGTCGATGGACTGAACTACCAATGCACTACCAAGGTTTCTGGAATGAGAGGATGATGTGACTACTGCTGGACGCTGTACAGCCATAATCAGACCCAGAGGAAGCAGAAGATCAGACTGAAAATGTTCATGAAGAAACAGTGACACCATTCTGTAGATGGAGCCATTGTGAGACTCTTTTACGTCTCACTGAAGGGATTAGGAGTGTGCCAAAATATAGATATGGCTCTATATCGTCATCCTTGCTCACAATTGATACGCCAATGGCAATATCGATATTTTTAAATTAACAAACATTCACCGCCAATTTGACTCACCAGCGTCACTACTTCATGTCTCCTCTGGGTGGCGCTGCAGGACACGGGGAAACTCATCAACAGAGAGACACATTGAACGCTGGGCTGAAAGATGACCAATCACATTTAAATCTAAAGTCTGGGTTCATTTTGCTTCGTTTTTAGAACAGTGACGGAACAGACAGTGGATTATTTTATGACGGTCGTGTCTCTGTGTCTCTTTCCCACATGAAGCCTACAACCTGCGTCAGTAAAAAACACATCGCTGGAGAACTTTCAAAAAGAGGGAAAAAATCCAACTATGCAAGTGTGCAGAACTGCTCATCCCCACAGATATCTAGCACTTGCTGAACTTTCCTTAATAATAATTTTGTTCAAACAAAAGTGTTGCTCCGTAATTTGTTTGAGCATAGAGAGAGTTAAACTAGAAACTGTACTGGAGGACCCGCCTTCCAAACACACAACATGGATGTGATTGGTGGCGACACAATGACTCTTGACTTGTTTCATGGGAGCAATACATTATGAACATTATGTAATGTCTGGTGCAGCAAAACCGATGGGCACACGCCGTAAAAAAGTTGGAAAGAGAGCCCGAGTAGTAATCGGCAGGAAGACACTAGAGTAAACCACAAACTGTTCTCTGTTCTGAGTAAAAAAATAATTAAAGCCACGTGTCACAAACAGCATCATACTTTCAACTGAGTCATTATGCTGGTGTCTGAAAAGCTGCATTCACGTCGAAGTTAGCAAGTCATTGCGTTCACTCTGAAGCCTAATAAGTGGTTCCCCCACAGACAGGTAAGGATAGCATTGCTTTTACTTATGTAAATTAATAATGACCCCATGTTTCTGTGATGTATCGTGATATATTGATTATCGCAGAATCAATGTATACCGATATTATCACTACTGTGGGTCACATATCGTATCGTGAGATACCCTGTGATTTCCACCCCTAGAAGAGATTGAACAGTTTCCTTCATTGGTGCTGATACATTGTAGATGCGAGTGCAGTGTAAACTCACATTACTCCTCGAGACTGAACACAGATCTGATATCAGACTCTGATGCTGATCTGAAACTGCTGCAATGCTTAAATGTCAAAAATATTTAATGAATTAAACTGTTTTCGGAAACATGTGATGACCTGAACAAAGATGAAAAGCACAAAATCATCTACCTTCACATGTGCGTCTGTCTGACGAGAGTGTGAAACCGAGGTCACAGTTCAGACAGGAGTACGAGCCCTCAGTGTTTGTACAGCCAGACAGAGGGCAAACTTCAGGAGACTGGCATTCATCAATGTCTGAAAAACAGAACCATTACAGAGAATGAGCAATAAAAGAACACCAGAAGCGCTGCTAAATTAAAGTCACTGTTAAAAAAAATACATTTGGTGTTCTTCAGATATGTTTCCCTGCTATTGACCTTCATTAAGGTCAATTTCTGATAATGTACCTAAAGAAAGTCTTTATTGTGTTTACATGCCGTTAAGTTAATGCTCTGGAAGAACGTCCCATTATTCTTCATATGTTGAGCAGTTAGAGGGTGAACCCAGTAGGGGGCGATGTTTTCCATGAGGATCAGGAGGATCTTTAACATCAGGACGTTAAGGTTCAGCTCTAAAAAAACACTGATCCATATTTCATCATCTAATGAAGGATGAACATTACAGTCTGGACTGACTCATTACTGCTCCCACAGGTCAACATACAACATTACAGTCTTGACTGACTCACTACTGCCCCCACAGGTCAACACACAACATTACAGTCTGGACTAACTCACTACTGCCCCCACAGTTCAACACACAACATTACAGTATGGGCTGCAGATTGGAGTTCAACAAATGCAAATTAACTCATCACAGTGAAGTAAATCAAGCACAGCTACAAAATGCCTAGGTTGCCCATGTGGACAAGGCCTTTGTTGTAATTATTTATTAAACATCATTAATACCTCCTCACTTTCCAATCAAAATGTATGACGATTTCATGCTGCCCCCTTACGAACACAAGCAAAAAAGACCCAATGATCTGGTGATACCCAAAGAAAGTGGACTGCATACCACTGCGAATTAGCTCAGGTCTGTTAGTCTGCACGTAGGCCGAGGTGAGTGTGCTCCTGCATTATTAAACTGCACTGACAGAGCTGTTGATGAGGAGGAGGCGAGAGATAAGGTATGCAGGTACGGGAACTCTATCCAACACAGCAAGATATTACAGGAGCTTCATAATGTCTGCATCAACAAACACTATGCGCACAGGCACTGTACATACACTGGAAATTCCTCAACCTGGCACTGCTCAGCCTTCCAAACACACACACACGCACACACACATATGTGTGTGTGAGAGAACAGGTTGAAATTGAAGCTGTTAATGTTGTTACAGTGAGTGCAGAGGCTGCTTTTAAGTCTCATTAGAACGCTTTTGGAGAAAACACCTGAAACATTCCCAGAGGAACATACTCAGGGACTAAGGTTGGGAACCACTGATGTACTATACACACAGAGAACCATGGTGTCTGTCAGTCATCATGGTTCTTTCTTTCTTTCATCTCTCCCTTTTTTTTCTTTCTTTCTTTCATCTGCTTCCTCCCTCCATTTCTTTGTTTGTTTCTTTGTTTCTTTGTTTGTTTCTTTGTTTCTTTGTTTTTCTTTCTTTCTTTCTTTCTCTCTTTCTTCCGTTCCTTTCGTTCCTAAGAGTTTATATCTGTTTGTGTTGATCTGTTAGTTTATGTTGATATCTATTTGCATCTGCAAACATCTTAAATCCATCAGCACAACAACTACATGAGCTTGAGTTCCTGAGCTGTTTGCCAAACAACGAGTATTTATCACCGTCTGGTTAAGATGGTATAGATGCCAAAACTGAGCGAGAGAGCAAGAGAGAGAGGGAGAGAGAGAATGATAGCGAGAGGGAGCGGGAGAGAGAGTGATGATGGTGAGATTAATTCTGAAAGAAAATTCAGAAATGACGTGAGTGCAGATAGACTGATAAATAAAGTACTGGGGGGAATTTGTAATACACCAGATCACAGAGGGCGAAGTGGAGAGAAGAGCCAGATGTGGTAATTAATCACTCGGATAATGAAAAAGCTGGAAAAATATGTAAAAGTGTGACTAGACAGTGCAGTGCGCCAGAACCAATCAGCAATCAATCACCTGTCCTCCACATTAACCCAACCCTTGCAGGAGCAGGAGCACTGGGCTGCACACTGGCACCCTGGGGCAGCTAGGGGGTTAGGCTTCTTGCCCTGCTGGGGCTGGGCACTGAGTCAGTGACCCTCTGGTCAGCAGCCATCTTTTCCAACCATTAGAGCACAGCTGCCACAGCAACTATTTCACAGTCTTCTTATACAGCGGTGCTCAACCCAGTGCCCAGCACAGTAAAGCTGAACCTACTTGGCCCTGTGTGGTAAAGCCCCCGAAATCTAATACAGAAGGTCCTCGATTTACGGCATACTCAAATTAAAAAGTGTGTGGTTACGTCACTGGCTTTTTTAATGTGTGTCTTAACTGTTGTATACAGTAGTATACTAAATGCTACTAAATGCTTTACATTAATACACTGTTTTTCACTGTTATTGCTGAGATGTTTATGTTTTATTCACTATTAGTGTTGAATAAATATTCATGTGGATCGGTGGGTTTGATGGGGGGTAAATAGTGCACTGTGTGTGTGGGTGTGTGTGTGTGTGTATGTGTGTTTTTCTATCTGGTGCAATGTTTCCTAAATGCTTTACTGTAATAGGAGATGTTCATGTTGCTGCTGTTAATAAACACAGTGCTGTTCAATAAAACTTTGCAGCATCATTACATACATCAGTTCACACTTACGTCAAAATCCGAATTATGTTACACTCCGAACCGAACCATGACGTAACTCGAGGACCCTGTACCTGGTTGTGCCACCCTTAGCAGCAAGAACTGCTCTCAAGCGTTTGCAATAACATCACTATGGACCATTCCTCTGCCACATTGGAGGGTTCTCTTGCATGAACCACCCATTTATGGTCATGGGGGTGATTACCTTTTCACAAAGAGCCAAGTTGGTCTGGATAGGTTTTTGTAACATTTAATTGTGACAAAAATAGGAGAAAAAACGAAAAAAATGTGAAGGGGGCAATCACTTTTCAGTGGTCTCCTCACAGTGAGAAGGTCCTGGGTTCGGTCCCTGGGTCGGCCACAGGTGTCTTTCTGTGTGGAGTGTACAAGCTCTCCACCTTTTCCCATTGGTTTTCTCCATGTTCTCTGGTTTCCTCCCATAGACCAATGTCTTGTGGTTTAGATTGACTGGCTACTGGCTAGTCCTCAGGGAACACCAGACAGTCCAAGTTTTTGCTTGCTCTCATGCACAAACCTGTACCAGGTATTCAGTGTTCCTGCTTAGCTGAGAGCTGGGAGAAAACAAAAACGTGGACTGTTCAGTGTTCCCTGAGGACTGGGTTGGGAAACAGTGCCATTACCCATAGGTGTGAGTGTCCTTTATATAATATAGCAGCTGGGCCAGAGAACTCGCATCTATTCCCTGACAGAGCACATCTATTTTGCAGCCACTTTGATCGCGTTTGAATAGGATCCATCACGCAGTCATGAGGTGACTTCATCCGTTTTTGTGGTCCGAGTCATTTTCTTGGTACATCTGTCTGCTGGATGCTGCCAACAGCCTCCAGAACCAAAGTGATCTGATATCTGAATATAGCCTCTGAGCTCAGACATGTCTACCATTGCCCAATACTTCACATTTTCTGTGACAACAATTACAAGTTCTGTCAGGAGCTCCATGATAAAGCACCCTACAATAGCCAGCACAAGGTTCCATCATCTCACATCATCTCACATTTTGACTCTTTCTGATCTACTTTAGGTGTCTGAGTTCTTATTGGACAATCAGGCTTCCAGTAGAGTCACTACATTAATCATATCCATTCTTTAAACCGCTTATCCATTTTGGGTCGTGAAGAAGCTGGGGCTGATCCCAGCTGACTATAGGCCCAAGGTAGGGTTCACTCTGGACAGGAGGACAACCCATTACAATGCAACACAGAAACAGACAACCATTCACACCTATGGGTAATGTAGAGCACCCAAACCACAAGCCTTTGGACTGTGGGAGGAAACTGGAGAACCTGGAGGAAACCCACACAAACACAGAGTGAGATTGTACACTCCACACAGAAACACACCTGGTCTGGAGATTGAACCCAAGACCTTCTTGCTGTGAGGCAACAGCTCTGACCACTGCAGAACTTTAAATATAATCAATAAAAATCATCACAAATAGACAAGAAATAATGCAGGACAGTCATAACTAGTGTCCCACACTTCTTTTCAATGTTCTGCTCCACCAGGAACAGTGAGTGATTAAACGTGTGGATGGTCTTGAACACTTTTCTCATCTCTCCTTTCCTCTCCCTCTTTCCTAAAGCCTTGGCCACACGGGTGTTCAAATCTTGCATAAATGAAATCGCTCTGAGTGACCTGGGAGTTTTTTAGTGGCGCTTGACTGACTTCAATATTACATTACATTTGTGTTCATTTTGCCTCTTTTGAACATCAACCTGCACCCAGACTGTAATGCTTTGTAACTACCTGTGGGGGCAGTAATGAGTCAGTTCAGACTGTAATGTTGTGTTACTACCTGTGAGGGCAGTAATGAGGAAGTCCAGGGTGTTTCTGTAACCTGTGGGCTTTAAGGTTTATTCTCTATTGGATTCACAATATTTAACATAAGGATATCAAATTTCAGCTCCAATAATGTTATAATCATAGTAGAGAATGATTCATTCAATCCGCACTCACCTGATGCCATGAGCATCAGAAATGTAAACTTGAATAAGGCCTAAGACTGACCTTCGCATTGGCTCCCGTCATGTGATATCGTGTATCCAGGTCCACATATGGTGCAGGTGTAGGAGCCCTCTGAGTTAGTGCAGTGTCCCTGAGGGCAGGCAGTGGGCCAGGAACATTCATCAATATCTGCAGGACAGAGCAGGAACAACAACGGTCAGAACACAGCTCAGCTCAGCACATGGGAAACCTTGACGCCTTATCGACAACCTGCACTGCCTGAGGTTTGGGGAAACTATTTAGTTTCTTAAGGAAACAAAAAAAAATTAATAAAGTACATTGTTGATACATTATGGAAGAGATAAAAAATGCATATTGTTTTAAGTGTGTGCCATGTTTGTCTAAAACAACCTATATGACAGCATAAAAAAACTCTGTCTAATCTACGGACGAATATTGAGGCATGTAAACAGTTTATTAACTACAATTAAAAGTTTTTAATGAAGTTGTGTGAGCTTTAAGTTATCAATAATAACATAACTGTTACTGTGTGCACTAAAGCCAGTGAAATCACTTTCTGTGAATTTGTTCTTCCAATTCGCTACTTTAACACTTAATAATTGCATGTAAAATGGAGCCACTCCAACACGAATAATGTTTACTGAAGTCTTAATGCATTAGCAATTAGCAATAAATAAACAATTCAGTGAAATATGTATTTTTAATACTTAAGTATTTTTGAAAGCAAGTACTTCAGTATTTTCACTTGAGTAAAATGTGACTGTATGACTTTCGCTTATATTGGAGAAACATTTGACTTGTTGTATTTGTACTTTCACTTAAGTACTGAAGTTAGATACTTTGTCCACCTCTGTTTAATTATTTATTTACATAGGAGAAGAAGAAAACTCCAGAGAAGGTTTTAGTGATGATGTTGCTGGAGTTATGCCGTTATCTCCAAGACAATCTGTTCACTAAATACTCAAAATAAAACGTTATTTACATGTTTCTGCAAACTGAGCGAATGATCATTATCTGTCACTGAGAAAAGACTCTGACTTTGAGGAGATGAAAATGGAGCAGTGCTCCTGCCTGGTGTAGAGCATCACAGACCTTCACATCGCTCCCCGTCGTGTGAGACCGTGTAGCCCACAGGGCAGTCGACACAGGAGAAGGAGCCGTCTGAGTTCAAGCAGATGCCATTTGTGCACGTGGACGGGGAGAGACACTCGTCTATGTCTGTGGAAAAGAACGGACAGAGGAAATGTAGGTGTGAAGCTTCTAGGAGGGAGGTGAGGACCTGGAGCTGGACTCACCCTCACATCTCTGTCGGTCCTCAGAGAGAGAGAACCCCACCTCACAGCGTGTGCAGCTGAAGGAACCGACCGTGTTCACACACACACCTTTTGGACACAGACTGGGCTCAGCACATTCATCCACATCTGTGAGAGAATCCAATCAGATAACATCCAATCAGCATTACTGCAGCAAAGACCCTTCAGTGTTTGTAGTACATCACAGTAAGAAACTTATAATAATATTTAATAATTAGTCATTAATGCATATTTATTTACCTTGTGATATATATGTTAAAACTACATTAAATACATTTATCATATATACAGTAACTAGTAATAGTATTAAATTGTTTAAATGTATAATATCATAATTTATATTAATAGTTACTGTAATTATTGTAAACATACATATATTACAATTATTATAATTGTCTATTATATATAAATATATATACTGTACATACAATGTAATAATGAATCATATTTAATTAATAATGAATAATTATTTGGGTTCCCCACTCAAACACACCTGGATCCATGGTAGTGAGAGTGGGAACCACTAAACCCGCCCTGCGCTGCCTTCGGCCTTCACACGCCTTCTGAATGAAGCGTTTTCTGATGTTTGTGGTGGATTTTGAGCACATAGAAAACAGCTACATTGCACATTGCATTTACATAATTAATCTAAAGTTCTGGAGGACTGAATATATCCCATAATCCTTCGCACGCTGTGCAGTCAGAGGGTGAACCCAGCAGCAGCAGTGAGGTTTCTCTGCCTATGTCTCTGTATCAGGAGAATTTTTAACATAAGAACGTCAGGATTAATCTCTAATAAAGTAAGAATCATTCTCTACTATGATTATAAAATTATTGGAGCTAAACCTTAACGCTATTATGTTAAAAATCCTCAGAATACAGTGATGTTATATTTTATATATTGTGAATCCAATAAAGAATAAACCTAAAAGCTCACAGGTTACAGAAATGCCCTGGACTTCCTTATTACTGCCTCCACAGGTAGAAACACAACATTACAGTCTGGACTGACTCATTACTGCTACCACAGGTAGAAACACAGTATTACAGTCTGGACTTCCTCATTACTGCCTCTACAGGTAGAAACACAGCATTACAGTCTGGACTGACTCATTACTGCCTCCACAGGTAGAAACACAGCATTACAGTCTGGACTTCCGCTTTACTGCACCCACAGGTAGAAACACAGCATTACAGTCTGGACTGCAGGTTCAACAGAGACAAAATAAGCACAAATGTAATATCATACTGAAGTCAATCAAGTGCCGCTACAAAATGCCCAGATTGCTCAGGGTGCTCTAATTTATTCAAGGTTTGAATGCCCGTGTGAAGTAGGCCTTAAGAGCACAGTTGTGAAGAAACAGGTTCATCTGCTTAGCCCTAAATTCCCCTTTGGAACTGTTCTACCAGTGTGGCGTTGTGGTGTACGTACCCTCACAGGATTTTCCGTCAGGACTGGTTCTGTATCCTGCATTACAGTGGCACCGGTGGGAGCCTGGGAAGTTAACACATGTGCCGTGGGGACACACATCTGGGAGTAGGCACTCGTTCACATCTGGAAGAAACACAGTCTGGGTGAGTGTGGCAGTCAGCGCTAGAACTCTGCACAACAGAGTTTGCTAGAAAGTGTTACCTAGGCAGCTGGTGTTGCTCTGGGATGTTTGGTATCCATGGTTACAGGAGCAAGTGAAGGATCCCTCTGTGTTCAGGCACCGACCATTGGCACATGCACCTGCTGTCTGACACTCATTGATGTCTGGAACAGAAAAAGAACAAGAGGTTGAGTGGTAAAATCCATAGCAACGTGTGCAGAACCTCCCGGCAGAACCCAAACCAAAAGACTCAAGATTCAGCAGTGAGTACTGTGTATATGGTTGTATTGACAATAAACCTTTATTGTCAATACAACCATATACACAGTACACAGTGCATTGAAATGCTGTTTCACAGGCCCCGCCCCCATGGTGCATTTACAAAGAATGTAAAATAAGATACAAAAATAATGTAAAATTTATAACATATAGAAAATGTACAATAGAAGTAATTCTAAAGTTACCCTAAATAAACAATCTATAGAAAATACCTATAAATCTATAAAGAAATCAATAAAAAAAGAAAGGCTCTGTACACTCCACATGTTCTCAGTAAACGAAAGACGTTCCCTCAGTCACGTCGCAAGAAACGCCCATAATCCCTGAGCTCGTATTTCAGAAGCAGGCCCATCTCCTGGGTACTGCGTTTTGAAATTTTGAGCAGGAGAGACAGAAATGTGGGACCTCAGGGGTGAAACAAGCTGAGCTTTGTGGATCTGCCAGATTTCTTTCAGTGTCCCCCAGAGCAGCAGTCCTCCCCGATAAGGCCTGGGCTGCTTTCCCTATCACACCAACAATTAGCCTCATCCAGCTGCCGGCCAACTGGCCTCCAACTACTGTGCTACAGGCAATTGACTGAGGCAATGGGTGGAGAAAGGAACATTATTTACATTACTCCACTCAGGCGCTTCGATGGCCTCGCTGGGTTGACCTCATCTGGATGAAGGATGGCCATTCAGTAGAAGAGTCAGGAACTTTAGGTGAACCCACCACAGCTTGGCGTTTCTGCTCGCTCTCTTAAATCAGCACAGAGGATTGGATTGACATTATATAACAGGTGTTTCTGTGCTTCTCTCAGTGCTGAGCAAAGGCAGAAGATGGTAAAAAGCGTCAGGTTTGTCTCACTGTCGGGAAAGCCTGAATAATAACTCAAACGACAAATGACATGGTCAATGGTAGCCTGGGTCATTAATTAGTTAATTAGATAACCAGTAATAGCATATTTAATTAATTCCATAATTAGTTAATTAAGTAGCAGTGGTAGACTAGTTAATTAATTAGTTAATTAGTTAAATAGATGGGCAGTGGTAGACTAAATCATTAGTTAATTAATTCAAAAATTAGATGGGCAGTGGTAGAGTAGTTCATTAATTATTTAATTAATAGAATTAGATGGCAGTGGTACACTAATTCATTAATTAGTTAATTAGTGAATTAGCTGGGCAGTGGTAGACTAGTTCATTAATGAGTAAATTAGTGAATTAGATGGGCAGTGGTAGACTAGTTCATTAATTAGTTAATTAGTTAATTAGATGGGCAGTGGTAGACTAGTTCATTAATTAGTGAATTAGATGGGCAGTGGTAGACTAGTTCATTAATTAGTAAATTAGTGAATTAGATCGGCAGTGGTAGACTAGTTAATTAATTAGTTAATTAGTGGATTTGATGGGTAGTGGTAGACTAGTTCATTAATTAGTTAATTAGTGAATTTGATGGGTAGTGGTAGACTAGTTCATTAATTAGTTAATTAGTGAATTACATGGGTAGTGGTAGACTAGTTCATTAATTAGGTTGGCAGTGGTAGCCTAGTGATTAGGACTTTGCCCTTGTGATCAGGAGGCCACACTTTCAAATCGCACCTTTGAGGAATCCATTAGATGGTACAATGCAGGCCCTGAGTAAAGCAGACTCCCTCCACCACACTTTTGATGGCTATTGCGTTGATTTGTGTGTTTCTTTCTAAAACAATACACATTTGACCAAAAGGTTTGCCCAGTATCCATGTAAAGCATCCAGGTAGTTCAGCAGTCATTTTTTTAATAGCTGGTGACCAAAATGCTGGCACTCAGCAGACATAACCAAGCACACAAGAGCATGTTTAACTGTGTCCAGTGGTGGCATAAGGGTTAGGTTTCACTATGGTCTCCTGTGTGTGATGGGGGAGGTTCCACTAGTTCACTCTGATGCTCTACATTACCAGCTGAACTAAAGCCCGGTGTAATTATAGGCCCAAGTTTTTCATTATAATAAAATATTGCGGGAAACACATAACCAGCTGTCAAGAGTCTCTAAAAAGAAAACCACAGATTAAATCGATCCTAATCTTGCCCGTTCCTGTTCCAAACCTTCTGATGCCAAAACAGTAACAGTGACTCCAACTTTGCTGGGACTAAGAAACGTGTTGTGTTGTGAAACACATGCTTGAGACCTCAGGACCCACTCAGTTCGAGGAAGTCAGGTAAAGAGGGAGAAAAAGGCCTCTTTGTATCGTGGGTCCACAGTAATTCACTTTAATGAAGTGGCACATCCTGGAAGGCATTCGCTGCCAAATGCCTGTTGAACGCCTCCATCACAGCAAGGAATGGTGGCGCCCGGTGATTGATTGGGTTTTATATCTTCAGGTCGGTCGAGCACCGCTCATTTGCCCTGATCCCGAGGTGCAGTGCGTCATCTTGTTTCCCCTGTAGATGAGCAGCTAAAGCAGCCGCATGCTGAGCTAATGTGGTCACAGTGCAGGAGCCCACGATAAACGGCATTTGCTATATTTAACACTCTTTTAGAGTTTGTTCTCATAAACCTGGGCCGAGCACTCAAAGAGGTGAATGAGAAACATCAGGAATGTTCTGTTGGTTTGGGTGCTAATGCGAAGGTCCTGGGCCTGGTGGTGTTAAGATACAAACCCCGATTCCCAGAAAGTTAGATGTGCTAAAAACAAAAGGGTGAACTTTGATTTATTTTGGTCCTTGACGCAAAGAAAAGCAAATACTGTGCAAAGATTCCAAGATTTTTTATCGTCAATTCACTGATTAATTAAGTAGGTGATCACCACTCAATTAACTAAATAATGAACTAGTTTACCACTGCCCATCTAATTCACTAAGTAACTAATTAATGAACTAGTTTACCACTGCCCATCTAATTCACTCATTAACTAATTAATGAACTAGTTTACCACTGCCCATCTAATTCACTCATTAACTAATTAATGAACTAGTTTACCACTGCCCATCTAATTCACTAATTAACTAATTAATGAACTAGTCTAACACTACCCAGCCAATTACCTAATTAACAAATTAATTTGCTATATTTAACACTCTTTTAGAGTTTGTTCTCATAAATCTGGGCCGAGCACTCAAAGAGGTTAATGAGAAACATCAGGAATGTTCTGCTGTTTTGGGTGAAAAGTGAAGGTCCTGGGCCTGGTGGTGTTTTAGATACAAATCCCCATTCCCAGAAAGTTAGATGTGCTAAAAACAAAAATGTGAACTTTTATTTATTCTGGTCCTTGACGCAAAGAAAAGCAAATACTTTGCAAAGATTTCAAGATTTTTTACCATCAATTCACTGACTCGCTCTCAATCAAATGAAAATAGCTTAAATAAGATAAATTAAAAAAAACTTCAGGGGAATAAAAACAACCCTAGACAATATTGGCAGTAGTGAAGTAATAGGTGTAAAGCTGTGATATAGAAAGACCATGTAAATACAGTTTTACTTTCTCCTGAGTAGTCCAGTTGTTCATCTGGCACTTAGACTCACTAATAAAGTTTAATGTAGTAAGCAGCAGCCAATCAGAGAATAGGTACATTTCATTATGAACTGTTTTGGAGCATTCTACAATATTCAGGTGAGCTGGTAATAGGCAAAGGGGTAAAAGGTGAGAGCTGGTAACGGGCAAGGGGGTAACAGGTGAGAAATGGTAACAGGTGAGAGGGTATCAGGTCAGAGCTGGTAACAGGTGAGAGGGTAACAGGTAAGCTAGTAACAGGTGAGGGGGCAACAGGTGAATTGGCCAGAGGTGAGCTGATAACAGATAAGCTAGTAACAGGTGAGCTGGTAACAGGTGAGAGGGTAACAGGTGAGCTGGTAACAGGTGAGAGGGTAACAGGTGAGCTGGTAACAGGCGAGAGGGTAACAGGTGAGCTGGTAACAGGTGAGCTGGTAAGAGGTAAGAGGGTAATAGGTGAGCTAGGTACAGGTGAGCTGGTAACAGGTGAGAGAGTAATAGGTGAGCTAGTAACAAGTGAGCTGGTAACAGGTTAGAGGGTAATAGGTGAGCTGGTAACAAGTGAGCTGGTAACAGGTAAGAGGGTAATAGGTGAGCTGGTAACAGGCGAGAGGGTAACAGGTGAGCTAGTAACAGGTGAGCTGGTAACAGGTAAGAGGGTAATAGGTGAGCTAGTAACAGGTGAGCTGGTAACAGGTAAGAGGGTAATAGGTGAGCTAGTAACAGGTGAGCTGGTAACAGGTGAGAGCGTTATAGGTGAGCTGGTAACAGGCGAGAGGGTAACAGGTGAGCTAGTAACAGGTGAGCTGGTAACAGGTGAGAGCGTAATAGGTGAGCTGGTAACAGGTAAGAGGGTAATAGGTAAACTAGTAACAGGTGAGCTGGTAACAGATGAGAGGGTAGTAGGTGAGCTGATAACAGGTGAGAGGGTAAAAGGTGAGCTAGTAACAGGTGAGCTGGTAACAGATGAGCTAGTAACAGGTGAGGTAATAACAGGTGAACTAGTAACAGGTGAGCGCTGGTAACAGATGAGCTAATAACAGGTGAACTGGTAACAGGTGAGCACTGGTAACAGGTGAAAGCTGGTAACAGATGAGAGGGTAACAGGTAAGCTAGTAACAGGTGAACTAGTAACAGGTGAGAGGGTAACAGGTGAGAGCTGGTAACAGGTGAGGGGGTAACAGGTAAGCTAGTAACAGGTGACTAGTAACAGGTGAGAGGGTAACAGGTGAGAGCTGGTAACAGGTGAGGGGGTAAAATGTGAGCTAGTAACAGATGAGCTAGTAACAGGTGAGATATTAACTGGTGAGCTGGTAACAGATGACAGCTGGTAGCAAGTAAGCTGGTAACAGGTGAGCTAGTAACAGGTGAGCTAGTAACAGCTGAACTGGTAACAGATGAATTGGTAACAGGTGAGAGCTGATAGCAGGTGAGAGGGTAACACGTGAGGTAGTAAAAGGTGAGAGCTGAGAACATGTGAGCTAGTAACAAGTGAGAGCTGGTAACAGGTGAGAGCTGATAACAGGTGAGAGCTGGTAACAGGTGAGAGGGAAACAGGCAAGCTAGTGATAAGTGAGAGATAATAACAGGTGAGAG
Organism: Lepidarchus adonis; assembly: GCA_037576955.1. Taxonomy (NCBI): domain Eukaryota; kingdom Metazoa; phylum Chordata; class Actinopteri; order Characiformes; family Lepidarchidae; genus Lepidarchus; species Lepidarchus adonis. The sequence continues at coordinate 28,202,527 of JBBIGC010000001.1, forward strand.
CTGGTAACATGTGAGGTAGTAACAGGTGAGAGCTGGTAACAGGTGAGCACTGATAACAGGTGAAAGCTGGTAACAGGTGATAGGGTAACAGGTGAGCTAGTGACAGATGAGAACTGCTAACATGTGAGAGCTAATAACAGGTGAGAGCTGGTAACAGGTGAGAGATGGTAACAGATGAGAGGATAACAGGTGAGCTGGTAACAGGTGAAAACTGGTAACAGGTAAGGTGGTAACAACTGAGAACTGGTAACAGGTGAGAGCTGGTAACAGGTGAGCTTGTAACAAATGAGGTGGTAATAGATGAGGGGATAATATTTGGGTATAAAAGGAGCATTCACCAAAGGATCGGCCCCTGCAAGCATAGGTGGGTCATAGTTCCACCCCTTTGAGCTGAACTTGACGAGAGAATTGTCATTCAGTTCAAATAGAAAATTTCTCAACAAAAAATCAAAGAGAACTGAACACTTTCATCATCTACAGTACAGAACGCTATGAACAGACTATGAACAGATGAGAAACCATCATGCTACTGTAGTAAAAAATGGCAACCTGGGCATGGGAGGACTTTCATAGAGTGCATTCGTCGACAGAGTGTGAGCTAACTGTCCTGTTGCCAGTTCAGATCTGTCTCCTGTTAAAAATTTTAGGAGCTTCATCAAGAGGAGAGTCAGTCAACAGCCACCGCAGACTGTTGAACAGCAGAAGTCTTGTATAAAGCAAGAATGGGCAACAATTCCACTTGCAGAACTGCAGCAGTTTCTCTCCTCAGCTCCCAAACGGGGAAAAGAAAGGTCAACTTTTTTTTGAGTTTTTTGCAGGCATTAAATTCTAAATTTGTTTATATTTATAAAATGCATTTAAACAGATCAGTGAAAACATCTGAAATCTTTCTTAAAACTTTTATCAGGCAAAATAAACATGCATTCTTGTTTTAAAGCATTTTTTAAAAATACAAAAATTTTCTGAAATGGGATTTGAAGATCACACTGTTTTCACTGATTTCACTCAAGTGATTTTATTTATTCAGAGTCTTTTATATGTTTAGAGTATAAACGTCTTTATCTTGAGTGCTAGTCATTCCGGAGAGCGCGGTAAGAAGTGACCACATTTTCCACACAGTCTGCTTTCAAATTAACATTTTAAAAGAATTTTTTTCTCTTGGAATTACTTACATTTTTCCAGTGTCTATTTTTCTAGTTTGTATTTTTTTCTGAGAATTTTTTTATTTTTTCTGGAGCCACAGCGAGCGCTTTTTCAGCCGAATCACACACTGAGCTGAGTGAAAACTGTGCTTAGGGGAGTAATATGCAATCTGATGACCTCTTGCCTAAGCAGTGCATCTATGTCCTCCCTTTCTGTCCTGAAAATGAGAACCCCTAATAAAGAACCTTTCCCCAGAGCTTACCCGTAGTGGCCAGAACTATCCAAAAATAATATTCCGTTTGTTCAAGGCTGTGGCCAAGGCAAAATATTTTGACTCTCCCAAATTGAAGTATTGCAAACAATCTTCTACAGCAGCGAGAGATCTGCAATAACACGGCAGTGTGTTTAAAAAGAGCGAGTGAATCTTGTTGAGGGTGGAGGGAATGGAAGCGCATCAAAATCCTTCAGCCTCTGGAAAATGTAGAGGCAAATGTATAGAGATACACACAGGACATATATAACAATCGGGTATCCTGACCTCACCATTACTGTAGCTGTACAGAGTCCTTGTGTTACGTCGGACTCAACTTATGGCATTTCGTGGTCACATTATCATCACCCATAAATTTATTAAGAAAGACTTATTCCGCCATTCCAAAATGCGAGGTTTGCGACCTAAAAACATATATTTACGAATGGATTTGGCGAATGGAGCGGATGAATATGTCATCACGTGGCGCTATATGAGGAAGACGGCATTGTTTACACTGCATGTTGGTGACATAGGTGCTTATGTAGGTGGGTTCTGAATTTGTGATGTGAAAATCACGTTACGTTGTGATGTAGGAACAGATCTCTGACGTAAGTCAAGGACTCTCTGTACACGTTTTCTAACTCTAAAGCACATAAACCTGAACATTACCATATTCCCTTAATGATAAGCCGTCCCATGTTATTAGCTGCAGTGTTACTGAATTTACCGACATCAGCAACAGCATGCAGCACAGGTCGCAAATGACGACATTTATGGATCTGATTTTCATGGATTTGAAGATAGGTAAATCTATTAATTTCAACATTTCAGTGTTGCTAAATTTATACTGAAGAATTTACATGTAGAAAGATGATTGACAGCGCTGTACTGCAGTAGCCCCATCCTCCAGTCTTTCAAAGGAAAATTAAACTCATCTCATCATTAACTCATCTTTTCCCAGCCAACAATAAAATTTTGTTCCTTTTATTTCTGTTAAATTGAGCTTTTTCTAGCTTGTATTATACACTAGGATGTAATATAAACAGTTTAAGAGAAGTTGATCACCATCACTGATCTGTATTTGCTTTTTATTTGCTTGCCTTGCACTTGCTTGGCTTGCCCTACCTTGCCTTGGCTTGGCTTGGCTTGCCTGACCTTGCCTTGCCTGACCTTGCCTTGTCTTGCCTCACTGTGCCTTGCCTTGCGTTACCTGCCTTGCCTTGCCTGTGCCTTGACATTTCTTGGCTTGCATTGCATTGCATTGCATTGCTTTGCCTTGGCATGCCTTGCTGTACCTTGCCTTGGCTTAGCTTGCCTTGCCTGACCTTGCCTTGCCTGAACTTGCCTTGCTTGACCTTGTCATGCCTTGCCTTGTCTTGCCTCACAGTGCATTGCCTGACCTTGTCTTGCCTGAACTTGCCTTGCCATTTCTTGACTTGCTTTGCATTGCTTTGCCTTAGCATGCCTTGCCCTACTTTTTCTTGCCTTACCTGAACTTGCCTTGTCTGACCTTGCTTTGCCTTGCCTTGTCTTGTCTCACCGTGTCTTGCCTTACGTTACCTGACCTTGCCTTGCCTTGCTATTCCTTGGCTTGCATTGCATTGCGTTGCCTTAGCATGCCTTGCCCTACCTTTTCTTGGCTTGCCTGACATTGCCTGACCTTGCCTTGCCATGTGTTGCCTTTCCTTGTTTTGCCATGCCTTGCCTGAACTTGCCTTGCATTGCCTGACTTTTCTATGCTCTGCCTTGCCTTGCCTTACCTTGCCTTGTCTTGTCTCACTGTGCCTTGCCTTGCGTTACCTGCTTTGCCTTGCCTTGCCTCACTGTGCCTTGACATTTCTTGGCTTGCCTTGCATTGCGTTACTTTGCCTTGGCATGCCTTGCCCTACCTTGCCTTCCCGAACTTGCCTTGCCTGACCTTGCCTTTCCTCACAGTGCATTGCCTGACCTTGCCTTGTCTGACCTTGCTTTTCCTTGCCTTGCCTTGTCTTGCCTCACCGTGTCTTACCTTACGCTACCTGACCTTGCCATGCCTTGATAATCCTTGGCTTGCCTTGCATTGTGTTGCCTTAGCATGCCTTGCCCTACCTTTTCTTGGCTTGCCTGACATTGCCTGACCTTGCCTTGCCTTGCAATGCCTTGCAATGCCTTGCCTTGCCTTGCTGTGCCTTGCCTTTCCTTGTCTTGCCATGCCTTGCCATGCCTTGCCTTTCCTTGTCTTGCCATGCCTTGCCTGAACTTGCCTTGCCTTGCCTGACTTTTCTATGCTTTGCCTAGCCTTGCCTTGCCTGGCCTTGCCTTGTCTTGCCTCACTGTGCCTTGCCTTGCGTTACCTGCTTTGCCTTGCCTTGCCTCACTGTGCCTTGACATTTCTTGGCTTGCCTTGCATTGCGTTGCTTTGCCTTAGCATGCCTTGCCCTACCTTTTCTTGGCTTGCCTGACCTTGCCTGACCTTGCCTTGCCTTGCTGCGCCTTGCCATGCGTTGCATTTCCTTGTCTTGCCTGACTTTTCTATGCTCTGCCTAGCCTTGCCTTGCCTTGGCTTAGGCACCTGAAGAAAGATGTTATAAAGGTTTTGCAGACAGATAAAATGCAAGTGACTCTTATTGGACCAGATGGATGGGCATGCAGCTGGACCACTAAAGGACAGAAGGCACCAGTATGAGCCAGGTGCCAACAAGGTGGAGGAGGGATGCTGCTATGGGCTGCTATCCTTAGAGATGAAGTTGAAGACTAAAATTCAGCTCCCAAAACTACACACGTATCCAGGAGAAGTCTGGAGCAATCAAGAAGGACATTATTTACATAGAGAACAATGCTCCATCACATGCATCCAAGTTCTTCACTGCTTGACTCGCCAGCAAAGGCCTCAGAGATAACCAAACAATGGCCTGGCTCAGTTCTTCACCTGTTTTAAATCCTACAAGAACTATTTCAGACATGAGATTTACAACCAGGGAAGACAAAACAGCAGCACGGCATCCAGGAGGCTGGGAAAGCTACTGAAGCCAAAGGTGCTCATGAACAGATCAAGAAACTGACAGATTGCAAGGATGAAAGGTTTAAAGCAGTTTTTGATCATTATTAATTATTAAGTATTAGGACTGTTTATAATGTCATTTAATCATCACTATATACAGAGCTGTGAAAACTTATTTGCCCTGATTTCCAGATTTCTAGTTCCTTTGCCAATCTGTCACACTTGCCTGTTTCAGATTAAACAAATTTTCACTCAAACAAAGATAACCAGTGTACAGTATATCTCCTAATAACAGGCTATTATTGGATATATAGTAAATAGAAAATGCAACTTTTGAATGATGATTTCATTTATTAAGGGAAAACGGATATCCAGCCCTACCTGGCCCTGTGTATGAGTAGGCAAGATGGGTGACAATGCCAACACTTGGAAGCATCCATTATAAACCCACTACAGAATCTCCCCCCAGATAATGCGGTATAGCTGTTAAAAATGATCACACACCATAACTGGCCCATTTGGAGAGCTTTACACTGCATTACAATATGTTTCCCTTAATTTAGCACTATATACGATCATGTCTGGAAATGTCACTTTTTAGAGGGGGTCACTGAGTTTAACTTCAGTGAAAAATCACACTTCACTGTTAAATTAGCCTTAGCATTTTAATCATTAGAATAAAACCACATAGGCAAAAATCAAATCCCCTTCTCGCTCTGGTCAAGGCCCCACGGCTACTCTGCAAAATATCCAGGACTGTCAACACTTTCACAGGGGCATACACTGTCGCCATGCCCCCTTAAGTCATCCTGAGCACTGCCAAAACCAAGTCTACACTCCAGGCCCATGCCAGACTAAGGGAATATTATTATTACACAATCATAAAATGAAATACGGAAAACCCACGCTGCAGTGGTGGGGCCTCCGAAGGGTCTTACCCAGACATCTCCCACCGGCAGGCCTGAAGCCAGGGTCACATGCTTGGCACTGGAAGGAGCCCTGGGTGTTCACACATATACCACCAGGGCAGACACTTGGGTTCCTGCACTCGTCCACATCTGACACAAAGGGAGAAAGAGGGAAATTCCAAATGAACAAGCAGCCATTCAGACAGCTCTATTACATTAGGGGGACATGTAACAGAGAAACTACCTCCACCACACTTCAACATGCTCCACAAAAACAGCAACAGGTAAAGCGATGCCCACAAGTCATAGGTTTATAAGCTCTTTAAGAGACAAAAGTGATGCATACAAAATATTAATATTTAAATTCTAATTAAATATTAAGTTCTTATATTTATAAAACTAAACCACAATTTAGGAAGCTTTGCTTTTACACGTGTACACTTAAAATACACTACAAACACACACACACACAAATACATAAAAAACTAGTATCTCTGATTTCCTTTGGCAAAGACTGGGGTGAATAAATTATTGTTATTAGATTAAAGAGAAATCCCAAACCAATAAAAACACAAATGTGGATCATGTGATGTAATTTGAAAGTTTGCATTAAGGATGTCCCAATCCGATGTTGTGAGCATTAACAAGTCTAAGTCCGATCCATTGTTTTATGTCAGTCGTCACTCAAACTGTAGTAAATTTATCTCTGTGTCAGCGCAGAGTAAAAACATCAGCAGGTCGTAAATATTTTAACATGAAAAATGAAATCAGTGCAGTGTCCACGTGTACTGTTAGTAATACAAGAATTTTTGAGGCGGTAGTAACAGATCTGCATTTAATAGTATCAATCTGATGTCACACCTAAACATTTAATACTACCAATCTGATCTCACACCTAAACATTTAATACTACCAATCTGATCTCACACCTA
>JBBIGC010000001.1:28217745-28228656 GCA_037576955.1 Lepidarchus adonis
AGCCCCGCCCCCTCCACACTACATTTCAGACACTGCCCTACCAGAGCTTTACAGCAAGGTTCTCCATCACCTACGAGGGGATTTATCAGATGTGTCTGTGATGTGTCTTACCACAGACATTTGGAGTCTGATGTTCACCCAGTGTGGATACTACTCACTGCTCACTGGATTAACCCCTCGTTTAATTTATAGTGTGCGGTATTGAATCAGAACATCATACACCAGAGCATGTAAAACACGTCAGATCGGACTCGAAGTAACAGTAGTCAAAGCGCTGTCACAAGTTCTTAAGTGGTCCAAGGCCGGGAATCCACAACAGCCCAAGCTTGGCTCTCTCTAGGTGGGAGGGGCGGCCCTCCTCTCCTTCTATTGTTTGGCCGTTATCCTGAGATGTGGGCACTTTAAATTCTGCCATTGTTCTGACAGTTTGTTTTCCTGCTCTTTCCAGACAACGATGGGATGTTTGCCTCCTGTGGAGTGGAGCCTGTCAGACTGCCATCCCCATTTTCCCAATCATAATTAATCAGTTTGTCGCCAGCAATGTTTGGCTGTGGGGAAACATTTTGGAAAATCTGACTGAAACAGGGACCTAAGAGATCTTCACTGGAGACACAGCGACCATGGGAGTCAGCACTGCTAGGCCTCACCACACTGCCAAGCTCATCTGCATGCAGAAAGCATGACATAACACCTCATGGCCTTCCAACACAGCTTAATATATTTATAAATAACACATTCACCAACCAGCCATAACATTAAGACCACCTGGTTAATAGTGAACAGGTCCTTCATGATCAGCCAGAGCGTTAAGATCACCTGCATAATACTCTGCTCTGACTGTGCTGCACTGTGCGTCTGATTCCTTTCCATCAGATCCACATTAACATTCTGTACAACAGAATCCTCTCTGGGATCGGACCACGCTCCCCATCAGTGAGCCTTGGGTGCCCATGACCCAGTTGGTTCACTGTTGGTAGCTACTAACTACTACAGACCTGGAACACTTCACAAGACCTGCTGTTCTGGAGATGCTCCATCACAATAAGGCCTCAGATCCTTACACTTCCAGCACATCAACTTCAAAAACTGACTGTTCACTTTATATATCCCATGCCACTGACATGTGCCATTGTAATGAGATAAAGAGATAATCAGTGTTACTCACCTTGCCTCAGTGGTATTAATGTTGTGAATAATGTATTTATTAAGCAGCCATGGCCTACTGGTTAGCAAAGTGAGTTTGTGACTGAAGGGTTGTGGGGTCAACTCCTGTAACCAGCAGCACCCAACCCCCCAACATACCCCAGATGTGCATGTTCACTGCCTTGGGTAAAATGCAGCACAATAAAGGATTGAATTAGAGTCAATTAATTAATTAAATATAAATTATATCAAAATGTATGGTTTAAACTTTACTCTATAAAGATGCACCCACTGCCTCACAATTTTGTTATACTGTGTATGTATGTAGTTATTTATGTAAATTATACAATTCAAAGTTAATCTATAAAAATTGACACAGTTTCCCTTTTTACCCCAAGCTAAGATGTGATTGGTGACTTAAAGTTGCTCATTCACTTTTGTATTTGAGCAATAATGGCTAATGCAGGAAATATTATACTCCACCTGTGTGTAACCTGCACACCTACATGATCACTCACTTGCTTTAAAGAGGAAATTCAATCATTTTTTAACATTTCTGCAAACGGTTGAAATGTAAGTGGTTTAATGTGAATTTTTCAGTTATCATCACCTTATCATAACTTTTTACAATACTGGTGATAGGAACCAGACGTCCCAAATCATTTATATTGTGCAATAACATTCTGTACAACAGGACTCTCTTCAGGACCACACCACACTCAGTGCAACACACATGCATCTGTGAACATAGGGTTGCCATGTCCATGCAGAGGAAACTGTATGGTTAAGACCTTGCTTTCTAAAGGTTTTCGGAATTTTTTAAAAATGTATGTTCTACAATTAGCATTATGTTTCATTATTAACATTACAGAATGTGTACATTTACAGGTGGTTTTAGAGTTATAGTTAATAATTTCATTTGAAACGTTGTTGTAATTCCTCTTTAAAGCAGCACTAGGTAACTTTTATATATAACATATTTGCTAAAGCTGTCACTATGTCCCGACCCATAGTAAATGAGACAAATAATCAATATAAACATCCAGCTCCTCTGACTCTATGTAGTGCATTTCTTTGCAAGAATTTATTACACCTGAATCTAAATAACCAATCACATCCAGGAGGAGTGTATGGCAAAGTGTCAATCATGGGACTCCACCCCATGCATGTGCTTTCTTAGAACCAGTGAGGGAGGAGCATAGGAGGCAGGGCTCAAGCATAGAGGAGAGGGAGGGGGAGGGGGTTGGAAATTTACTATTTTAAATGTTCAAGATAAATCCACCCTCGTCAATCTTACCTACTGCAGTTGTCACTAAAAGACTTGCGTGTGTGGTTTCTGACACTGTATTACTCACATTTCACTGTAAAAATTGACGAAAGCTGATTGCAATAAAAAGAGCAGGAGGAGTTAACAGAAGTCAGAACTTTCTGCATTATCTATGCTCCATATTTATATAATAATAATAATAATAATAATAACAATAACTATATACAATGTTTGAGAGAAATGGTAATATTGTGTATCTGGAATGAGTTTTAGATCTTTAAGTCCATCTCATGAAAAATCGGAGCAGACACAAAGGTGTTGCGTTTATATTTTTGTTTAGTGTATATATATAGTGCTTTTCAAGCCAAATAAAAAAGAAATTAACAGGAAATATAGAATAAAAATGAAGGACAACATAAATGTATAGTATATGAAGATGGAGCAGCAAACAGTATCAACAGCGCCCAGGGAGCAGTGTAGTAGGACGGTACCTTGTTCAAGGGTACCTCAGTGGTGGACTGGCTGGGATTGAACCTGTGACCTTCTAACCTCAGACTAGTGTGAGGATGATCTTCAGCTCTGGTAGGACCTTTGTGGAGCAGCAGATCTAAACTGAAGTCTAGGTTTACTGGTGTTAGGATAAGCCCCTTAATAAGAACATCTGCCAAATTATGTAAATGTAATCATGACGTATGATCTTACATTGATGTATTTTACTGGTTTGCAGTGATGGTTGTAAGGAGAACTAGCTTGTAATGATGCTAATCTGGCTGTTGGACAGAGAGCTGGAACATTAATGATTTGTTCCTTCTGTTTAGAACGTCACAGTGCTAAATAGCTTGTATGCCATGTCATACTGTGGAGCCCTAACAATTACTCAGAAAAGCTTTTAGTTGCTCCTCTCAGCCGAGATAACCATCTGCCAGCATTGGACTTGTTCTGTTTTCCGTGAGGCAGGAAAGAGATAGAGGGACTGATGTTTCCTCCTTGTTTTAAGAAGCATGTGTGTGGCTGGTCGGGCAGGACTTCTATCTGAGGAAGTGAAAGTGATTATCTGTCATTGTGAACACACCACAGCAGACAGTCACCACAACGAAATGCGTCCTCTGCATTTTACCCAACACACGCGCACACATGGAGCAGCAGGCAGCAGTCAACAGTGGGAACGGTACCTTGCTCAAGGGTTACCTCAGTGGTGCCTGGGCTGGGACTTGAACCTGCAACCTTCTACTCTCAAGGTCCTAACCACTAGGCCACCACTGCCCCACCACTGCATTATCTGACCACTTCTCCACACCAACCCTTTTAGACTGGAACAGGCCAAAGTGAATTGTGTCCATGCTACAAGTAGAAGGAAACAAAACTGCTCGCTTTATAATCTTTCTTTATTATTCATCCTGTTCCTTCTTAAGCCATATATTGTTCAGTTACATGTCTATTCTCAGCTTCCCACTAATTATTAAGCATGTAATTGCTGTTTTCCCCATTCTGATTTGTTTGCAAACTTCAGAAATATGAACCCCCTTCCCAAAATGAGGCTCAAACTCATGACCAGAAAGGCAAAGAAGTTACCACTGAGTCATTGGATGGAACAGGAGGGGGCTCGTGAAGGATCAGGTATAATGGCCCTGCACCAAAAAAAGGTTGTGGGAGGAAAAATCTTACAGCACCACCCTTACAGTAACATAAATCATGTACAGTGAAAATGTCTTCAAATATAATATTTTTGCAGTGTCGTCTTTGTGAGTTTAAGGCACCAGCCTGACAATGACAGAATCCCACAAAAATCAGCCCTCCCTGCGCTGGCAGTCCATCTGACGGCAGAAATGTAAAATAATTTTCTGGGAGAGGGAGAGACACAGGAATGAGACTTTGAAGCCAGGCAGAAAATATTGTGAAAAACTGTCAGTTTAGCTCCACAGCATCCCAAAAACGCGAGGCTGGTGGGGGGAGAACATCTTGAAGTGATCATTAGGGAGGGAACGGAATCAAAGCGGGATAAATTACTTTGCTGGCAAGGCAACTCCTGACAGCAGTTCACATCGCACGTGTCTGTGTCCACAGCATTTTATGCAGAAGGAGCCACTTTAGTCGAATCACTCTGTGTTTCTGTAACCGAATCAAAACTTTGTGTTGTTCAGTGAAATTGGAAAGGGAATTTCTGCGACTGATCAGAAAACACATGCCGGTCCAAGTTCCCTAATGTCTGCTGGAGGTTTATTCACCTATGAACATTATTATAACTGAGGAAATCTCCCACTTGAGACACAGGTGCAGAATAAACACCAGCAGGCTTTATTAAATATATCTTCTCATGCAGGATACAGACTTGAACTGAAACTGGGATGAATAGTTATTATTGATTTATTTAAATAGTTCATAATTTTTCATGCTTTCATTCATTATCCAAACTGCTTTTCCATTTCAGGTTGCGGGGAAGCTGGAGCCGATTCCAGCTGAATATGGGCCTAATGGTTAGAGAACTGTGTGTGTGACCAAAGGGTCACTGGTTCGATTATCTGACACAGGCTAAAACACCCGTGAGCAAGACACCTAACTTTTTACTGCTCCAGGTCTGTGTGTGTGTGTGCATGTGTGTGCGTGTGTGTGTGTGTGTGTGTGTGTATGTGTGTGTGTGCACTCGTTGCTCTTGATGGGTCATTCATTCCCTCCCAGGGATTAATAAAGTACATTTATAAATATATTAAAATAGATTAATTCATTTTCCAAACTGCTTATCAATTTTGAGTCACAGGGAAGCTGTGGGTCCATGGCAGGGTTCACCCTGGACAGCCAGGTAACGCAGAGACAGACAACCATTCACACACACTCATACCTATGGGTAATATAGAGCAGCCAGTCAACCTAAACCACAAGCCTTTGACAGTGGAAGGAAAACGTAGAACCAGGAGGAAACCCACACAAACACAGGGAGATCTTGACCTGGGGAACAAACCCAGGACCTTCTTACTGTGCCCTTAGTTCATAATTATTTAGACTATAATCTTGCAACATTAAATGATTAAATTATACATCAGAATAAAAACAGAAAACAATTTGTATTTATTGCTTTTGTAATCACAAAAAAACTTGGCTACAGTGATTTAGCTCCGCCCATTCAGACTGAAGTTATAAGCAGTGTTTCAGCCATGTCTTCCTGGAGTAGGGGACAAAACAAGGCAGCCAATCACAACAGAGATTGTTTAAATACTTCAGTATGAAAAAGTATGAACACACTTTTGCAGAGTTTTCAGTGCATAATTTCCATTTATTTGATGGGCTAAACTTATTGGGAGTAAATAAAAAAAAAAAAAATCTAACATTTTTAAGAAGAAGTGTGGGGGGGGGGGGGGTTGGTTACAAAGCCAATGCTATGTAAACATTTGCTTTATTCTGCATTTAAATCTACAGCCCACATGTGTTGCTTTATGAGAGCTCCTGCATTTACTTCATTAGTAGCGCATGAGTGTTCAACCTCAGCTCAACCTTCAGCTGAACCGATGACATTGTTCCCATCGGTATTTTAACACAGAATACTTTTATGGCAGCCGGAGGGGTGTATTTAAATAAATGTGCGAGAAGGTACAGTGAGCGCATGAACATTTATAGTGGAACACGGACTGAGAAACTGAGGCAAGAACCTTCTTTCCATTGAGTTTCTGAGAACACAAGCCATTCATTAAAGTCCTTACGGGTCCATCTGGACGTATGAAGCCACAGGGTCCTACACGAAAGTCAGAGCAAGTACAGGTTAGCAGCTACTGAGCAATCTCAGGTTACTCACCTTGACAATGAGTAGAATTCATCCTCTTATAGCCTTTAGGGCATTCCACTTGGCCGTTCGCAATCACTGCATAAGCTGTGAAGGAAAGTGAGAAGAGCGAATGAAAGAGAGCCTAAAGCTATAAATTACAGATGTGCATTTCTTGGCAGGGAGTGGAGTGAGAAGTCCATCAGGTGGGCCAAATGAGATGTAACAGTGAGATATGTAAACTGATCCTCATTTCATTACATTCTAAGCTTTACACTGCCATCAAGCAACAAAAAATGTCATGCCATGGGTCAGAACTCTAGTCAAAAAGCCTAAAATTAAGATAAGAAAATACAAAAACTCAGGAGAGGATGCTGGGGCCGGAATATACTCTATATACTATATACTGTTAAAATGTGAGTTATCGCTAACAGAATGCAAACCCCGAGCCGTACAGTGCCTGAAAAATCAGCAAAGTCGGAAACAGAGCAGGCAAATTACGGTGTTTCCCTGGAAGGATGAAGGACAATGACATGCTCCCCATGACCAGCCCATGTAGTGAGTAGGGATTAAGGCACTGACAGGGAAAAGTATAGATTAACTGGACTATTAATCACAGACTTTGTTTTACAATTTTCCCAACAATTTAGTATTTTTCATCAGCGGAAAGAATATCTCACCAGTGACAAAGTACAAAGCTGACAGAAACCCCATCCTGCTTTATCAGAATAGCGTGAAAACCCATGAAGGCTGCTTTACATGATCCAATCCAAATAGGATGGGCTCTACAAACCACAGCACAATATAGTAAAGACCAAAACTGGCCACACATTACATTTCCATTGAACTAGATTATAAGTGCATTGATGTAGCACATTATCATATATAGAGGTCATTCAATGTAATTTACAAAAATAAGAATAAGAAAAGCAATAGTCAACTTAGATCTTCTTTTGAGCTAAAGGCAGTGGAAAACAATGATGTTTTTAGCTTCTTTTTAAAACTGATCTGATCTACATGTCAGATCAAATCCTGTATCTGTTTAACGCTGGTTCCAGCAGGGGGCAGCATAGTGACTAAATGCCATTTCACCCTGCTTTGGTACAGCTCTTGGCTTCACTAGCTGACTCTTTCCTGCTGATGTAAGAGACATGTCAGGGTGGTATTCTACAAACATTATAGAGATATTTAGAGTCCAACTATTGATTTATAGTACAAAAAGGTAGTACAATAAAAATGACAGTACCATCACCATGCTTCACAGGACACTAGGAAGTACAGGCCTAATAGACTAACCTTTAGGCCACCAGTGCCCTCTTTATTTGTAAATTAACACTATTACCATCTGTATAAGATCTGTTAAAACTGAGATAAGGAAGTGGAATACAACCGTAAAGTAGTGGTTAGATATGTGTTTACAGTGCAACTAGTCCAGGACTTGCAAGAACAAGCATAAATATTCTGGAATATTTCCAGGAAAATGAAATTCATGAGACTTGCTATTTAATTGATCAGTTTAACTGCTGTCTATCTGTTCAGATTACAGATAACAGTCATGAACATTGAGATTCCATACAATCTGATCTACAGTTACTCTAGGTTTCAGCCAGCTTGTACTTTGGACCAGATCATCCATGGAGCCTCTACCATGGACCATCTACATGTGCTTCATATACTGCCTCACCAGCCAAAATGAGGGTTATTGCTCCATGTTTTAGACCTAAAAAACTGAGATTTTATTTTTTACTTATTATTGACTAGATCTTCCAGACCGTTCATTGGTGAGGGCTCCTTCACGTCCATCTTCAGACAAAGCACACCTCTACAAACTGAGACGGTTTTCTTTATTTTATCTAGTGGTATCAACCAGAGAAGGATGGGATCCCTTGGTTCCTCCCAAGGTTTCTTCCTCCTGCTAAAGGGCAGCAAATAATACATCCCGGAATGATTTCAGATGATGCATCATTCAGTGCTACTAAAGTACATTCCAAAACCACTGACATGATCTCACACTACACACTCTTCACAGAACGGGACACTAAAGACTGTAGTACAGTACAAAGCATCCTGCACTCCACACCATCGGTCTTAATATGATCAGAGGAGACTTTTTCAACCCATTGACTGTCCGAGGAATCACCCATTTCTTTTTCTTCCCAAATTAGAAACTGGCGTTAACGGAAGAAAATATGAGTCCAAGCTCACACGTAGCTGCCAAGGCTTTCTCCATCTAAGAGTCTGCTGACCTCCTCAAGGCAGAGGAACTAGTTTTGGTCAAGTTGAGTCTACATTGACTAATCTGAGGGGGAGCACCAGCGAGGCCAAGCGGTAATTAGCTGAACCAGGATCCCTGCGTCCGAGAGGCGATGCTCTGAGTTCACAGCACTGTATCATTAAACTGTAACTGTTTACAGACTCACTGTGATTTATTCAAGGTTAATGTTTTGACTCATGAAGTCAAAAGACAGTCCAGTCGACACCGAAGCAGATTTAGTAAGGGTCTCGGCTGAGTTGGTAAGTCTTGCAACACACTTCAGTCTGTTCTCTTTATTTCGGGAGTGGTCCTCAGGTTCAGAAACAGGACAGAGTGTATCGTGTAGCATCCAGGGTCAGGGATCAGAGTTGGATATTTGGTTAGTAACAAGCCATCCCACCACTGTTCTAACAGTGATCCCATCCCGCTGAAACTGCAGGTCAGTGGTCAGCAGTTGTGGAGTTCGCTTTACATAACATCTGAATTAACATAAGTTCAACATGAAAATAACATGAATTTATTAACATGAGCTGGACATTACTGGATTACACTGAATTGAACTGAATTTAACTAAATCAAACTTAATTTTATGAAACTGGATTTAATTTATTTGAAACTGGGATCAGAAGGATGCAGGTCCAAATCCCAGTCTGGACACCACTGAGGTACCCTTGAGGAAGGTCCCGCTACACTGCTGCCCGAGTGGATAGCATGCTCACTGCTCCATGTGTGATGGGTTAAATAAAGAGGGACATTTCGTTGTGGTGACTGTGTGTGTGTTCACAGTGACAAGTGGTCACTTTTATTAAATTGAACTTGATTGTATTGGTTTAAGTTAAACTAAATTGAACTGAATTAAACTGAACTGACCTTAATTTGGCTAAAATTATTCAAGTTGAATTGAACTGATTTTTACTACTGGATTAGACTGAACTGAGCTAAAATGATTCAAATTTAATTTAATTGAATTAGACTAAACTGGATTAGACTAAAATGAAAACAGTTGACAGTATTGGGAGAGTTCATTCTCAGGTTCTTCTCATTCTATAACATCAACAACTGGTTCCACACCAGGCTTGTGACATCTTCCCCTTATTAACCTGCATGTGTGAACAGTTGTGTTGATTTATACGTGGAACAGTAAGTGTATGATTCAGCACGACTGTAGAGTCATTATGCAGTGACAGGGGCTTTAAGCTCTGCTTGTGTTTGGCTTTCTGCGTCAAAGCTGTTTACAACACTCCACAAACAAGCTTTCTTCTAGAAGCTACCATATTCCAGCAGCTCCTGTAAAAGCCTTGTCTTCTTATTCCCCATTCCAGAGGTTTGTGCAGCACAAATACAGATGTGTACAAGCAAATGCAAACATGTATGATTTTGTTTAGTGGTGAAACTGTTATGGAAGAGCAATATGGGAAGCAGGCTGTCCAAGCAAAGCTTTAAGATGTGTGGGAAGCTGCTTTTGTCAGAGAGTCCAAGAAATGGAGGTTTGCTGGCTCAGGAACATCATTCTTCATTGACAGAAATTTCTTACCGATGATATAGTGCCCTCACCAGGCAAGACCACCCTGCTCGAGGAAAGATCAGACCCAACTACAGCATGAACAACACCATGCAAGCTTCATTGCATGAGCTGGACGGTGCAACAGGCCCTAAAACCAAGAGTAGCATGCCTCACTGAGAGGGAGTAGACTGAGAAGGACAATGTTCCTCAAGTTCTCTGCTCAGTGAGTGCTAAAGCCTTACAGGATTTTAGCCAAGACTACAAGGTTCACACTGCAACTTGTATGATCGGGAGCCTCTGGAACAACCACTTGACTGATCTGTGACCTTGTTGTTCACACAACAAGACCTCTCACTGATAGAGCCCCAGATCATATGTGAGGTCACCAAACTATGGCTCTTCACGTGAGAACTTTACGCAATTCCCCCACACCAAACTTTCACTGTACATGGACGCCTGAGCTCTGATCTGCACAGAGAAGAGACGGGAAAAGAAGAAAAGGGTGTGGATGAAAAAATGGGTTGCTGCACATGGACTGAGTGGGTTGTCGGTTCTTCAGAGTTGGAGGTTCTATAGCCTGGTTGAAAACATTAACAGGATCTCAGTTGCCGAGGTGATTCTGCCATATTAGTTAACCTTGTGCTGCATGTATTATGTACATTCCTGTACTGGTCCACCAAACAAATCAATAAATAACAAGATTTTGGGAACTGCTACGTATGACAGCAGACGAATGGAGGTCATCATTGATGGAGTCTGAAAATGGGAGCTGTGCAGCTAGCACTGTAGGGGCATGAGCACAATATTTTGGCATGACTTTGGCATAAGACAAATGAGAAAAGAGATTGCAAGATAAAGCCCCTGCACCGGTCCTTCTCCCCGTTGTAGCGCTCTGGCGCTGGTAGGGGAGGCATAGAGGGCGTGAGAGACTGGCCACCCTCCGGGGAGGCGGGAGCTGGAGGTGAGGGAGCCTCAGCAGACCTCTGCAGCAC